>JAOCZM010000291.1:5585000-6185000 GCA_026122235.1 Vinca minor
TCCGTACGATTATGTTGCAGAACATGCTTTTTTAATTTTTTATACGTGCGCGTAGAAAAAAAGATAAAAAATACTTTTTTGAAAAATTAGAATTTCAAAGATGAAAAGTGATAATAATATTGAATTTTTTTCCCTTCTAAATGGCAGGGAAATGAAGAAAGACAAGAAATACTTTATGAAAAATATATCATGTAGAATATCGAAGATGAAAAGTGACAATAATATTGAAGAAATTAGAGGAAGTAAAGCAGTAGTATTGGAAAATGAAAGGTCCCCTAGTAAGAGCACAAGTAGTAGTGGCCAAGTTTCATATGACGAAATGATACCTGGAGACTCATGGGAAGAACATTGTTCACCATTCACAATATTGGATTCATATTTTAAAAAAAAAATTATGTTTAAAAATTTAAGATTTATGAATGAAAATTCTATTATAATAAGAATGTTACCAAAAGAACATCACACAAAGAATGGAACAATTCTGATATAGACCTGGACTACCAAGTGATCATGGACCACTTGGTCCACATTCAGCAACATCACAGTTTTGATTAAAATAATAAAAATATTCCCCCTTTTGTGGGCTTTTTGAGGCGTTTTTATTTTATTTTAATCAAAACAGGTGATGTGGTTGATTGCACATATAGCCCAGGTCTATATCAGAATTTTTCCAAAGGATGTGGATTACTCGCCGACCCGATCCCACCCCACTCGACATACAAATATCAGATTAATAGTCGGACCGAATTGACATTTTTAGATTTTTGTATGTCAGTTCGGATAGGGTTGGAGGGAATTGTTTAGGATTTGATGGCTTGAAAATTTTACCCATGAATTAGAGAAAAGAGATTGTCGGGTTAATAATTAGGTCGGGTCGAGTCTAAATTTGATAGGTAACATTATAACATGAGTTAATAACTATTTATAGCACTAAACTATTTATGAATTTCTCTTTATAGTACTAAACTATTTTTTTATCTAAATATGTCACTCAACTATTTATGTTTATCAAAAAATATACAACCACCCATTTTTTGGGTGTTTTCCGGCCAGCGATATCACGTGAGTTGCTTCGGAACATGAACAACGACGAAAAGGAAAAGAAATCTTGGAAACGTCGGGCAATAACTGCTTAATTTGTTGTTGCAAAGGCAAATGGATCTGTCAAATTAAGCAGTTATGGCCCGACGTTTCCAATATTTCTTTTCCTTTTCGCCTTTGTTCATGTTCTGAAGCAACTCACGTGATATCGCTGGCTGGAAAACACCCAAAAAATGGGTGGTTGTATATTTTTTGATAAACGTAAATAGTTGAGTGACATATTTAGATAAAAAAAATAGTTTAGTACTATAAAGAGAAATTCGTAAATAGTTTAGTCCTATAAATAGCTATTAACTCATTATAACATTTATAGCACACGAAGTTTCTTTTGTGGAAGAAAAGTCACCGAAAAATTATTTATTGTAGAAATATCACACAAAACTACATTTGTGACAGAAATAACTATTTTGCTCATATGTAAGTCAACCAAATATTGGATTAAACACCCTCAACCCTATCTAGGGTTTTTCTCCACCCTTGCTAGGGTTCTTCATTGATGATAAGTCATCTAATATATAGCTCACCCAATACCTTTAATGATGCTTTCTTTTTTGTCCCTTTTATAAATTAGATATGATTATTAGGCAACAAAGAGAAGATATTGGAAGAGTAATAGAAGAAGCAGTTTGCTCAGTTTGTAAAAACAGAAGACCAACAACAACAAGAAGAATTATATCAGAGAATAATAACTTCACATATGGTGAACTACATGAAGCTACAGCTGGATTTTCAATTAAGAATTTCATATCAGAAGGTGGATTTGGGTGTGTTTTTAGTGGATATTTGAAAAATGGATTAAAAGTAGCCGTTAAACAACACAAACTAGAAAGCCTTCAAGGTCAAAAGGAGTTTGAATCTGAAGTTCATATACTTAGAAAGGCTCTTGCTCTCAAGGTACTCACAGGTTGCTTGTTTATGAGTATGTCTGCAATGGTTCCTTGGATCAGCACTTAGCAAGTAAGTTACTCCCTCCATTCCCATTTAATTGTCGTTTAAGAGATGTATAAGTATCTAAAGTAATTTTTTTTTTTTTTTTTTAAATTGACCTTTTTTTTCTTCTAAAGTAATTGTCGTTTAGGAGATGTACAAGTATCTAAAGTAATTTGTTACTTATTTTTCCTATTATATTTATTATAATGAAGTTTTTGTATTTTGAACCTTTAGTTATTTTAATTTCTCTTTGTGTTGTGATTTTTTTTTTTTTATAAATTAAATTAAAATTAATACATTTTCGTCAATGTATTTATGTATTCAGTTGTTATAAAAAATAAGAATTAAATTATTCTAGTTGCATATATACTATTTTTTAGTAATACTTTTAATATAAAGACTAAACAAATATAAAAATTAAAATTATATCATACTTATATATGTATATTCTTAAAAAAAAAAAAAAAAAAAAAAAAAATTAAGACGAAACTTTTCGTGACAAATTTTGTTTTGTTACGAAAGGTCGAAAAAGGTATTTGTCACGAAAAGTTATACCTATCGTAACGAAAATGTGTTTTCGTCACGAAAGGTCTACCTTTCGTAACGAAACTACTACTTTTAGTGACGAATATTTTTTTCGTTACGAAAGGTCAACTTTTCGTAACGATTCCGAATTTCGTTACGAAAAGTATACCTTTCGTAACAAAAAATGACTTCGTCACGAAAAGTTCGTCCTAACAGGTAGTTTTTTTGTAGTGTCTATTTTCGACCAAGAGAGTTTTATGCCTGAATGGATAGCTGGACAGGCCGAAAAGAGGGAAACGTGCAACTCTCACACTACCAAAGCAAGTGGAGTTTGTCCACATTTTCCATAACGGCTATAACACGAGGAACATGTCCACTTCACCAAATTATGACCGAGATTAGCAGAATTTAATACAGGAAGTCACTTTCATAAACAACTATAAACAGGAGATCAAGAGGAAGAGTAAGGACATTATCATCAACCCTAAACTATAAACACGCTAACTGAGAAATTGAGATTACACTTGGTTACTTGTGGTATTTCTTTCATACAATATCTATATTTTTTTTTAACCTCACATAAGGAGGTGGCCTCACAAGAGGAAGTGACCCAAGAAGGGAAGATATTATTTAGCCCCACGTAGGGGAGGGTGTCGACGTGACCACTGGGTTGTGGCACTCTTGACACATACAATATCTATTACTCATCAAAATATTTGAAAAAAAAAACATTACATCTAATACCTATGGCAGAATAAGAAAATACATTAAGGCAAATACAAAAAGAATCATGTGTCCTTTAGGGATCCAAATCTTTTGATGATGTGGTACTCTTGGAGTTTGATGAAGTATTTGAATTCTTGCTTTTGGTTTCTGAAGTCTGGTTTGATGATGATTCTGTGAAGAAAACAATATGTTCTTGGTTGTCTACAAACAATTGGAGACACCGTGGCAACGGAGGCAAATTCACATCCAATACACCCTCAAGAATCTGAACAATCTGACCCATTGATGGCCTATTGTTTTCATCATCTTGTGTGCACCAACAAGCAATTTTACATAATCTTGAAACCTGTTCTTCATTCGCCATCCTATCCAATCTAGGGTCTAATATCCCGAGGATGTCACCTCCATCTACGATCACTTTTGCAGCCCAAGAAGGGAAGAATTTCGGTACTCCATCAATAGAGTTCTCCAAGTTTCTCTTTCCTGAAATGAATTCAAAAAGCATCATCCCATAGCTATAAGCATCTGCTTTTGCAGTTATGGCTACTCCTGATATCCATTCTGGAGCAAGATATCCTCTTGTTCCCCTCATTGTCGTTAGGACCCGACTAAAATCACGTCCCATGAGCTTTGCAAGACCAAAATCTGCCACTTTGGGACACAATTCAGAATCCAGAAGAATATTTTCTGGCTTTATATCACAATGAATGATGCAGTCCCTACATTTTTCATGGAGATAAGTCAAACCTCTTGCGGTTCCAAGAGCAATTTGGTATCTAATTCGCCAGTCCAATACCTTGGAATCTTCCCCGAGGAAAAGATGAGCATCCAATGAGCCATTTGGCATCCAATCATAGACCAACAACTTCTTATTTCCATCAGAGCAAAACCCGCGAAGCCTAACAAGATTAACATGTTGGATCGTCCCAATTGTGCTGACTTCTGTACGAAACTGCTTCTCCCCCTGGCTGATGCCCTCCAACTTCTTTACAGCTATGGCACTTGAATCAGGCAATGTACCTTTAAACACTGAACCAAAACCTCCTCCTCCCAATTTCACTGAAAAATTGTTGGTCGCATTTTGCAAATCCTTGTATGTAAATGCCACCAACGATCCCTCTCCAGCTTTTCTGGCTCCAACAAGTCTTTTGTTGCGCCTCCAGATGACAAGCCAAATAAGACCTATGAGGACTGCAGCACCAGCAACACCTCCCAACACAGCACCTATCACAATCCCTTTGTTATCCTTAGCAGTTGAAAACTCGGAGGCAGCAAGTCTGAGGTGAAGGGTCCTTCCTCTGCCATCATCCGACGGAAGTTGCTGCAGATTGAGGAGTTCCCTATTCCAGATTGAACATCCATTGCTTTCATAAGCATAAGCGGTGCAAGAGCAATTTCCCAGACAGGCAGACTCACATTCTGCAGCACTTCCAACATCCACGGACTGAGGATTTTCAGGCAACATCACCTGATCTAGCACCCGGAATCTATCTCTCTGCCGCGTAGAAGTGCTATTATTTTCACACTGCAGCCTTGACTCCCTCACACAGCCACCAGAAAAATCATTCCTACTCCAGTCCTCGTCGGACCTACGCCTAAAACCAGGCAAACATTCACAGAAAGGCAAAGATTCCTCGCAGGTCCCAAACGCTCCACAATAATGATAAACTACACATTGCTGCTTTGGTTGAACCCAAAACATATTCCACTGGTTATTTTCTAACAAAGTAAACTGCTTAATTTGTCCAGAAACATCCATTACGAATCTAGATGTTACGACTGATGGGTCCAAAAGACTATAGGTAAAATAACTCTCATTTTCATTATCAATATAGCTAAAATTATAAAAGTTAGTATCAGTCATTTCAGGTACTCTGCTGAAGATACGAGTACGACCATTCCATACACCACTAGTCCAATATTGATTACTCTGATTCCACCTTATAATATATTCACTTTGATTTGGGAGTAATTCAAGGGAGAAAAGACCTGGTGCAGGATCTTCAGAATTCCTCCAAGAAGTAAGGAGCTGCTTTGTCTGTGTAATTTTATTATAAGAAAGTTTTCCACCAGGCAACCATGTATGAGTTGGGTTATCAAGACTTTGCCAAATTGGGGGAGTTGAATTAATATTCTCCAACCCATTAATCAATTTTAAATTCCCATCATCAAGAAGAATAGCCATCAAAGAAGTTGAATTTGTGGAGGAGGTTATATTAGTAGACCAAATGGGATTTCGAGATTCATTCAGAAGAACCAAGTTTCCATTTTGAATAATGAGATTTGATGAATAATGATCAGAAACAGGATTAACTCTATTTGCAACCCAAACAACAGTTTGTTCAGTAAGTCTCTGGTACCATATTCCAATATAATAATTGGAAGAATTACCTGGTCTGAAGAATCCAAGCTCAAACTTCCCACCTCTAGACACTATTGTTTGATCACCAGAAACAGATTGGTTTACAGAAATGGTATCAGCTGCAAAGGAAAGATGGGCCTTCAAGAAAAGGCATACAAAGATCAATGAAAGCTTGTTCCTGATTTCCATAGCTTCATAAGTTTCTGAGCAGAAAAGATTGGATTTTTACTATTTGTTCAAAGGAAAGAACACCTGAAATTTTGAAGAATAATGGGTCTGTCTTTGGCCCTCTGCAGAAAATGTTTTTTTCTTTTGTGGAACTCTCGACTATAAGAAATGTGTGTTTCTTCTAGACAACTTTGATTCTTCAATGTTTTTTTCTTTTGTGGAACTCTCGACTATAAGAATGGACTTTTTTTCTACCAAAACCAAAAAAAAAATTTTGATTCTTCAATGGACAATTATATCTTTTAATATATATTTTTGGCTAAGTAATGGACAATTATGTCCTTGACCATTATTTCATTCTCAATCTAGAAAACAAGCAAAGAGAGCAATTTTCCTCTTTACATAATTTTGTAAGAATTTGACTAAAATCGAGATTATTCACCGGTCATAACCGTTTAAAAATCTGAACTCGATGGCCCAAAATTCGTTATGGTTAGTACACTATTTTTTAAGAACTTGACAATTTTTCTTTAATATCAAGGACGAAGACAGAGGGGCAGGGTAGCAGTCGCCCCCGAGATTTTAAAAATACTATTACATATAGTAAATTTTATATGTAGTTCGCAATATTTTATCAAATTTGCTCCAATTTTTTTTGCAATTTTTATATATAGTTCGACATATTGTTTATTCCCTATTTGATATCATGTGTATTTCAACTCATGCATGCTCCAATGTTCTTGAGAGTAGAGAGAGAGAAAGAGAGAGAGAGAGAGTTTGTGGAAGTGGAAACTTTGCTCCCGGCTCCTATGCGGGACAGCTTTTTGTTCCGCATGTGCGGGACGAGATATAAGCCGTCGGATGAGATTTTTTAACGGTCCGGATCTGAAGAGAGAAATTTTCTTTTTTTTTAATATTTTAAGTCCAGCTGCAACTTTTATCTCTCCAGATTTGAGCCGTTCGCGGAACAATCTCTGTTCCGTATAGGAGCCGGACTGGGAAACTTTACTCATTAAATTGGTTCCAATTATAGAAAAAGGGGTGGCTTGGACCTCACGTTTCTAGAATAACCATTTTTTATAAGAAGAAATGTAGTTTAAGGGTTTATTATTAAATCATTTCTAATACAGTATATTGATATTATACCGTACTAGTTCCAAACTTCGCCAGTAAAGTACTATTAAGAAATTATATCTATATAAACAAAATATAGTCTCGTGTACCAGATAGAACTCTAAATTATGAATTATACCAGATAGAACTCTAAATTAAAATATTTATGTAACATATTCCCTCCATTCCTAAATATAAGACTCTTCAGACAATTCTAAAAAATTAAAGAACTTGTCATTTTCACCAAAATTTTCAATATTACTCCTCTCTCTTACTTCTATAGCATAAGAAAAGAAAGGAAACAATAGGGACGGCAGAGGCGCAAATAAAAGAAATGCCGAGGGTATAATTGAAATAAATTGTTGACAACTAATAAAACAGCCTTAAATGACAATTAATTTGGATACCTATAAATCTTCTAAATGACAATTAAATGGGAATGAAAGAAGTATGATATTGTCTCACGAATGAGATAAATGATGAGACGGAGATAAGTTGAATAAATTAGGTCAAATGGTATATTTAGTCCTGAAACATTTATCGCTTGGCAATGTTGGTCCTTGCTGATTGTTTGCAAACTTATTATGTCCCCTTTCAATTTACGGGGAAAAAATAAGTCCTTCCGTCAATTTTTTTAAAAATCAAACGTCCATTATTAAGATTGGGTCAAGTGATTTGGGGTAAAATAAGAACTTCACATATTTGTTTTAGATAATTAATTCTACATGGATTCAATTGTAAAAATACATAAGTAAAAATACCTAATTGTAAAACTATAAAACTAAAAAACTACATGTCTCAATTATAATTATAAAAATAAGAAAACCCTCCCTCCTCCTTCTTCCCCGGCGATCCTCTGCAATTGCCGGCGCCAATATCAACGGTGGACAATGGGTAATGAATAGTTTTTTAATTTTATAATTTGGTATTTACATTTAGGATCTTTACAATTGAGTCCATATAGAATCAATTATCTAAAACAAATATGTGAAGTTCTTATTTTACCCTTGTTCACTTAACTACTAATTGTTGACTAACATTCAATTTTAGAAAAAATTGACGGAAGGACCTTCCCCCTCCCCCCGTAAATTGAATAGGAACCTAAAAAACTGCAAATGATTATTAGGGACCAACCTTGCCAAACGATAAATGTTTTTTTTCTTTTGTGGAACTCTCGACTATAAGAAATGTGTGTTTCTTCTAGACAACTTTGATTCTTCAATGTTTTTTTCTTTTGTGGAACTCTCGACTATAAGAATGGACTTTTTTGTGTTTATTCTAGACAACTTTATCCATTGAAGAATCAAAGTTTTTTTTTCTACCCAAAAATTGATTCTTCAATGGACAATTATGTCTTTTAATATATATTTTTGGCTAAGTAATGGACAATTATGTCCTTGACCATTATTTCATTCTCAATCTAGAAAACAAGCAAAGAGAGCAATTTTCCTCTTTAAACAACACCCCTCACTCATTGAAACAAATATCAATTGCCAAATTGTCCTATTAATTACAGAAAGCATTACCAGAAGATGTGATTGAGCCGCTCACAGTAGTTCTACTTATAGAAAGGATCATGAAAAAGGCGATCAGAATAGATGTAGCAGGGGAATCCGCCGTTTCGGCTACCACTTTTTTTGGGTGGGAGAATTGGGTGTTAGCTCAAAAGCTTGCTGAGATTGGGAGCGTGGACCGGTTGGCCAGTGCTGCCAATCGACCTGGGCAAGGGGCGTCCATCGTCTATTTAACGATTGAGAAAATAGTGAACATTTTATTTAAAAATATATGTTTTGAATAGATATTTACAATATGTGTTTTTTTAGAAACAAAACTTAACTGTCAAAATTAATTTATATTGTAGATATTTACGTTATGTAACGTACACTATTTTTGAAGAACTTGACTAAAATCAAAATTATTCGCCGTTAGCAATTGTTAAAAAATCTGAGCCCGACGATAAAAAATCCGTGATGGTTAGTACAAGAGTTTGTTAAAACTGGACTAAAACTAAGACTATTCACCGGTCGCAAGAGTTGAAAAAGTTGAGGTCGACGGGTCAAAAATCCTGATGGTTAGTACACAATTTTATAAGAATTTGACTAAAATAAATATTATTTAGCATTCGCAATAGTTAAAAAATCATGAGCACGACGACCCAAATTCGTGATGGTTATTACACAGTTTTTTAAGAACTTAACTAAAATCAAAATTAAATACCGGTCGAAACAGTTGAAAAATTCGAGTCCGACGGCTTTAAATCTGTGATGGTTAGTACACGATTTTTGTAAGAAATTGTCTAAAATCAAGATTATTCAAATATCGCAAAAGTTGAAAAATCTTAGTCCTGCGACCCTAAACCAATGATGGTTAGTACATGATTTTGTTAAAATTTGAGTGATATCGATATTATTCACCGGAGACAGCGATTTAAAAATTTGAGGTCGACGGCCCAAAATCAGTGATGGTTAGTACAAAATTTTGTAAGAACATTGCTAAAAACGACATTATTCAACGGTCGCAACAGTTTAAAAATCTGAGTCTAACTACACTATTTTTGAAGAACTTGACTAAAATCAAAATTATTCGTCGTTAGCAATAGTTAAAAAAAAAAATAAAAAATCAGAGCCCGGCAATAAAAAATCCGTGATGGTTAGTACAAGATTTTGTTAAAATTTGACTAAAATGAGATCATCGGTCGCAAGAGTTGAAAAAGTTTAGGCCGACGGCCCAAAATCAGTGATGGTTAGTACACAATTTTGCAAGAATTTGACTACAATGAATATTATTTACCGTTCGCAATAGTTAAAAAAATCATGAACCTGACGACCCAAATTCGTGATGGTTAGTACACGGTTTTTTAAGAACTTGACTAAAATCACAATTAAATACCATTCGAAACAGTTGAAAAATTCGAGCCCGACGACCCCAAATATGTGATGGTTTAGTACACGATTTTGTAAAAAATGACTAAAATCGAGATTATTCACGGATCGCAACAATTGAAAAATCCGAGCCCAGAGATCCAAAATCCTTGATGGTTAGTGCACGATTTTGAAAGAATTTGACTAAAATCGAGATTATTAATCTATCGTAATAGTTGAAAAATCTTAGGCCAACGGCCCTAAATACGTGATGGTTAGTATATGATTTTGTTAAAACTTAACTGATATCGCTAGTATTTACCGGAGGCAACGATTGAAATATTCGAGGTCGGCGGCCCAAAAAAGTTATGGTTAGTACACAATTTTGTAAGAACTTGATTAAAATCGAGATTATTCACCGGTCATAACTGTTTAAAATTCTGAACTCGAGGACCCAAAATTCGTTATGGTTAATACACTATTTTTTAAGAACTTGACAATTTTTCTTTGATATCAAGGACGAAGACAGAGGGGCAGGGTGGCAGTCGCCCCCGAGATTTTAAATATACTATTACATATAGTAAATTTTATATGTAGTTCGCAATATTTTATCAAATTTGCTCCAATTTTTTTTTGCAGTTTTTATATATAGTTCGACATATTGTTTATTCCCTATTTGATATAATGTGTATTTCAACTCATGCATGCTCCAATGTTCTTGAGAGTAGAGAGAGAGAGAGAGAGAGTTTGTGGAAGTGGAAACTTTTCTCCCGGCTCCTATGCGGGACAGCTTTTTGTTCCGCATGTGCGGGACAAGATATCAGCCGTCGAATGAGATTTTTTAACGGTCCAGATCTGGAGAGAGAAATTTTCTTTTTTTTAATATTTTAAGTCCAGCTGCAACTTTTCTCTCTTCAGATCTGAGCCGTTCAAAATCTCATCCGACGACTGAGATTGTTCTGCACGTGCGGAATAATCCCTGTTCCGCATAGGAGCAGAACTGGGAAACTTTACTCATTAAATTGGTTCCAATTATAGAAAAAGAGGTGGCTTGGACCTCACGTTTCTAGAATAACCATTTTTTATAAGAAGAAATGTAGTTTAAGGGTTTATTATTAAATCATTTCTAATACAGTATATTGATATTATACCGTACTAGTTCCAAACTTCGCCAGGTAAAGTACTATTAAGAAATTATATCTATATAAACAAAATATAGTCTCGTGTACCATGTTTTTTAATATTTTCTGTAATATTTTTGCATAAGTAAAATTTTATTTATATATGTATAAATTATACCAGATAGAACTCTAAATTAAAATATTTATGTAACATATTCCCTCCATTCCTAAATATAAGACTCTTCAGACAATTCTAGAAAATTAAAGAATTTGTCATCAACAAAAGTTTCAATATTACTCCTCTCTCTTACTTCTATAGCATAAGAAAAGAAAGGAAAAAATAGGGATGGCAGAGGCGCAAATAAAAGAAATGTCGAGGGTATAATTGAAATAAATTGTTGACAACTAATAAACAGCCTTAAATGACAATTAATTTGGATACCTATAAATCTTCTAAATGACAATTAAATGGGAATGAAAGAAGTATGATATTGTCTCACGAATGAGATAAATGATGAGACGGAGATAAGTTGAATAAATTAGGTCAAATGGTATATTTAGTCCTGAAACATTTATCGCTTGGCAATGTTGGTCCTTGCTGATTGTTTGCAAACTTATTATGTCCCCTTTCAATTTACGGGGAAAAAATAAGTCATTCCGTCAATTTTTTTAAAAATCAAACGTCCATTATTAAGATTGGGTCAAGTGATTTGGGGTAAAATAAGAACTTCACATATTTGTTTTAGATAAATAATTCTACATGGATTCAATTGTAAAAATACATAAGTAAAAATACCTAATTGTAAAACTAAAAAACTACATGTCTCAATTATAATTATAAAAATAAGAAAACCCTCCCCCCTCCTTCTTCCCCGGCAATCCTCTGCAATTGTCGGCGCCAATATCAACGGTGGCCAATGGGTAATGAATAGTTTTTTAATTTTATAATTTGGTATTTACATTTGGGATCTTTACAATTGAGTCCATATAGAATCAATTATCTAAAACAAATATGTGAAGTTCTTATTTTACCCTTGTTCACTTAACTACTAATTGTTGACTAACGTTCAATTTTTCAAAAAATTGACGGAAGAACCTCCCCCCACCCCCGCGTAAATTGAATAGAGACCTAAAAAATTGCAAACGATTATTAGGGACCAACATTGCTAAACGATTAATGTTCTATGACTAAATACGACATTTGGCCAATAAATTATGTGAGAGATTTATATGTTTTATCGAGAATCCGCACACCATAAAAAGGAAAAACAACAGCGTTTATACTATTGTGGGCAATCTACTATCCCAACAAAATATAGAAATCACTGTATTGAATGAGATTGATTTCTTGTATATGCATGGGAAGTCTACTCAAAGGAATAGAAATAAATGTGTTGGTGGGTGATCTGTAAGTAGTGGTGGAGATATAATTTGAATTTAGGGGTCAAACTAAAATTTGCTTACAGTGTAAGCTGATATATTTGAGGTAGAATGATATATTTTATTAGAAAAACTGAATTTAAACGATACTTATATTCGAAAATAGACATAAACTAATAATAAAAAAAATTGACAACAAATTTATAAAATGAAGAAAACCCTGAATAATTGGCAGAGGCTATTGTCACGAATTATACTTCAAAATAGAATGAGAAAATTATAAAAAAAAAATATTATTTGATTAAATGTATGTATATTTTTAGAGAAGAGTTAATAGCTATTTTGGTTACTATACTATTGAATTTTAATTCTATTAGATTATAGGTGACTACTAGTGGAAGTTCAAATGAAAATTGTACATTCAAATCTGTATAGAGTGAGTAATAAACAATATTGTTATTAAAGTTAGTAGTGAAACTATGTGTCCGAGAGTACTACTATGAAATTCCAAATTATTTAAGGAATTAAGACATTTTATATTATAAGCATCTATTTAAACCACACACACAATCATAGTACTAATGTGCCAATTTCCAAAATCTTGGGCCGGGAGGGGGCTTACGCCCTCACTATCCTCCGCCACTGTCTGTAAGTACCTTTGTAAGTGACTTATGGGCATTAGGGCCTGCCCTGACCCATGGTGGTGACCGGAGCCGAACTCACCCAAACTTTTTATTCAAAAAAAAAAAAAAATAGATACAAATGTGTCGGTTTCAATATGCTTATTTCATCTCTATACTTAAAACATCGATTAGTTTTATCTTGGTAGATGAGTAAGTTTAAAACTATTCGAAGCGAGTAGTTTTATCTTGCTAGATGAGTAAGTTTATAACTTATATTCAAATCAATGAATACAATGCACGTAAGCCAAAAGTGCAAACTCACATGAAAGAGAATTGACTTTTTGGCATATATGTATTGGACTCATTGGTTTAAATATAAGTTTTAAACTTACTCATCTACTCTAGGGCGACATTCCAACTGAAACTTGTCTTTCTCCTTCCCATCAAACGCCTGTGACTCCATCAAAATGACCACAAAAAAATATGGGTGTACTTGTGTGACGCCCCAATCCTCTCTGGTCGGGTGTGTCGCGCCTCTCACCACTGAGTTTTATCTTTTACAATATAAATTACATGTGGAAATGTTTTTCTCTAAACTATTCTATGGTTTCTAAGTTGACTCCAGTCTTTGACTGGATCCAATGTATAGATTTCTAATCCCAAGCTTTCGCTGCGCACTCCGATACCAAAATCTTATAATCTGGGTCTTTGTGTAGCGTTGACTCAATTCTTTGTCTTGGTTCAACTCTACACCTCAGAATGTTCTTGTTCTATCCACTCGATCCTGCAAGACTAAAACAGAAACAGAGAAAGAGTGAGCTATAAATAGCCCCGTGAGTTCCCAGTGAAGTGCGTGCTAGTGATTTTCAAATTCATTTTATTTCGCAAACATTTTATTTTGAAGACACGGAGAAACTCTCTTTATTTAGAAATATTTTTTTTTCCAAAACAATTCCAAAATCATTTCTTTTCAGAAAACATTCTCTTTATTTTTTTCAAAACAATTTAGAAATTATTTCTTTTTAGAAAACATTTTCTCTGTCTTTTTCCAAAAATGATTTAGGAAACATTCTTTATTTGAAATATTATTTCTTTTCAATTTCAAAAATATCCTTCCGGAATAAGAAAACCAATCCGTATATCAGATCCAGAAATAAAAAGAGTGCATGACCGGCCAAGTCAATAACTCTTTAGTCAATATCAGCCTCACGCCAAACGTAATTACAATTCTCAACCTTATCCCTACTTTCAGAATTATGTAACCACAAGCTGGGGGTACCGCCAGCTTGGTAGACTAACAGCTCCTGAGTTAAACTTCCTAACCCCGGAGACATGTCAGACGTTAGAATTAAGAACCATATGTGGTAACGTAGGGGATACAGTCAGCCCGTTGCTTTCCCTACCCCTAACGCTTCCACACAGTATTTGGGATCCCATTACGATATCCAGAGTTTCCCCAACCAAAGGTTCGAGATGCCCTTGTATGGGTGACCAGCCCCGTACAAGTGCAGACCCCCAATGGTTGGTTGAGGGGCTACCATATGTGCAGTGTAAGCGCCCTCTTCAATTATATCATAATTCCAGTAACATTTCAGAGTTACCGTTCATATGTTTTTCAGAAATACCTTTCAAAGATATTTTCCAGCATTCTATTTTAGAAATACTGTAACTTTTATTTGTAAACAATTTCACTTTTCAGAGATACTTTCCAGAATTCCTTTTTCAGAAATATTGTAACTTTTTCTTTTATAAACAGTTTCCATAAAATACATTTATAAAATAAGTTCTCCGATTTTGAGAGGAAACTCACCTTACTCTTCGTTCGTACTTTCTTCAAGATATGTACCTATTTCGCAAATATCATCTGTTTAGGAAATACTTATAAAACTTAATGATATGCAAGCCTTATTATGCCTAAACTCTTCAGACAAAGTTTCTAGGCTTCTAGGTCTTTTGTGTAAGTTCCTAAAGTTTAGGGACTAAATTAAAAATATTTATTCTATGACAATTCTACGCTTTCGAAGACATAAATATATCATATATATTATTATTGGTCTTATAAATTCTCCGGAAATAGTTCATAAGCTTAAACGGGCCTTAAAAGTGAAATATAAAATTATAGGGACCAAAACGTAATTTCTATAAAATACTTCGTACTCCGATTATAAGTTTTCTGACATATTTTATTTTAACCATTTTCGTAAACGTTTTCCTTTTATTCTTGGTCCAACTAAAAATTAAAATTATAAATTGGACCATTTAAGACTTGTTCATTATTTTATAGGTCTTAGGTGATAATATTTTAATTGCCATTTTAGTCCTATATATATAAACTCTCTTACCCAACCCTGTACTCTTCTCTCTTCTCCCCGAAAAATTCTGATATAGACCTGGGTTACATGTGGGGTTGTGGACTACTTGGTCCACAATCAACCACATCACCTTTTTTGATTAAAAATAAATAAAAACGCCTCAAAAAACCCACCAAAAGGGGGAGTATTTTTATTATTTTAATCAAAACTGTGATGTGTCTGAATGTGGACCAAGTGTTCATGGTAGTCCAGGTCTATATCAGAATTGTTCCTTCTCCCCCTTTCTCCTTCCCAGCGGCGCCCTTCCCCTTTTCTCATCTCGGCTTCCGGCGGTTGCCCAGCCGCTGCCGCTTCCTCTTCCTTCTTTCTGTCGCGACTCCTATCCTCTCCACCTCAGCTTCTTTTCTCAGAGAAGCTGCCGCCACCTCCCTCTTTTTTTCTTCCTTTTCTTCTACTTCCTCTTCTTGTCCTCACCGCTGCTGCTCGTCGCCTCTACCGGTAAGTCACCCTCTCTCTCTTCTCTCTTCTCTCTTTTATTTTCTTTTCTGTTTTCTTTATTAATTTTTATTTTGTTTTCTTCTCAGGTGACTCGCCGCCGTTCCTTCGTCTTCTCCGGCAGCTCTGGTCCAGCGCGGCTTCCACATCCGGCGATGGTAAGCCTTCCTTCCTTTTTATTTCTTTATTTCTGATTGGTATTGCTATTATTATTATTATTATTATTATTTTTATTTATTTATTTACTGTTATAATTAATATGCTCACCATTATTATTATTATTAAAATGTTATATTATTATTATTAAAATGTTATATACTTTTACTTATTATTCTTAGATTCTGCGCCTATTCACCGCCGTCACGCCGCTTGCCATCACCGGTAACATTGCAGCCTCTTTTCCTTTTATTTTATTTTTCCTTTTTCTACTGTTTATAATATCATTATTATTAATATCAGATTTCCAGTTTCATTGTTATTGATAGGCTTATTATAGACTTTCTGTTTTTCTGACTCTCTAATTAACTTTTATGGCTGATACATATGTATAAACTAAGTAGTAATAGTATCTGAATTAAAGTTACAAAACAAGATTATATATGAAATTAAGTAGTGACAATAAACTTTGTATTTTTAACTGATGGTTGCTACTATTGTTTATTGGTAATATTTTCTGAGTTACTCCAATTTCTTTGAAAGAAAATCAGGTAATTAAAATTATATTATTTCTTCTTAGTTTCAAATTATAAATAAAGTAGAAAATTATGAAAATACTATTTCAATAACATGTTAAAAGATTCAAGGAATTTAAACGTTCAGTCGCCAAATATTCAATGAAACTTAACAGATATATTCTTTAAATCAATTTTCCTCTAGTCTAGGTTCAAGGAAGAATGTAGATTTATATTCTTCTGGTCACCCGTCTTAACCGGACAAAAATCCGATTAGCAAAAGTCTCTACCAGTGGGGTAGGTCACGGGATGCTCCCGGGATTGCGTTTCCACAATCCTCGGACACAA
The DNA here is from genome assembly GCA_026122235.1 of Vinca minor. Taxonomy (NCBI): domain Eukaryota; kingdom Viridiplantae; phylum Streptophyta; class Magnoliopsida; order Gentianales; family Apocynaceae; genus Vinca; species Vinca minor. The sequence goes on from JAOCZM010000291.1 coordinate 5,601,737, forward strand.
CAGTCTCAGAGAATATAATCTAATTCTTTCATGAGCCCGATTAACCTAAGTTCATTTATTGTGCAGGATCAAAATAACAAATTGAAAGCTAAAGTACCTGCTTGATAGTAGGCAGAGTAACGAGAACACTTTAGCAAAATTAGTCAATAATGTCTTGGTTTTCTGATGAAAGTATTCACGGAAGATCCAATATTAGGCAACTGTAATATAATTCAGAGCATACTAACCAGAGACTATTAACCGGAAGAAAGTTTGGTGTATATTGAGGAAGAGAGAATCTCCCTTTTTAGGGAAGATTGGTGCAAGTGAAATGGCTAGGCAAAGGTCTCTATTTGTAGTAGTAGAGAGGCCCTTGCCTTGTAATTTCTTGATTTATAATACAATTTCTTATGTAAATAACATGTAATTCAGGGACTTTCAATGCAATTATTTCATTTTTTCCTTGCTGAGCAAGTATTGGATAAACATCACCTTTTTTCATTTTATTTTATTTCTTAATTTTTTAAAATGGCGACACCTATAACCCTTACTTCATTAATAGTGTCATATTTGGGAAGCTGAACATGTACACATGGACTTAATGGTAAAAAAGTAGCGTTAAAAAAAAGAAAATTCTGATATGGATCACGTACACATTAATCTCGTGGTCTAAAATTAACAACATAATAACAAAATTATTTCTTTCCTGATCATATAATGATGTAGCGAATTTTAGACAAATCCATATAAGAACTATCCTTTAAAAAACTGTGGAAAAAGGTTGCAATATGAGGAAATTAAATTCGATCCAACCCTAATTTTCCCTTATATATCTAGTGGTTAAACAATTGCTAGCTATCCATTATTTGCAATTTACCAAAATATTCATCAAGAAAAGAAATTTACCAAAACATGACCTTAAATTAGTGCATTACTTTTAGAATGTTACACATGAACATACAATTTGTAGTTGCGCGTTGTTAAATACTTGTTTTACGCAATATTTCCAACTCTGAAGAATAAGTCTCGAGGTTCAACACGTTTCTTTCACATATATATATATATAGAGAGAGAGAGAGAGAGAGAGAGAGAGAAACAAATATGTATTTTTAAAATAGAAATAATTTTAGATAAATGATATACTATAAAGGATGGTTGAAAGGGTTTATCAAACCATAACATCCAAATTTCAATTAGGGGTGAGCATCGAATTCGAATTCGGTAGTTTGAAATCGGTTTTTTCGGTAATTAGATTTTTTAAAATACTGACCTATTTCGAATCGAATTCCGATTTACCGAATTCGAATTCAATTTGGAATGAATTCGAAATTCGGTTGGTTTACCGAATTGGCAAGAAAATGGTGTCTCCATCTTATTGATTGAAAAAATCTCAATAATTAATTTTCAATTTTGAAGAAGATAATGTCAGGAGTGATTTCGAATAACTGAACTCATCCAGATCATCGGTATCTAGGAGTAATAACAAAAAGAAGAAGATTCTTCTGAATCAGAGCTAAAGAGATCATCAAACTACTCAATCCACAACAACTCAATGGAAATCTAGAAGCTCAACAACAAATTTATTTTTCGAAGCTTCTACAAGGAAGACGAATGGTGTTTTCTTCAGACTTGGAGAGATGGTGACATTGCACGTTTCATATTTGGAGAGAAAGAAGGGTTTCATATTTGGAGAGAAAGAAGGGCTTAAGCGGCGCTTTAGAAGATTAGGGATTAGGGCAACAAAGAGACTATATATATCTGGTTATTAAATGACTTAGCAAAAAAAAAAAAAAACTGGTTATTAAATTTTGTTTTTTGAACAGATATGGTTATTAAAAATAATATTTAAATACGAATTTGAATTCGAATTTGGTAATACCAACCGTATTCACCGATTTCAATTCGAAACGGTAATACCGATTTCACTAAAACCATCTACCATATTCGAACCGGATTCGAAATTTTTGAATTCGATATGATCTGAATTACCGAATTCGATTTACCAAATTCAAATCGAATTCGGTCAGTAAATTGATTTTTACCGAATTTGCACACCCCTAATTTCAACCACCCAAAGGTTACATCCTTTTTTAGGTTTAGGTTTTTGAAAGCCATCATAAGGTAATCTTCAATATTGCAATAATGGCTTCTTTGAATTACTCATCTCCTCTAAACATAGATTCATTCATTCATTCAAAACGAATAGTAAGATTTTAATATAATTCTTTCCAAAACGGTGGTCAAACCAAAAAATGAAAGCATATGAGTTAATTTTTTCATACCTACTAAGAAATTTGAGAAAGGAAATTTTAGCGGGAAACAGGCCATTTGATTTAATTATGAACTCACTAATGAAACACCCCCTCCCAAAAAAAAAGAAAAAAAATATTTTTTTTCTGATATTAATAATGATACAATGAATGATGTGGTCAAAATTTAACCACGCACCCTCCCTCACCCAAAAAAAAAAAAAAAAATAATTTTTTTCTAGTATGAATCATGATACATTGAATTATGTTATTCATATTTATCCACACTAGTCGGGAAAAAAATATTTTAATGTAGATAAATCTAAACAAGATGATTATGGTCAATATTAGAATCAACCATAAAACAAAATATTTGTTATAAATAGCCCCTTCAAAAAGCTTCAAACCCCCAAGAAGTTCTTAAACACCAGCCTTCTGATATGATACTCAAGTTTCCCTTTGGTGAGTACTTTCTCTTTGATTTTTCCCATTTTCTCATTCATATGAAACTTTGCTTTATTTTTTTATTTTATCTTCTTAATTTTTTTTATGTTTTAGTGAAGAAGAATCTCTTTAAATAATTTAACTAGTTGATGATTATCAATTCATTGATTAAATGTAATTAAAAATGATGGCACCTTATGGTTCAGAATTCTTCAAGATAATGAGTGAGACAATTTCTCTTGTGTAATAATGTCGAGAATTCTGAATCATAATTATTGTTTGATTTTGATGATATTTTATGCACTTTACTGTATAATTAAATGTGATATTTTAAAATTTAATGAAACCAAACTAGTTACTCTAAAGAGATGATTTTGTTTTATACTTTGCAGGAGAGTTCTAATTTATCCATTTTCTACTTCGTCTGTCTCGTTGATCCCATGAAAAACAAGAAGAAAAAGAGTAGTGGGAGGCCTAAAGTAAGCCCTCCTTCACTTCCAGATGATGCCATGATAGAGATTCTTAGCAGGGTGCCGGCGGATGATGCCTCGAGTTTTAAAGCGGTTTGTCAGAAATGGGAGTCTTTAATCTCTGCCGAATATTTTATGAATTTGCATTTTAAGAATTCCAATTCCCCCGTGATTCTTGTTCAGGAGAAAGTATACGGCCATGGATTCCATCTGAATCTAATAGATAAATGGGAACCACCTAGAAAGAACACAAGACTCCGAAAATGTCGTCCCGGTTCTGTACTCACTACTGATATCAAGAGAGGCAGTTTCATATTTTCCTGTGATGGCTTCATTGTAGTTCGTTGTTACGGTTATTACGAAAATGTGATGATATGTTTCATTATCTTCAATCCAATTACCAAAGACCGAGTGAAAGTAATCTTCAATCCTATCATTAATTATGTTGAGATAATGGCTATGTTCTTTCACCCATTGATTAAAGAATATTGTACACTCTGGAGATTATCTGGTGATGATTTGAAGGTAGAGTTTAAAATGCTTATTTTGGGCTCTCAACCAATCTGGAAAGACTTAAAACCACCACCTGTCTTGCTTGTACCTAATTGCTGGTTATGGGCTCCAGTGGTCATAGATAAAGATGCCACTCTTTATTGGATAGTAGGATCGCGCCCGTGGGAAAAAAATAATCATGGCATTCGACATTAGAACAGAAGAGTTTAGTTTGATGCCACATCCAGGTCCTAAAGATCACTGCGATAGTAAGTATGAAAACATGCGTATTCTCAAAATAGATGGTCATCTCTCATTAGTTCAAACTACATTTGGAATAAATTCATTCGTAATCGACATTTGGAGCTTAAAAGATTATGCTACTAGACTCTGGATAAAGAGTGACAGTGTTAGTATTGATACCAATCTTTTTGTTAGTATAGTTAGTTGGACAGATGATTACTTTAAAGTAATGGCAGTTGTAAACGGAGAATTGATGCTGCAATATGAGACTAAGGATGGTCCAAGCAGAATGTATGGTTGCAATCTTAAGGTGGGCACTGTTAGAAAGATTGGGAGGACATTTAGGGATGGTTGTTATATGTCAATTTACGAGCCAAGCTTTGTTTCTCTAAGGAATTGTAAGTCTGAAATTCGGTTATGACTATGAAAGGCATCTTATGTCAGAAAGGAGTTCAATGAGGCAACTGCAGGCATCTTGTAATTTCAAGCAAGCCCACCCCACCAAAGTAAAGTAGTCGAGAAATTTGCGAATTTCTTCTTCTTAGTTGTCTTTAACTTTTTATATTCTACAAGATATGGTATCGTGAGTTTGTAATGGATTGAATGGAAGTTCTAGATTATTGTGTTTCAAAGTGTATTGCTTTGGCTAGTGATATTGCTATAGCTCAAACCCTCCTGCCAGAGCAATATTGGCTTAAATGACATTTCTATCCTTTCTCAAATTATTATTAATATTTTTATTAAATATTTCCTTCTTGTTTATAATAATTCTACCACCGCCGCAACCTTACATCATCACCGCCATACCATTGTCGCCCCCTTCCCCATTGCTCCCTCTTCTAGTGACCCAACCACCATCTCAACTCCAATTTTCCACCAAAAATATTCCTCCGTCATGTCAAACCAATGAGAATTTAAGGGCCCCAAATTAACAATAACTGAAAACATTGAATTTGTTTGATTAAAATTCTTTAATCTAATATTTTCTCCTTTGTTTGACTTTTGAACTTGTTTGTAGTTTCTTTGGGTTATGATTAAATCTGTTGATAGCTTCAATTCCATCTTAATTTTTTTTTGGATATCTGCAAAATAAATAATAAGGAAAAATAAGGAAATAAAGGATATGTTTAAACTTCAAGAAAGAAAATGAAAGAGATGGGGAAGTTTTCGATAATGAAAGAGATGGAGGGGTGAGTGGTTTCTCAAGGTGGCTGGTGCAGAGAGGAGGCGACTGGACGAGGATGGTGGTACGGTGGATCTCTGTTAATGGGTTTGAAAATTTAACCCATTGCTGGATATTGAAAAATGAAAAGAAAAAAAAAGTAATTTAATTAATGAGGACAGAAATGTCATTTGTGCTAATTTTGCTCTGGCATGAGGGTTTGAGCTCTAACAATATCAACACCCTATTGCTTTTTAGCTTGATTTTTTTTTTGTTCTATGGATTGAGGGCTGTAAATGTTTACCCTTCTTTATTGATCTATCCAATAAATAGTACTACCTCCATTCCTAATTAATTGATACATTTCACATTTTCATACCGACCAATGAACTGATTCGAAGTCAATAATTACCAAAAAAAAGAGAGTCTAAATTACCCCTAATTAAAGTATGATTTGATGTGCATGGTTAAGTGTGAAATTGTTGAAAACACTAAAGTACTACCTCCGTCCCAAATTATTTGCAATGTTTTTCACATTTTGAGACATCCCAAATTATTTGCCACGTTTAAAAGACCAATGCATCTTTATTATTACTTTTTCAGTTTTACCTTTACTTTATTACTCAACTAACCATTAGTAATGACTTCTCAGTCATTAATCGAGGGGTATTTTGAACTTTTTTCTCATATTAATTGCTTTCCAATCATTTCCTTAATCTAGCTTTTCGAAATGTTGCAAATAATTTGAGACGGAGGTACTATTAAGTAAAGTTGACTAAGGGTAATTAGAAGAAACATGTCAAATGTTTATCAAATTTTGAAATATATCAATCAATTTGGAACATTAAAAAAAGTGAAATGTATCAATTAATTAAAAACAGAAGTACTAGTACTTAAAATGGATGGTAAATAGTAGTTACTTAAATGCTTTTATTCTGAAAAGGTAAAGTTCTGATTCATCGGCCTCATACTTGAGAAACAGGCTAATAATCATCCCAAAATTTCAAACTTTGAGCTGTATACCCTTCTCAAGGCACACATTGCAGAAGCTCCGAAACAATAACAAACACATATTTATGTCTTTATAGTTTCTGTAATAAACCCAGTAATGAACCCGCACCACCCCACCACGGAAAACTCAAGCCCCAAGAAATTCTTAACGATATACACAGATTTTGCTCAATATGGGGCGCCAGCAGCCGGAGTTTCATAACACACCTTCAAGAACCCAAAAGATCCTTGATACCAGCCTTCTGAGTTGAAGTCAGCCTTGATGGGAACTTTATGTCAAATCTGATCCGCAAGTTTCCTCTCGTTGATGGATCTTTGGAAATCGGCATTCCTTCACCTCGAACTACCTCCTCATACGTTGGATTAACCACGTTGGTGATCGGAATAGTTAAATTACGACCATCCAGAGTGGCCACATGGACTGTGCAACCAGACAAGGCTTCAGTAAGAGTTACCCTTTGCTTAACAATCAAATCATTTCCCTCGCGAGTAAACACTCTGTGAGGCTTCTCGTCTATGATGAAGACAAGATCTGCAGGTATAATGCCTGGCCTCTCGTTTCCCTTTTCTGGGAAAGTGATCTTCGTTCCTTTCTTCCAACCTGGTTTGACAACAATCGGAAGTATCTCCTCCACCGTCATTACCCTCCTGTAGCAAAGCATGACAACAGAATCATCAAACAGAAAAACTCGAGCTTATTATGTACTCTGAACATGTTCCAAATTTGAAAACAATACAGCTAGACAATTTGCACGTAATTTCATCTCGCATTAAGACGTGAATATCAAGAAGTAGAGAGGAGAAAGATAGGTTAAAAACTACAACTCTCTGTATCCCAAAACGGCAAAACTAGAAAGACTTTAGCGAGAGATTGACACGTTTATGCATTTGAGTCGTCGTTACAAACCATTCAACAATACATGAGGCAAAAGACAGACGTTCAACGCCAATTGTTATGTGTTGGTAGATAGTTTACCTAGATTTAGTAGCAGAATAGCGGAAAAATGTCACACGAAAACTAAAAATAAGTTTCAAATGTACTTTAGTCACATTACCTTTTAGAGAGATTTCCATATATAAAAATGAATGTGACAGAGATCTTTTTCAGAACACATTACGTCATAGACCAATCAAGCAAAGCCAGTCCTTAGTGATTGATAGCAAATACATTCCGCACACACATAAGTGGCCCTAATGAACAATTAATTTTCAGCTGGAATGTATATTTTCCTTTAGGGGAAGTGGTAGCATATTTTAGAAACTACTAAACACGGTGAAATCTACCCAACACAAGTAGCAAACAAAAAAAGAATACGCATTTTACAGCTAACTCAACCCCATCCCCTGGAAAAGATTTCATAAGGGACGCCTTTAAGTCTCTATAGATCATTACCATACTGAATGGTTGCCACTTGCTACAAGAATTTGGGCATGCAGAGATGCTTAATAAAAAACGCAAACAAGATAGCCAGAATATCGGCTGAGCTATTCAACGATATCTTGTATTTTCAAACAACAAAGTGAAACCTTAACTAAAACAAAGTTCTCTGTAAGGAAACGAAAGGTACGTAAAGACTTGTGGCAGTCAAATTTTTCGAGAGGTGTTAACTCTAGTTGCATGAACAAAGAAAGTGGATAAACCCCCCAAAAAGGAAAATCATCAAGTTCACAGAAATCTATAGGGTTCGGGTAAACTATAAATGGGAACTGGAAACCTGTTTAACCAAACCTAAATGCGGCATTGCAACATTTTCAAGACAAATGTACGGATGAAGAGAATAAGACGATCTCTCCCTCCGTTTCGACAAAGCATGTACTAGGACTACATGGTTCAAGAATTTAGAGCAAGGTCTTTTGTTATCGATACAAACCAAAGGAACCACTGTCACATGCAAATATTGGAAACAAACACATATGCTTAACATGCAAACAAACAGACCATTAACCCAACCGAGAACTTTAAAGGTATCATTTATTTAGACCTTGTGGCTATAGTCCTGGAGCTGCATATAACAATATACTCACTCCATCCCAAATTGAATGTCCACTTTCTTGTGCAAAAGGAATAGGAAAGTGAACATTCAATTTGGGACGGAGGGGATACACAATCACACCGAGATACTGAAAATGGAACCACATTGTCACTGATGATCAATGGGATTCAATGAGAACAGAAAATGAACACATCACAACACAAAAGCTCCAAGGTACCGCTCACAAAACTCCACGTAACACACAAGTTTCAAGTTACCACATAACAAATACAATCCAATCATAAGAGACAAAAACTCACCCATTGGAATCCAGTACTTCTCTGGAGATTCTCATTTTCTTGGTTGTACCCTTGTACAAATCTTCAAGTGTACAAAGCAATGTTTGCTCTAATGGAGGATCTTTCCTAGGGCCTGGTTGCTGCATTGACCCACCCGCAGCAGCAGCAGCACTACTTTCCGCGAATGATGCAAATATATCATCGTCCGCATACATATGGGGAAACCTTGAACCCCTCATTCCACCACCTCCAAATGGGCTCGTGAAACCAAAGAACTCCGAAAATATTTCATCAGCATTTCTCGGATTGAACCTGAATTGTGGACCACCACCACCAGTTGAGTAGTAACCGGAGCCACCAGGGCCACCAGCATCAGGTGGAGGAACCCCACCTTTTAGCCCCTCCTCACCGAACTGATCATAGACAGCCCTTTTCTGAGAATCACTCAGCACCTGAACAGAACAAAAACACCCCCAAAGTCGATAAATTTCAACAAAACTTTCCAAATTAACCATCCAATTAAAAACCCTTAAATGCATGCTCAAAAAACACAGGTAAAAAACTGAACTTTTAGGGCAACACATGGCTTATAAGGGGGAAAAAAATCATAACTTTACAAAATCAAGCAATTATTTACAAATAAAAGATCAGACATTGTTTCATAAAAAAGAAACCCCAGAAGAATCTGATCAAAATAGCAAAACAACACTCTTATTTGATTCATTCTTTCTATAAAAACCAATTCATCACATGGAAATTGAACAAAACCCTGCAAAATCATACCCCGAAATCCATAAATTTCAACAAACATTCCAAATTAACCATTCAAACTAAAAATCCTTAAATGCATGCTCAAAAAACACAATTAAAAAACTGAACTTTTAGGGCAACACAATGCCTATAAGGGGAAAAAAGATCATAACTTCACAAAATCAAGAAACTATTCACAAACCAAAGATCAGACATTAATTCATCAAAAGGAAATCCCAGAAAAGAATCTGATAAAAATAGCAGAACAATGATTCAAGCTTTCTATTGAACCAATTTGATCATTTGGAAATTGAACAAAAACCAATCTTCAAAATCATACCGCTAAACAATCAAACAAACACATGCATGTTATCAAAACTTACAAAGAACAAAAATTTAATAGAACAATTCATCATAAAAATTAGTACATACATCATAAGCTTCAGAGATCTCCTTGAATTTAGCCTCAGCTTCTTTCTTGTCATTAGGATTCTTATCAGGATGCCACTTCATTGCAAGCTTTCTATAAGCTTTCTTCAAATCATCATCCGACGCTTTTCTATCAACACCCAAAACCTTATAATAATCCGCCCCCATCTCCTCCTCCTCCCTCTTTCTCTTCTCTCTAGCAATCTTGATAAAATAAAGTTGCTTCCTTTCTCAAACTCTTTTTTTTTTTTTTTTTATCAAAAACGCACAAAGAAAATCAACCCTTTTGTTAAAACACGATCTTTAGATGAACCCACAAAACTATTTTGCCAAAACCTTTTAAAAACCTCAATTTTTAGGTGGTATCTTGGTTTTTGGTTTTGTAACGGCTGCTTTTGTCAAAAATTTCTGTAATGCTGGCAGTAGAGTTTGGATTACTACTGTGACAAGGTGGCGAGAGGAAGAGGTGGGGGTTGTCTGGAAGTCTAAGAAGGTCCAGAATACTATAGAAAGTTCTAGAAGCTGCTTACAAAACCGATTTATTGTCTGAGGAAACATTAGAATTTGCTGGTGAGAAAGAAAAAAGAAGACTATTTCAGCATCACATTACTTGGCAGGAGATCTTTGTAATGCTGCTACAAGTATAACTTAGGGCATAAATTAATTGTTTCATTCAAATTATTATTATTATTTTCGGAAAAAACGATCTATATTAATACGCCGTGAGAAAATTTACACTTTTTTTAAATTATTTCTTTATTGGGATTTTGTGATCCATCTTTTTTTTAGTACTCTGAATTTTTTTAACTCTTAATATGAATTTAATTTAAGTTTATATTCCTTTAGAGTTCTCACATTTTATTTAAGGTTTTAAATTTTTTTATATACACAAAATAGTATATATAATCTAATTTATTTGAATTAACATGTGTCACGTAAGCATACGTTAGACAAACCTGGTCCAATCACCAATCTCAAATTGTTGGTATCATTCTCAATCTAGTCTCAAACTCAAACAAAATTCCTCATGAATTAGTGTTTGATGTAGCACTGACATATGGACTTGAAATCTGCAGACCGATTCAAGTCCATTTTATATGGACTAGTCTTGGACTTCACACTTCAAGTCCATTTAGAAGTGGAGTTTTTTGGTTTGAGTTCGTTTGAACACAGACTTTGTGGATCGAATTTGGACCGATATGCAAAAAATTACAATGGTTGCGGTTTAAGTAAAATTGAACAGTTATAGTTGTTCATTCTATCAAAAACTTAGTTGTTCATTTGTCTTCAACCATCGAATTAAATAATTCAACGGCTAATATATATTCTACATGTGTTAGATGACACTCGTCTATAAGCAACCAAGTCTTAAAATGGTACTATTGATTCTCTCTCTCATAAAATTATAATGTCTCCAGTATCCTATACAGGGCCTGTATATAAATGCAGCGTCCGCAGTGATTTTGTGGGGAAAAACCATTAGTACCGGCTTAGAAAAAAGTTTTTCACGTATTGTAACTAATCATGAACCGTATTTTATGGGGTCCACATGTAATGCTTCATTGCTTATGGTACTCTTCTACTAGTACTTCCAATCAAGGACGTTCTTGGCCTTGGGAGGGAAAGCTACAAATAGTGCCGTTTCCAATTTGTATCGTAAGGACATGTGGTCTCTACTCTTTATCACGTTTCTCTAACAACAATTTGGCTCTCAATCCTCTCTCTCTGTCATTATCCCCAAACTCTTCTTGAAATTTCAATTACTTCAAAGGTAGAAAGAAACCAAGAAATGGAGAATCAGAGCCAGAATAATGCAGATATTATCACAATTAAAGGGATTTTGAGCTTGTTAATGGCTAATATTGATTCTGATGATAAAAGAAGAGTGATTTCTTTGGGTATTGGAGATCCCACTTCTTTTTCTTGCTTTACTGCACCTATTATTGCTCAACAATCTGTTTTAGATGCCCTTTGTTCTGGCAAATTCAATGGTTATTCTCCTACCAATGGTCTTCCTCAAACAAGAAAGTAATTTAATTTTTTTTCTTTTACTTTATTATTGAATGAATTTAGATTTATTTATTTGGGTTCTTTTCATTTATGTTGATTCTGTATTTTGAGATTTTTTTTATCACATAAAGTTGTGTTTTTTGAAATTCGTACTTAGCGCGATAGTCAAGTGTTTACCACATGAAACTAGATTGTATGTTTGGTTGGCATTCACCATCACCATAAAGTTCTGCTTTTTCTTCATTTCCTTATTTTTCTTTTTCTTTTTTTGAAAAAAAAATGATTTTATTCCATTCCCTTAATGATGGTTTGGGACATGATAAATTATCTGGGATTCATAGTTGGTTGGTTTATTCTTCCTTATTAGGCACGTGTTGCTTACAATTATTACATGTCAAGAAGTTCAAAATGGAAGTAGTTTCTAAGTTTTTTTCCCGTGGCTTTAATTTGATATGTAAATTTGTTACATATATCTGGGATGTGGAGTTGATTTATCTCATTCATATTGGTCACAAATTATCAGTCTTTAAGATTAAAACGGTAATGTCAGAATTGTTCATCAGTTAATCTAAGTTTTGTGTCTGATATGTTGATCATGTGTTTTATTAAACAGCGCGATTGCAGATTATTTGTCCGGTGATCTTCCATACCAGTTGTCACCTGATGATGTTTATGTAACAGCGGGATGCACTCAAGCTATCGATTTGGCATTGACAGTTTTGGTTCGCCCTGGTGCTAACATCTTGATGCCAAGACCAGGTTTCCCAATCTATGGACTTTGTGCTACTTTTAGAAATCTTGAGGCTCGCTACTTTGACCTACTCCCCGAGAACGGCTGGGAGGTAGATCTGGATGCTGTTGAAGCTCTTGCAGACCATAACACGGTTGCCATTGTAATTATAAACCCCGGCAATCCTTGTGGCAATGTTTATAGTTACGAACATTTGGAGAAGGTTAGGAATAGATATTCGTTCCTTTCAATTTCTTTTATCACATTTCAGAAGTTTGATTACGTTAATATGGTGATTAGATTGCAGAAACTGCAAAGAGACTTAATATTGTCGTGATTTCTGATGAAGTTTATGGACACCTCGCTTTTGGGGCTAAACCTTTTGTGCCAATGGGAGTTTTTGGATCAATTGCTCCTGTTTTTACTCTTGGATCTTTGTCAAAGAGATGGTTAGTCCCTGGTTGGCGCCTTGGTTGGCTTGTCACAAATGATCCCACCGGCATATTCAAAACTCCGAAGGTCTAGTTCCTTTAGGTCCTTACAAGATATTATAATATATGCATCTTCTTCTTCTTCTTATATATTCGTACTTTTCATATTTTTACTCTGTTAGTAATCCATATACTGAGCATCTTTGGTAGAGAAATAAGTTTCCCGGAATCGATGGCTGGATATCCGTGTTTTCTTAACATAATTTGGTTTTGTCATCTGCCGAGATTTGAATTTTTTTCATCAATACATCATCTCCTTTCAATCCGTTTGATGAGGATTTATCGTTCCGAAAGAAAAAGGAGAGGAAATAATAAAAGCATGGATATGCTCCTGAGAGTCATTAGTTAACAAAATTTCTGTCATTTACTTAAATAAGACTTATTTTAATTTTCTCAGTTTATTGAGAGGATCAGGAAATATTGCGACATTAATGGAGATCCCGCTACATTCATCCAGGTTTGCCCTTCTCTTATCATTTGTCATGCTCACAGAAAGACATTGGTGCCTATATTTAGTTTTAGCATATGAGATTCCACGATTCTCAGCTTTATTAGTCAGTAATCATGCTATTATTTGAAAATTGTCAAATTCACTATTCCTTTTGTTGTTAAACTTTATATTTGAGACATAAGATATATTATTTTCTGCGGGGCTTGAATATCCCTTGGTCGGAATAAACAGTTGTTGTTTGAATTGGTGCGTTTTTTTCGTAATGTAAAGCTATCAACTTGACAGGCAGCAGTTCCTCTCATAATTGAGCAAACTAAAGAGACATTCTTCAGTAAGACGATTAATACGCTGAAGCAAACTTCTGATATTTGTTATGAATCGATAAAGGAGATCCCTTGCATTACTTGCCCTTATAAGCCAGAAGGAGCAATGTGTCTGATGGTCAGTATTTCAAATTTTGCAACTTTATGCAGAAATTTAAGTAAAATAATTAACTGACTTTATGTTTCCGCAAAATGTAGGCGAAGATTAATTTGCCCCTGCTAAAGGATATCAGCGATGACCTCGACTTCTGTTTTAAGCTGGCCAAAGAGGAGTCCCTTATAGTCATGCCAGGTAAAAAGCGTAGCTATTAACGTCTATACGTATGCTGATCAAAGCTATCGTTTTGACAGAAGCAGTTGGCTAATGACCTAAAGCTCCTGTAAATTAGCTTCTATATGTCATATATGGCAGAATGACCGAGCAGTTCGTTCGGTTATGTTTCCTCGGCACATTCCTTTCGAGCTGAAAACTTCTTAACCATATAGTTACTATAGCAGCGATACTCGGGAGTTAGTTCTTCTGCCTGTTTAACATCTGATTAGTCTCATGAAAATGGCATTAGCATCAAGAAATTGTATGATTCGAGGACTGATTTTCGTGTGCTAATTAAACAAACATTCACAAAATTATTTTTGGCTTGCAGGATTAGCAGTTGGCCTGAAGGATTGGCTAAGGATTACATTTGCTTCTGATCCAAAAAGTCTTGAAGAAGGGTTGGGGAGATTCAAGTCTTTTTGCCAGAGACACTCTAAGCAACATTCCTGATTCTGATGTTTCAAGCCAAACCCATATTCTAGTTATATAAATTAGAAATAAATATTATACCATATTATTGTTGTAGAAACATTCTATTTTTTTATTTTTCAAAGGAAAAACAAAGAAAATTTAATTAGATAAAAGATTAAAGATGTATGTAAGATTGGCCAGGAAGTACATTGGAGGGCCATAAATTACTCTTGCAGAAACATCCTAATACTATATGATGCACAAGGTATCCATACCGCTTCTTGAATCCCTCGTTTCTTATAATAGATAAATCCTCTCACCAATAAATAAAAATTATTTATGTGTATTATTTTGTATGGGGTAGTGATTATTGGATCAAGCAGGCATAATGTCACATTAAATTTTAACAATCATTTTCATTTTATACTCTTTGATATTTTGTTTGATCCAAATTGATTTTGTATATGCTTTTGTTGATGATAACTGGGTTATATGTATGCACTCTACAGGCCAGAAAGCACGACTTATAGATTATAATATTTCGAATTATTCAACATATAATAATTATCTCATATGCCTAGTGATATGATACCCTCACATATATAGGAAAATTCTGATGTGGACATTGTGATTCAAAATTGATCAAATCATCACAAATTTGTCTCTTTCCTCATTTTATAATGATGTGTCAGGTTTTGTATTGAAAAAGTCTACTAGGCACTGATTTATATCGAATTATCTCACACACACACACACACACACACATATATATATATATATATATATATATATATATATATATATATATATATATATATATATATATATGTCTTGATTTTGTATCTGTTTACTTTGTATCTATTTTAGAACTCAAGATTAGGAACATCATTATTGAAGTTTCTATCACATCAATAAGTTTGCCACTTATGCCTACCATCAATATGTTTTTCTGTTTCTTTTTTTCTTCCAATAAATCATACACTATTACAAGAAAATATTCACATTCCCTCAGGATTCTTTCTTTCTTTTATGAGACTGTCACGTATCTTTCTAAAAAATTCAATTCTCTTACAGTTTCCCACTTATTTAGTTTTCAGATAATATAATGGTAGATTTTTTTTTTTCTTTTTTAGTATATCTTACATTTTTTCTAGCGAAACTGTCATGTATCTTTATATGACTTGAATGCTCTTAAAATCTACCGATTGATTGTAGGTTTTCTTATATTTAAAAAAATGTTATATGATAATAATAGTACTGTCGAAACAGTCATATATGATCGAGGGCCCACTGCGAAATAATTATAGACGGGACGACATGCATGCAATTAAACATATATATAAATACAAGTTTGCGCCGACCTATTTAGTTCACGAGGCAAATCGTCTCGCATGCATTTACCCGTTTTAACATCACAAGCTAACACTAAGATATGAGAGGATTTCTTTAATGGTTTAATTAGCACAAAATTAAGGAGTTGGTAACTTTCAACATACTCAATTGCCAAAGGGGGCCTGCCCTTATATCAATCCACGAAGGGGAAATTGGCTTGTTTTCTCCTCAAAGTATTTACGAAATTATCGACTCGTCCTTAATATTTTTATACTTCTCAATTAAGTTTTTTATGTATTTGCGCATCTCTTATATTGTCCTATCACCGCTAAATTTAGTGTTTTCCGGCCAAATTTGGTCACGCGCAACACACGTGACAAATTTGGAGGGGCTCTTTTATCCGAAAACAAAATACTTTCTCTGAATCCCTTCAAATGTGTCTCATTTTTTAACTCCTAACTCTATCTATGTAATTGAAGAAGATGACTGTTTCCCCCAAAACCATCCAATTTCTTCTCCCAAATTTCACAACCTATACGAATCGAGCTATGGAGATTGCTTGCTGATTTAATGGGGAATAATTCGCCAGGTATGGAATGGGTTCAATTTATAATGTTTTTAGGTTTTTTGGGGGGTAAATGCGTGTGTGGACTTCTCATTTACAATTTCGGACAAAAAAGCCCCTCCTGAAAATTTGGCCGAAAAACACCGAGCTTGGCGGTGGTAGGACAATATAAGAAGCGCGCAAATATATAAAGGACTAACTGAGAAGTATAAAAACATTGAAGACAAGTCGATAATTTTGTAAATATTTTGAGGACCAAACAGACTAATTTCCCTCCCATCCACGAAGATAGTCAGCAAAGAGAAAGGAAAAGTAGACACCAACACAAGTTGGCTCAGTTGGTAAGGATTTAAAACGTCCTTACAAAGGTCAAGTGTTCAATTTCCGCTGCCGACGTGAGGGCTGTGTTGGTAGGTGATTTTTAAGTACATTTGTAAGCTACTTATAATCCATAGGACCTGCTCTGACCCTTGGTGAAAAAAAGGAAAAGCAGACGTATAATGGGCTTGGGCCAAGAAGTCCAATTGAACTTATCATCAATATGTTTATATAATGGCTAATTGGTAAATTTAGTCCCCAAAGTTTAGCACTTTCGCGGTGACGGTCCCCGTTTTATATTTCTTTGTATTAAGATCCCCAAACATTTTGCGTTTGGTGACGGTGGTCCTTCCGTCCACTTCTGTCACAGAAAAAATCAAATTTTGAATTATTTTTTAAGGGTTTTTTTTTTTAAAATGACCATTTTACCCCTCTCCTCCTTCCCTAATCTGCTTCTCCTCCATTTCCACTCTCCCTCTTCCTCTTTTCGGAATCGATGAAAGATTCAAATGATTGAAGGATAAATCAAGAATTTGGAGATTCTCCAAAAAAAATTCTCTATGTTTTTTGGGAGTTGGTGGGTAGAGGTGGAAGAGATGGTGGGTAGAGGTGGAGGTACTTTGTGATTTTCTCTTTATTTTTGGGTAGAGGTGGAGGAGATGGTGGGTTGAGGTGGAGGAAATGGTGGGTAGATATGGAGGAAATGGTGGGTTGAGGTGAAGGATTACCCATTATACCCTTCCCATTAATGAATTTTTCTTTTTTTTTTAACCCTAATGGACATAAGTGGACGGAAGGACCACCGTCACCAAACGTAAAATGTTTGGGAACCTTAATACAAAGAAATATAAAACGGGGACCCTCGCCGCGAAAGTGCTAAACTTTGGGGACTAAATTTACCAATTAGCCTTATATAATTGGGCCACTACCAACCCTTTCTGTTATCAGAATAACAGAAAGTAGAATCAGAATTCCAGTAGAAGTTACATTCTTCTCATTTCTTCTTCATCACTCTTCTCTTTTCTATAATTCTTCTTTACCCAATCTCGTCTCCTTCACAGCAGTCCCCTCGTCGGAAGCATTTTGGGTTTAATATTACTGGTAAATATGACTCCGGTTCCTGATCCGAATAATACTAACACCGCCGGCGGCGGCAGGGAAGAGTCGACCGTGAAAGTTCCGTCCAAGGACTCTAAAAAGAAGGACGATAAGAAAGACGAAGATCTTGTAAGTTTCGCCGCCAAATGTTGTAGTAGTAGATAATGCTGCTAGGTTTAAGGATTTTGTTTGGTTAATTAATTTAGAGAAATCTTAAAGATTCAGTTTCTTGGTTTACTTAAGTTAGTTAATTGATGACTATTGCTCATTAGGTTTAGTTGAAGTTAATTAGTTGATTATTGTTGTTTCTTCGGAAGAAATTAGTGTTTACTTTTTTCTTTCTTTTTTTTTGCGTTTTTTTTGCCTTTTTTTTTTAGTCGGAGGAGGATTTGGCATTAAAGCAACAACTGGAATTGTATGTGGAAAGGGTTCAGGATGCTGATCCAGGGTTGCAGAAAGTGGCACTAGAGAGCATGAGGTATTTAGGGTTTAATATATTCTTTTACTGTATATAATTGATGGATTTTATGACATTATGAATATGTTTTATGATGAGGTATGTCAATTCTATTATGAGAATTGTTAAATTACTAATACTTTGTTTATGAAGAAACATCTTCTTACAAAAAGTGATCTCGGGGTGTGTGTGTGGAAATGTGCATGGGGTAGCTGAATAAGGTGTTCAACCTTCTAAACTCCATTGTGATCGTCCTCATCATAGACACGTGCCTTTTTTTTCTTCTTCTTGTAAATATGATGAGTACTAACAGCTAATCGTGTCTTACCATGACACTTGCATGCAGGCAAGAAATTCGAAATGCTACAAGCTCTATGACATCGGTTCCAAAACCATTGAAATTCTTACGGCCTCATTATGGAACACTGAAAGAACATTATGACATAATGGCAGATTCAGACTTAAAGGTTTGAAGTTTTTATTTTTGTTTTGCAATTGTGACTCATCTGAATCTTAATTTTCTATTCGTGCAGGAATTGTTGGCAGATATACTTTCTGTGTTGGCTTTGACGATGTCTGCTGAAGGAGAAAGGGTAATCTATAACCCATATGTCTTTTAAGTACATTGCTTTGCACGCCCCATGTAATGGCAAACTATATTTGTGAATTGGGCCATCTTTCTTGAAATGCATGTGTCATCTTAACGTAGGTTTATTATACACAAGACCTTTCTCATTCGTTTCTCAACTATTGTAGGAGAGCCTGAAGTACAGACTGTTGGGTTCTGATGGTGATATTGGTTCGTGGGGTCATGAGTATGTCAGGTGAATAGATCTGACTCTTCACCATTGCTTCCTATTATGCTTGTTTTTTGAAGCCATTCGATTTCCTCATTTTCAAAATCATGTTCTAGTTATCTAACTTCCGTCTAGTAGAAAGAATACACACCTAGGTGACTAATTCTTTCATGTGCCTTTGTGATCACCAAGAAAAATCTAGCTGACTAGTTTTGCTTTTTTGGCGGGGGGTTATGGGGTTACGGAGATGTTTACGCATTACTCTTTGAATTATGTTCCTGTACTTGACGCAAAATCCAAAACGTTAATCTATCATTGCTGGGCCATGCCTGGGATCGAGTTATATGTCCTTGGAAAGTTGGAGACGGGTGGTTGCAAGTTTCTATTTCATTCCTTTGCTTAAAACTTTTTGTTCAAGGGACCTGCTCATGATTGGTGGGCCCAATCAATGTGCACCTCTTTCTATCTTGTTCATCCTGCCCAGTACCTATCATCAAAGAGAGAGAGAGAGAGAGAGAGAGAGAGAGAGAGAGGGGGTGGGTGGGGGGTGGGGAGGAGAAACCTGTTATTATCGGATATTTCCTGATTTCTACAAGTGTAACTTTTTCTTTTTGGTGTATTAATTGCCCTGTTCTCGGATATGGGCTCTGGTTTTCTTTTTTCTTCTTCTTCTTTTAGAGAAAATATTATGACGATGTCATGAATATTGAATAGGATTGTATCATATCAGAATTCGCTACAATATGCCTTTAGCTTTATGAAGAGTGTTAGTGCTCTTTCATAGCATCATCATCCCACTGGCGCTTGTGATTCCCGGGATTGGTACTTGTATACGTGCAAATAGATGTTGTTCATCAGTCATAATCCCTGGTAATGTAATGATTGTATAGCAATGGTGTTGTGTTTCACTCTGAAAATGCAAGGATATGAAAATGGAAGCAGAATTTATCCTTTTCATCTGTTGCTGCACATATTTGTTTGGATATATCTGTTGTGCGTATCTGTTCAGCTTTGAATAATTCTTATGCATGCATGATGATCTCTTTGGTGTAGGAACCTTGCAGGAGAAATTACACAAGAGTATGCCAATTGTCAGGTTAGTACATATTTATTTTGTTTATTTGTGGTATAAGATGTATTCATGGGAAATCAGTCATATTTTGGGTTGACTTAGTTGGTTATTTGCACGTTTTAGTATTCAATAAACTTGGGAATAGATCCTGGCAATGTTCTTTCTCTGACTTTCTCACATGATATGGCTAATTTTGTTCTTGTTTCACACTTTCACTTGGTAAAGTGGTGCATGTTGAAAGGACATTTTAAGGAGTTGCCTTAAAACACCATAAACAGAATATGAATCTCTCTCTGTCTCTCGTTTAACTGAGATATCAATATCTGTTGCACCGTCTGTATGTCATATCTATGGTGGTCTTTTTGTGTATAAGTTGCCTTTGCATCTACCTCTCTTTGGTTGGTGTGAATACCTCTGGGATAATTTCTTTTTCATTTTGTCTCCTGTTGCAAGAGTATAAACTGAGCATGATTCCATCTTTTGAAATGAATTTAGACCGAGGAGGCTCCCATTGATGATTTAATGGAGCTTGTTCAACAGATTGTTGCTTTCCACATGCAGGTATTCTTTTTTCTTTTTCCCCCTTGTTTTTTTTTGGGGGTTTTAAGTATCTATTTTTGGCAATTATATCTGGGCATATCACTCCATGATCAGCATTTAGCAGCGTTTTGTATGGTTACACTTTTTTTTTTGTTATTACTATGTTTCGAGGAAAGATAGATGGTTATGAGAACATAATTTTCTCCGGTGGTAGCACACAGTGATGATCAGCATTTAGCAGCGTTTTATATGGTTACACTTTTTTTTTGTTATTACTATGTTTCGAGGAAAGATAGATGGTTATGAGAACATAGTTTTCTCCGGTGGTAGCACACAGTGATTGCTACAACTTATGCATGCGTGACAAGAACCCTAGTTAGTTTATTCTTTTCATCGTATTTTTACATTTTCTCTAATTCTATTGATTTTTTTTTTAATTTTTGTTTCAGCACAATGCGGAACCAGAGGCTGTTGATCTTTTAATGGAGGTACTTACTTTTTGTTTCTTTTAGTTTTCTCTTTTCAGGTTTAATTTGGTCTATACACTTACGTGTCATAAACTATCATACCTAAATGATTTCATGTGACAATTGCAGGTTGAAGACCTTGATCTTTTGGTGGAGCTTGTAGATAAGACAAACTTTAAAAGGACCTGCTTGTATCTGTCCAGTTCAGCAAAGTAAGTGGGTGCTCTGCTGAAAAATCCGTAACCTCGTCATTTACCTCATTAGTGCTTTAGTTTTCTGACCCATAACCGTCTATATTTTTTTTGATGCATGGATCTTACCTTCTGCCCCTCATATTTCGAGCTATAACATGTTATGGTTGCTCTATCAATTTCCGTGGTTTCTAAAGCTCTGGATAACGCTAATATTCTCTTTGCTTGGAAACAAGAACTTTATCTTTTCCTTATTATAACCCCCGTAAAAGCATCCAAATGTGCACAATTTTACAATTTCTGCGGCATTTGCAATTTTCTTGATTTAACTGGTACGATGTGAGAGAAGAATGAAGAGAAGTAAAAATGTGATTTTCATGGACTAAAGCCAGTATTCGACTCGACTTGAGGCCACAAGGGGCACAATAGGGAATTAATACCTTTGACAATAAATGGTATATATTTTTTTTCCCTCTCTTTAGCACGAAGGATCACCGAAGACCCAAAAACGAAAAAAAGTTAAAGAATTCCTCCCTCATTTATTTACATGAATTCAGTATAATTACTTTGCATAATCTTTAGCTTTGAGTTGATATATGTAAAATAGAGACTTTAGACTGTACTAAATGGAAATTGAGTTTTCATGCTCAAAGATTTTTGCCTCTGCATTTTGCAGGTACCTTCCTCCAGTAGATGATACCTTAGTTCTTGATATTGCATACATGATCTATATGAAGTTTGAAGAATTTCCTTGCGCGCTTCAGATAGCATTATACCTTGACAACCTGCACGTGAGCTCACCATGAGTCATCAATTATTTAAAATTTCCACTTTTTTTCTGAATTTACTTTATACTTGCTATAAATCTGACTTGATGCTTATAATTGTATGCTACTTTTGACAGTATGTCATGCAGATATTTACGTCCTGCAATGATATTTTGCAGAAGAAGCAATTTTGCTACATAATCGGTCGTCATGTAAGTGATAAGTAGTCTATTCTTCAGTCAAAGATTCTGCATGAAACAGCTGCTCCTTTAATTTGAAGTGCCAAAAGTTGTGCAAAATATCTATTTAATTGGTTGCTGAAATTGTTTTATACCCAGATAACTTAATAGGAATGAGGATTGACTCTATTTTGCTCTCCTTCTATCCTTTCAATTGCTTCTTTTATTTCCTGGAGGGAACATCGGAAGATCATAGCAGGATCCAGCACGAGTGGTTCTGTTCTTGGAGTTGTTGTCTATCATATTTTACCTTGTGACTTGATCTTGTGTCTTTTATGGTCCATTCCTTATGGGAGCACATTCCTTTTGCCTACAATTGAATCAGAAGTCGCGTCTTTTTGGGAAATATGAAAGTGTGACATTACTGATTGTTCTAACGGCAGTACTAAAAGTTCTATAGCTGGTATATGTGATTTACGTTCGACGTATTGACACTTACAGTGCACATAAAAATGCTCTGGACGCTGAATGAAAGAAGCATGGTAATGTGCACATAAATCAGAATGGTTCTTAGGTTTTCCTTCTTTCTTTGGGCTTTGATTTGGGGGCATGATTCCGTATCAAACGTGGCAGTATAGAGGGACTACCGTTTCAATGGTATTTTGTGAGCAACTACTTTGTGCATTCATTGCCAAAGTTTAGGTCAGTCTCAAATACATCTGTTTCAGTGGTATTCTATAAGCAGTCACTTTGTGCATTTATTGCCAAATGTTAGGTGTGTCTCCTATCCATTCCCCGCCCATACCCCAATTATTGGGGACTTTTGTTGTTGACACTTACTTCTTCGTTTACTGTACCTGACTAATTACAGGGCATAACTTTTGAGCTTGATGAAGATATGTGTTTTGATGACGAAGAGAGGGAGGGACTGCAACAAATCATCAACAACGCTAAACTAAGTGAAGGCTATCTTACACTTGCTCGTGATATAGAGGTCATGGAGCCCAAATCTCCTGAAGATATTTACAAGGTTTGGTTGCATAGGCTTCTTTTTAAAAAAAAATAGAATACTGGAACTTCTTCTCTGGTTTCATTTAACCCCAATCACCACCCAAAAAAGAGGAAAAAGAAAGAAAACCTTAATTTAGTTTTATTGTGCCCTGTGGTTTCATTAGTGTTCTTGAAGGCTTTTAGAAATGCCTGTTACTGCTGCGTCATAGTACGCCTTTGCATATTATTTCTCCTAAATTATTTGTATAATCAGGCTATGAAATCTCATTGTTCTCAATTTTCATACTACACCCTGGATTTAACAGGTGCATTTACTAAATGGCCGGGTTAGTGCTGGGGCCAGTGTTGATTCAGCTCGACAGAACTTGGCAGCTACTTTTGTCAATGCATTTGTCAATGCCGGTTTTGGTCAGGTAAAAAATTTCCACATGCCCACCAAACTGACAGTTGCTAAAATTTAGCTAATATCAAGCATGTCGTTTCAGGATAAGTTGATGACAGTTCCATCTGAAGCCACCAGCGGTTCATCCACAAACTGGCTTTTCAAGAATAAGGAACATGGAAAGGCCAGCGCTGCAGCTAGTCTGGTCTGTAGAATAATTTGTTAGTTTACTGCTGATATTTTTCATTCATGTATCACATAGTAATTATTGTTCATATTTTAGGGTATGATCTTGCTTTGGGACGTCGACTCCGGTCTAGCTCAAATTGACAAGTATTTCCACAGCACTGACATTCCCGTCATTTCGGGTGCCTTGCTGGGAGTTGGGATCGTCAATTGTGGCGTCAAGCATGAATGTGATCCTGTAAGTCCCCCCACCCCTTCTTTAGATTTTAATTTAATGTGGGTGGCTATGAAGAATTTTGTTCATGTAGCTGATGACTTCATGCATCTTCTAAGACATTGCAATCTTTTATTTTCTTAGGCAATGTCACTATTAGCTGAATATGTTGACAAAGAAGATCCGTCTATTAGAATTGGAGCAATAATTGGTTTAGGACTTGCATATGCTGGTTCTCAGAGTGAACAGGTGAGGTTCTTTGCTTCTTCTTCTTGTTCTTCACTTGCCAATATCTGCACATACAAGTGTAACCTTATTGTGAAATATTTGAAAGCCGTCTGTTTTATTTTCTTCTGACTACTAGTTGGTTTCAAAGAAGAGTAATTGTCATCTTTTTTGTCAGATCCGGAGTATATTGATCCCTGTACTTGGAAATCCCAAGGCGCCACTTGATGTGATTGCATTTACTGCAATTTCATTGGGCTTGATATTTGTAGGCTCTTGTTCTGAGTATATTGCTCAGGCAATTATATTAGCATTAATGGACCGAAGTGGGTCAGAATTGGGGGAACCACT
The DNA here is from genome assembly GCA_026122235.1 of Vinca minor. Taxonomy (NCBI): domain Eukaryota; kingdom Viridiplantae; phylum Streptophyta; class Magnoliopsida; order Gentianales; family Apocynaceae; genus Vinca; species Vinca minor. Next base: position 5,626,122 of record JAOCZM010000291.1, read on the forward strand.
CACACGCTTGTTGCCTCTTGGTCTCGGTCTTCTTTACCTTGGGAAACAGGTAACTTTTAATTCTCATCTTCTGCAGCACTCCCAGAATTTGCGCAACTGCTTCAGCATTTTGATATATCATTTTCAGTGTCTTTTAGGATTAGTTCTTTGTCGAAATGATAAAGCAAATTAAGTTTATTGCCAGTTCTGTTTTGTAGCCCCCCATGAGATTCATTTTGTTTTTCTCTCCATTGATAAACAGGATAGTGTGGAGGCTACAAGTGAAGTTTCAAAGACCTTCAACGAAAAAATCAGAAAGCATTGTGACATGACCCTGCTTTCTTGTGCTTATGCAGGAACAGGGAATGTACTTAAGGTTCAGTGTTAGACTCAACCATCTCTCCTTTTGAAAGTGGGCCTTTTTTGGTTACCTGTATAATTCTGAATTACATGTTATCTCCTGATTATATAGGTCCAACATTTCCTTGGTCTACCTGTATTCTGAATTACATGTTTTCTCCTGGTTATGTAGGTCCAACACTTCCTTGGTCAGTGTGCTCAACATTTAGAGAAGGGTGAAACCTACCAGGGTCCAGCCGTACTTGGGATTGGTTTGGTAGCAATGGCTGAAGAGCTGGGGATTGATATGGCAATTCGTTCATTAGAGCATCTCTTGCAGTACGGCGAGCAGAATATTAGAAAGGCAGTTCCTTTGGCTTTAGGTCTCCTCTGCATATCAAATCCGAAGGTAATTAAGCACTATCAACATATATATGCTGGTCCGTGTAAAGAAATATTCTGGACTTGATCAAATTGCCAACTCCAGATATACTTTTATGTATGTCATTTGCTGACGGTTTTCTTTATTCCTGGTGTGCTGATGAATAGGTTACTGTAATGGACACATTGAGCAGACTTAGCCATGATTCAGACACAGAAGTTGCAATGGTATTCTACATGAAATTGCTTTTGGGATTATATATTGGTTTAGTTATGACCTGATTCTTACTATTATATTGTTTTCATTGTGTAGGCTGCCACCATCTCCTTGGGTTTGATAGGTGCAGGAACCAACAATGCTAGGATAGCCGGCATGCTTCGCAACTTGTCGAGTTATTACTACAACGAAGCTAGCCTTCTCTTCTGTGTAAGTTTCATTTTGCCATGTACATGTTTTCACCGTTGTTCATGGAGTCGATTATTTAACAAGTTACACTTTTTTTTCTTTTTTTATTATCATAATGGCAGGTCCGGATTGCCCAAGGTCTTGTGCACATGGGAAAGGGATTGTTGACACTCTCTCCATATCATTCTGAGAGATTTTTACTGTCCCCGTATGTGCATTCTCTTTTTTATTGGAAATTATACCCGTGTGTTTTCTCTTTTATATTTACACACATTCTTCTTTCCAGGACCTCACTGGCCGGTCTAATCATATTCTTGCATGTCTGCCTTGACATGAAGGCTATCATCCTGGGAAAGTATCACTATGTTCTATACTTCCTTGTTTTAACAATGCAGGTATTATTTCATTCTGATTCAGTGGTTTTTTCTTTTTTTTTAATAAAATTATTATGCTGTTATTCTTTTGATATCTCAATCTGTTTCCTGATCAAGCAGCCAAGGATGCTAATGACTGTTGATGAGAATTTGAAACCCTTGTCCGTGCCTGTACGAGTGGGTCAAGCAGTCGATGTAGTTGGTCAGGCAGGTCGACCTAAAACCATCACCGGTTTCCAGACACACTCGACCCCGGTGCTATTGTCAGCTGGAGATAGAGCTGAATTGGCAACAGAGAAGTAAGAAACATCCTATTTTGATATTCTGTTTGTATTTTCTGCCAGCCGTTATACTAACTTTACCTTCTTTTTGCAGATATATTCCACTTTCTCCTGTACTTGAAGGTTTTGTAATTCTAAAGGAAAATCCAGATTACAGGGAAGATTAGGAATGCTTTAGGAGGATATATTTGAGTTTCAGACTAGAACATTTTTTCTTTTTCTTTTTTCTCTTTAAATTTACTTTGCTTTTTGTAGTGTAGAACTATTGTAGTTATGAAAGGCTTCATGATTTGTATATTTTAACCTTTTGTTCTCACTAATTCTGGCAATTTTGAAATCGTAGTTTTGTCTATTCCAAAATGAATTTTTATCGTCTTCTTTAAACGTAACCTAAGAATCTCCCACAATCTGGTCGCGTCTGTCTGGATTGCTTTGCAGATTTGCAATAAAATGCCTGGAACTCGAGTTTGAAGGAAAAGAAGTACTCCCTCCTCCATCTATATAATACAAGTAACCATTTTCCTATTGTATGTTCTTATTTTTGTTCGGACAATTCAACTCGTAATAGTGACTTATCCAATTCCAAAATGCAAGACAAAAGCAAAAAAAAGGAAGAGTGACAAAATTTGGAGATAATATAAAGATCGAGGGAAAAAGGGAGACATATTTGGGCCTCCCAAGAAAATCAGGCCCAATATTTTGGGCTAGATCTATTCATCAAGCAGTCCCTTTTTTTTTTTTTTTTTTTTATTACTCAAAATACAAAGTAAAAACCAAAAAAAGGAATCACAGTGGTCCATAATCGTTTCTCCACTCCAGTCCCTTATAAGAAACGAAAAAAGGGTTTAAGCTTCTGCTGCTGCTGCAATTTAGGGTTTATTGATTCATCCAAAATGAGGGTGAAATTGATATCAAGGTCTACCGATGAATTTACTCGTGAAAGAAGCCAAGATCTTCAGGCAATCAATCAAATCTTCTTCATCTTTCTTTTTCTCTTTCTCCTCTCTTGATTTTTTTTTAATTTTAATTTTAATTTTGTAAGCTCACTAACTCTATTAATTGTATCTTTAATGAGCAGAAGGTTTTTCGTAATTTCGATCCTAATCTTCGAACTCTAGAGAAACCTACTGAATATACTCGCGCTCTCCAGGCTGCTAAACGTGAAAAGGTACAATCAATGCCTCTCTATATGTTCTAGTTGTTAGTTGCTGGTGTTATTACGGAGAAAAAACATTATACACACACACAAATTATTTTAATTTTTCCTCGTGTTGGTACATTTTTATTTTAGCTCCTTTATCGTAGGCTGCTGCTTTTGTTAAGTTAATTAGTGTAACATCGGTGGTTTCCGGCCACTTTTGATCACATGTTATACACATGTCTTCTGCCTTAAGGACAGAGATGCGTACAATAAAAGTTTACTGTCAGAAAGAGAAAACGTAAAAGAATTTATGAACGCATGTAGAGTTTTTCTCTGGTATTAGGATATATTTCAACATTTGTTAACAGTTTATTTTTGTGTATAGATATTTGCAAGGCCGTTTATTGGGGCAATGGATGGTCATATAGATGCAATCAAGTGTATAGCAAAAAATCCAAATTATTTGAAAGGGATATTTTCGGGTTCTTGTGATGGAGGTATATATATTTGAAATGAATTACTTAGGATATTTTATTTCAGAGAGATGTATTGTGTTTTCATGATTATTAATTTCTACTTCTTTTGATAAGCTCTTTGCTTGGAAGTGAATGTTTGCTAATAATTTGCTTGATTTATGTTCTTGCAGATATTCGTCTTTGGGATTTAGCCACCAGGTAAGCTATTTTACCACGAACGATTGGTTTGCTGCCTTTTTTGAGGATTTGGTTTTTTAAGCTGAGAATATGCCTTTTCCATCACTAACAAGGTAAAAAAGGAAAAAAAAAAGCAAAGTAGTATTGCTAAACATAAAATCTATGGTACAGTTGGAACGTTCGCAAATTAGTTATTCATGTTGAGTTTGAGACCTAGAATTCGGCCCGTAGAATTTATATGCTTAATAGAATAGCATGGAGTTTTCCTAATATACCATTTGCCTTTGTAATTTTGAATGTGATTCACAATTATGCAGACCAGGTTAATGAGTTCATCCATTTATTACTTTGGCTGTATTTAACAGTTCAGTATTCCGTTTAGTTGTTTCAGGATATTATTTAGAAATTCTAAGTAGCATTTAACTTTCCATCTCTTTTCTATAAAAAAAATAGGAGAACAGTTTGTCAGTTTCCGGGCCACCAAGGTGTTGTGACCGGGTTGACAGCATCAACAGACGGTCGGGTTTTGATATCTTGCGGTCAAGATTGCACGTAAGGCAATGTTTTATGTCTGAATTACCTTCAAGTTTTCTTATAACAAGAATTACAAAGAATACTTTCTGCTATAAACCTTTCTTTAGTGTCCGGCTTTGGAGAGTTCCTGCTGCTACTGTTATGGAGTCTGGTGATTCCCCTGGTAACACAGACACTGTAGGTGCTTATTGATTTAACTAGTTCATTGTGTCCTTCCGTGCTCTATTCCGTTATTTGTCTTTACAAGATAAGTTTTTTTTTTTGTTTCAGTCTCTTGCAGTTTATGTTGCGAAGAATGCATTTGGGTGAGGTTTCATTTGTTACTTACTACCTTGAAGACAATTTGAATTTCCATTATTGGTGTTTCACTAATTTGCTAGTCTGACTTACAATCTGGTGGTCTCTGGGCGTACGTTCTAGGGCTGTTGATCATCAATGGGAGGGTAATCTATTTGCTACAGCTGGTGCTCAGGTAGACATTTGGGACCACAACAGGTATTATGTGCTTTTCACCTTTTTCCCAATCTATTTGCCAAAACATTTCATATTGCAGAGTCTTATCTTTTATTTCTGTCAACAGGTCTCAACCGGTAAACAGTTTTGAATGGGGAGAAATGACAATTAGATCAGTTCGGTTTAATCCAGGAGATCCTAATGTACTTGCAACATCAGCTAGGTTTGTCCCTGTTCCATTGTTAGGTTCATCATACAATGATAAGCTTTTTTAGAAAACATATTTTCTGAATACATCAACTGACCGTCCTTGAGGTTTTTGCCCTCCTATTTCCAACAGTCTGTTTAGCCTCTTTCTTTCTTCCAATTAGTGTTCATGGTGAATCTATCATTTTATATTTGAGATGTCAATTAATCTACTGACCCCATTAAGAGAGCATTCAAGTTCTTTGTTCTCATTTGTACAAGTCTTCCCCTTTAAATTGAAAAGTAAATAGTATGAGTCTAATAGGATATTGCTCATTCTATTTCTCTTGATAAATGCTTCGAGAAAGAACTCTTCATTCAGTTGTAATTTATGGCCTTCTTTTGCCAGAAAGGGTCTGAATAGTTTTCCTGGCCTATGATCTTTTCCAAATTAAGTAATTTTGTACTTATTACTTGGAATTTCTGCATTCTTGATTACTTATTGAAGATCCGCAGGAATTTATTTGACTTTGCATCTTTAATAGTGCATGGGCGCTTTTATTATTATTTTTGTTCGTCTTCTTCTTCTTGTTAACAACTTCTATTACTGCTATTGTTGGTTTTTAGTATTATTATCATGTATATCTGTCTATTGTTATTCACAGTGACCGTAGCATAGCGATTTATGACCTTCGAATGTCATCCCCAGCCAGGAAGATTATCATGCAGGTAAACAACACTGCTATACTTCAGTGCCATACGTGATTGAACAATGGGTTTTCAGCTCACTTATCCCTAAATAGTATATTATTATGAACCTAGAAGTAGACTTGCCCTGCAAACTTTCATGACTTCATATAGCTTTCAGAAATATGGACCTGGAGAAAATGACCCACTAAACATTTATGCCAAAGATTACTCTTTCGCGACTATTTACATATTGGTCATTTAATAGCTCTATTGCGTCATCCTACAATTGGAATGAAGTGATTCTTTTCAACTATGATGCTGCTTTTTCAGCTTTCCAATTCTGATGTTGTTTTTCTTTTCAAATTTACCCTTTTAAAATCTCAGCTTTCTTTTCATTCTGAGTTTGTTTCATTGTTTCTTTTGTCACAGACGAAAACAAATTCCATAGCATGGAATCCAATGGAGCCTATGAATTTCACAGCTGTAAGAACTAGAATCTCTTTTTCTTTTCTTTTCTTCTTGAATGGCGTATTAATTATGTGCTTCTAGTTTCCTCAATCTTCCCCTTTCCCATAAGGTTGTGCATGTATACTCTTGGTGTCTAAATATTTCCTTACATTTGCATCCCTGTAGCTATGTAAGATTACTTTTCTATGGCAATCAGTCAAAGACTTAGTAGGCAGAGATGGGTTACGCTTGGCCTGGTGGTGTCATCCTTGTAGGCTTGTCTCTTAAATTTGCAAAATAAAATTGATGCTGGATCCACAGTTCAAATCATGGAGTCATTAAATATTTCTTTGCTAGTTGCTGTCAAGAGTTGGCGAGAATGTCTTGATATTCTGATGGCTAAATTTTAGCCAACAGACTTTGTTCAATGCATAAATCCTGGTTTCTTTTCTTTTGGCTTTCTTCATATTTTCTTCTGTGATTGACTCCTACTGATGTAGGCAAATGAAGATTGCAACTGTTACAGCTTTGATGCCAGAAAACTGGATGAAGCTAAGTATGTGCACCAAGACCATGTTAATGCAGTGTAAGTGTGCAATTCTTGTCCTTGTGGATGGGTTGTATATATTCAAAGGTCAAAATTTCTAACTTTTGGTTTTTGTCCTATTTGCAGTATGGACATTGATTATTCACCAACAGGTCGTGAATTCGTGACTGGATCTTATGATAGAACTGTAAGTATCTGTTATTGATTAAAACTACCTAATATGGCTGAAGGGCTTATTCAATTTTTAAATTATTCTTTTATTCGATAGGTAAGAATATTCCAGTACAATGGAGGCCACAGCAGGGAAATCTACCATACTAAAAGAATGCAAAGGTTCATATTCTTTGTTTGAATCCTTACCCTTACATGTTTGATAATTGCTTTGGCTTGGCTTCAGTTGTTATTTCTCTAACGTTAGTGCTGAATCCAATTTGCAGTTCTCTCAAATATGGTTGTTTATTAGATTATTCCATATTGCAGTCCAGAGTATAACAACTCATTTACATCTATGCTATAGGGTCTTCTGTGTCAAGTTCAGTTGTGACGCAAGTTATGTTATCTCTGGAAGTGATGACACCAATCTTCGCCTCTGGAAAGCCAAGGCATCTGAGCAATTGGGTGTGGTATGTATCTCACTTCTCTTGATCTCCAATATGTTGTCCATTGATTTGGAAAGCCGAGGTGGCTTTTCTTGTAGGCATGAAACATCTTTGATTTTCTTTTTTTAGTTGTCCAATAGTTGGTTACTGGAGTATGAAGAGCATCGTTTTGACTCCATGCCATTCTGCTTCTAACAAGTTCAATATATGTTCTTTCTGCATTATTTCTGCTTGAATTACACCTTCAGATGTTGCTGCAGTGTTACCCTATTACATTATAAGGTTCATCTTGACAAGTGATATTATTTTTTGCAGCTTTTACCAAGGGAAAAGAAAATGCATGAATATCTGGAAGCTGTCAAGAATCGTTACAAGCATCTACCTGAAGTTAAAAGGATTGTCAGGTATGACGATTAAAAGTCCAGACTTTATTCTATGCCTTCAAGTGTCCTTGCATTTATCTTTTGACAAATGTGATCTTGAGAAGGATAAGATAAATATTCATTCCCTGCTCTTGGTTATGATTTTACAGACACAGGCACTTGCCACGACCAGTATACAAAGCAGCCAGAGAGAGACGGGGGAAGATTGAGAAGGCTGCAGAGAAAGAACAGAATAGGAGAGCTCACAGTGCACCTGGCAGCATTCCGAAAATACCACTACGGGAAAGAAAAATTATCAAAGAAATCGAGTGAGCTCTTCCTAATCAGCTTCTCTTATCTGATGCTAGTGTATATCCTAGGCTGGTGCTTCATAAGCTCGGTTTTCAGCTTTCCGAGACGAAGACCCTTCATGATCTGTTCATCATCCTTAAAAAGAACGAAGTGTTACTTTGTTCGGATAAAATTTTGGTAGAGTTGGTAGCTCTATTTAGACATTAACTTTTTTCCCCCACTGTTTCTGCTGTTGTTTCTTTGTAGGATACATTATTATGTAGGAGAACCCGGATATTTATGTATGTGAACACATATTCGGAGTGCTCTTTAAATTTCTGGTTTTTTTTTTGTACTTTTTTAAATTGGGGAAGGGGATTTGATCACGCATTGTGGGTAAATTGTCGCATTACATTGTCAGTTATGATAAACTTTTTTTGAACTTATATTTTACTATCTCGAGTCCCTCAAAAAAAAATATAAATATACAAGCATATTCATTTAATTTGTCTCTCTCTATTTGTACATAGTACAAATTTAAAAGTAAATTCGGATAAGTTTTAAGCGAAATTAAATTACTCTATGTATCATTAATTTTTTTTCTTTTTTATGCCTTTAACCTGTTGGTAGGTCATGAATTCTCCTCTCAATATTAATGAAAAATATTTTTTAGAAACAAATTAAGTATTAAATTATTCCTTTATTTTAAGTATTTGGGTTGCTAAGTAAACTTTATATATTAACCAAAAGAGGTTCCAAGTTACAGAGAGTTCCTCCCTCATAACACAAAATTGACAAAATTGAAGGGGAATGTTACCTGGAGCAATATAACCAACTACATTATTAGATCTCGCCACGAAGTCAGGTTATGGGCTGAAGTATTACAAATACGGTTAACAAAATTAACTAACAAATTCTCACCCAACCTAAGTAACTCCTTACCACTGTTAATAAGATCCATACTCATCCATTCATCGGTAAAAAAATGACTATTAAGACTTCTAATTACATTAAAGCAATCTCCTTCAATGATAACATTACGAATTCTGCCGATATGCAAATGTTACATATTTGGGCTTGATATCATTGAACTCAAGCTCACTCCTCAAATTACACAATTAATAATGGTGGTAAATAAGGTGTGTTTGTCTGAGGCGAGAAGGGTGAACTCAAAACTTGAAAGAATCCCCAAAATTGAGCTTATTATCAAGAGTCCACCCAAACACTCCTCTTAGGGTTTTAGCCATCCTTAAACCCCTTCTATAGAAAAAACAAAATCTCTTTTCAAACTCTTAGAGCTTCACTCAAATCACCACCAGAAGAAAATGGCTACCGCTGCCGCAAGATCCGTTTTCCGATCAACCTCCTCCGTTCGTAACGCAGCCTCTAGGATCGCTTCTCAAGCAAAGCCTACTCGCTCTGCTTTCCCTTCCGCCTCTTCCAGGATCCCGCTATCTAGTCGTATTTTCAGGTATTGAATATTTGAAACCCTAAATATTTATTAGATTAATTTGTATTTGTAATTTTTAATCTCTAAAGATTGGAACTTTTGAATTGTTTTTGCCTGTTTAATTGATTATTATCTGTGAACGAATTGAATTGTTAGGTCTCCGGTAGAATTGAGTGCTTGTTTGGACTCGTTACAGCCATACCACACAGCTACAGCTTCGGCTTTGATGACTTCCATGCTCACTTCTCGCTGCGGTTACGCTTGGCTTCCTGAAGGTATAAATTTTCACTATTTTTTGTTGCTTTTATTAGTTACATGGAAGTTTTAATTTTAGATTTTAGAATTATGATGACCTATTTGTGCATCTTGTTGTATTAGTTGGAGAAAATATGTGCATCTCTCGCCGCTGTGGTTTTATGCTTTAATTGTTGTATAGTGTCTACTTAGTGTTAGTGAAGTAGCACTTATCATTGCAATTGCGAGTAGAAATTTCTGTTTTTTTGTGTTTACTAGATGAAATGTTGGTGTTATAGCTGAAGTAAAATCTTTGCATGAAGAAGATGGAATAGGTAAACTGATAGGAGAAGGTGCTTGAAATAATTAATCTATGAAATGGTACTCGAAATAGATTTCAGTTAATCCGAGGGGGATGGACAATGAAGCTGGGTAGCTTTGGGTCTGTAGGTTGGGGCTCGGATGGGTTAGCATTTAGGAGACTACAGGTACTCCAGATTTGTTAGTTTCTATTATGTTAGTTTTTGAGGATCAGATCTTTGAAATAGTTAGCAAAGATATGTTGCATTTTTGCAAGGGTTACTTTGAGATTCTCGAGAGAAATATTATAGAGTCAAAGTACTAAAAAGGGAAAAAGATTTAAAGGGCTCTTGGAATATGCAACTAAAATAGCTTCGTAAATGTTGGCTTTTCCTTCAAACAGATTTGCCATTTTGCCAAAAGAATTTTGTGCATTGCTTTTATATTTTCTGAAAAGTTACCTGTTTTTCATAATTCTCTAGTTGAAACCAAGAATCCATTTCTAAAAAGCTTTATCTTGTTTCTCTTGCAAAACCATAACCAATCCTCGAGGAACATTCCTGTTTTCTGGAGTCTACTTCCACCTTACGCATTACCTTGTTCTGTTTGGCATGAACTACTTTGCTATGAATGACTTGCAACTGATAAGATTTCTTTCCTCGTCCGGCTTAGTTTCTGCGTTGTCCTTCAAATCACTGGTACTGGATAGGTTGCCTAACCAATGGGTGTTCATTCTTGATTTAGGTATCTAGGAACCTCCTTTGATGTCCTTTCCTCCTTTCCATGTTTCTGGTAAGTTAGCTTTCGTTGGATGTTACCCTTAAAACTGTCGAATGCATATTGCAAAGTTTTATCCATAAACCATTCGTACTCCGGGGTACAGGTTTTGTTTTACCATGAATTGATGGTATACCCTGATTCATGGATCTAGGTTCCATTGATAACATCCCTCACACAGTAATTCTTATTATCTTTACCACTTCCAGATGTCCCTAATTCCAGATCAAGTGTGGATAAAGGAACATGTACAGGGTATAAAATCCTAGTAGTATTAGGTGGCACTGATTTGGGCTATAAACAACATTTCTTGCTTATTCCACCCACCTATTTTAGCTTCTGTTCCATGCAGTATGTTAAAGATAATCAGCTATCTCTTCTTCCTCTTTTCTCATTTAATAAATAAGTGCATGCTTCAAATTTTCCTCTTGTAGGCGTTGACAAGACTAGATGAAGATGGAGAAGCCAAGAGGATGACTTATTAGTTTACTTTTCAAAGACATCAATTCATTAGGAAAACGCTGTTTCAATAGATTAAGCCTTTAGGCTTCCTTTTGAATTTTAAATAACACAAGTTTTTTAGGGTTGTAATTTCGATGCTTATTGTTCCTTGTGGTTTGTGTCATTCTTCAAAAAATTTAAAGGCTTTTTGTGCCATAATATGTTATATGCAAACTATGATTAAAGATGATTGTTATCTGATCTTGCCATGCTGGCTTTGACTTTCATTTGCCTAAACTTGTGGACAGCACTGCAGTGTATCTTAAATGGAAATTATTTGGTGTCTTTTGCTATCTATTATATTGTTTCTAGAGTTTATTGGATGGACACTATTAATTTACGCAAGATATTCTCTAAGATAGAAGTGGCCAACAGTGAACTTACCCTAATTTTATTTAATCAGCTTGCAATGATGATATGTGATGATTTAAGGAGGGATTGCTTCAGCAGAATTAAATGTGCAACCCTTCTAAATTGCCAGGATAAGAGATCTCTGTTATGAGCTGCTGAAGGGCCAATTCTATTTCCAAAGGTTCCAAATCCGTAGAGATTATAAATTCCCCCTTTTCTTTGGCTTCTAGTTAAACATCCTTTATCATCAATGGTCAATATGGATTATTAATGGCTGTTAACTGCAGTGTACTTTTTGAGATGCTGGAGATTTAGTCCTAATTACCTATTTGTTTACCGTGCATAATAAGCCTGTCAAGATACACTATACTGATATTTTCATGTATCACAATCATAATCAGTATTAAGGCATTCAAACAAGGTCTTTGATTCCGGGTGCACCAGGCAAACATCTTAGTACATCTTCCCTTGTATTTTACTGTTTAGTATCTGTGAGAGGAATGAATGAAGTGCTTGTGGCCAGTTTCTGCTGTATATGACAATATTATTACGTAGAGATTTAAAATACAGGTTTTTTTTTTGTCACAGCAGTAATTGATGAATATAAAATCTCTCTGGTTATCAGCCGCTATTATTTTATGCAAAATATTCTCTAAGATAGAAGTGGCCAACAGTGAACTTACTCTTAACTTTATTTAATCAGCTTGCAATGATGATGTGTGATGAATTAAGGAGGGCTTGCTTCAGAAGATCTAAATGTACAAACCTCCTAAATTGCCAGGATAAGAGGCCTGTATGAGCGAGCTGCTGAAGAGCCAATTCAGTTTCCAAAGCTTCCAAATCCGTAGAGACTACAAATTCCCTCTCATCTTTTGGCTTCTAGTTAAACAACCTTTTATCATCACTGGTTGATTGTTTATGGATATTAAGTGGGTAGGGTACTGTTAGAGATGCTGGAGAATTACATATTTGTTTACCCCGTCAAGATGCTTTATACTGATCTTTTTTGTGTATCAAGCAGCTTGCAATGATGATGCATAATCAGTCAGTATTAAGGCATTCAAGGAAGGTCTTTGATTCCGTGTGCACAGCCGAACATCTTAGTTACTGCTTCCCTTGTATCTCTACTGTTTAGCAGCTGTGGAAGGAGTGAATGAACCAATTCCTGCACAATATTATAACCTCGAGATTTTGAATGCTGGTTTTTATTGGGTGAGAGATTGGATTGATATTCCAATCAAAATTCAATTCTACTTCAATCTAATTTTTCTGCTGTGGACCTCACTGTTTTCTCACAAAATCACTCATAATCCACAAAAAAAGTGGAGTTTTCATTTGAATTGAAAATCTTATCTTAATCTTGTAATGATTGAATTGTTTGTGTGAGAAGAGTATATTTGAAACTTGAGATTCGTAACGTTATCCACACAGGCCTGAAACACCAATGAATCTTAGCCAGAGAAGAAAGGAAAACAGAAGAAGGGGAAGGGAGGAAATGTACAAGCAGAAACTACGGGGAATTTCTTTCATTTCTTTAACTCCATGACAAACCACCGGTTACACTTGATGGCATACTATTCTTGAATACGGTGATCTACTTTTGAAGGAGAAAATAACTACCAACACTTTTGATTGACAAACCATTTCAAATTTGCTTCAACATTTAATACAATTATGAAAAGAATTCTCCCAGTTACATCAAGGTTTTTACTTCTAGGTTAAGTGATGATGATCACTCTTCAACAACATTTACCAATTCATACTCAATCAGAGAGAGGTTGTTGTCTTCTTTGACCACAAAGTTAGCTGGTTCAGTCACCTCCACTCGGCCCCACTTATCAACTGCTAGCCGCATTGACCCTTTGAACATGTCGATTTTTGCATTACGCAGAATCACAGTGGTGTCAGGCTTCATGAGATCAACTGCATTGGAGAGAAGACAACAAAGATAATGAGATCAGACAACCACTAAATAATGCTACTGTATCTTAAACAGGGTCAACTAATTTGTTTATGCAAAAAAAAAAAAGAAAAAAAAAGATAACATAATCGCACCAAAGACTAGAATGAAAAATCTAGGAAATACACCAAATATAAGATTTGGACACAAAAAGCATAAAAAAAGAGATGATGCCAAGCCAAATGTCTGCAATAAGTTAAGGAACATTAATATTAGATAATAATCAAATAGAGACGCGTATATGTGACAAATATTTAAAACACGGCAGAATTTTCTAAGAAACTAAGAAGATGAACACAACTCTGTTTCAACAACAGCTAGCAATCAGTCCACCACAGGATTTCGTACAGAGATGCTCTTATTGTACGTTGGCATATGCACAAGTACACGCATAAGCACATACAGAAAAATAAATGCAACTACACCTGGAAACATACGCTAACACGGAGCAACAAGAGCAGAAGTCCTATACACATCACAGTATTTCATTAGACACTCCTCTTAATGTGAAAACTCTAATCAAACACAATTGGAACTTTTCCGAAAATGTATCATTTATGGGCATTGATCACACTATTTTTCATGTACTGGATACCTTGAGAATTCAATAAATTGCCAATAACTTTTTCACATAAAGCTAATATAAGCGTGAAAGACAAGACATATGCACGTGTGGATATTTCCATAAGAATCTTGGTGACAACGCAACTCAGGATAGAGCCATTTCACAACACAACGTAACACCTAGTACACCAATCTCCGACAACCAATGAATCCTACTAAGACCTCAACAATAACAATGTGTGCCAATAACTCAGGATAGTACCATTTCATAGAGTAACAACCTAGTACATCAATCACCAACCAATCCTAATAAGACCTTCACAAGAAACAGTTGAGGAAGCAAGCGGTCGGGAAGTTAAGACTTGACTCATCGTAATAGCCCCAAAATAAGAAACATCCCGCTTTCACTGTATTTAATTGGACTATAAGGACAATGCCAAAACCGCCTAAAAAGAACATAACAATTTGTTACTACTTTACCTAGTTAAACCAGCCCCAAAGTTCTAACCAAAGCTCACATTCTCATCCTGAAATTTATAATTATTTAAATCAATAAAGTCACTTTATAATCTTCCAGAATTTTCAAATTCTCTACACTGATTATCATAGTACCGATTATAAAAGCCATAGCAAATCTCAAGTTATGAATAATTAAAACATTTTATAATCTAAATCTAAGAAGCCTTTTAGAACTAACATCAAAACATTTTTCCTTCAAATTGAAAAAAAATAGCAGTGTTATGAATAATTAATTAGATATACCTTGTTCATTACGGGCGGTGAAGATAATAGTTCCGGTTTCATCACCGATGAGGCACTCCGCTATACGAGGTCGCGGACGAGAACTTAGCGGCGCCATCGGTCTGGCGGCGCTGCCACCGCCATCGCCGCCGGGAGGCTTGTTAGTAACGGCGTTGGAGCTAATTACTTTGACTGTTAAGGTATGTCCATTTGTGCCAGGCTTAAGATCCTCCACCTTCACAAACACTGGTTTCCGCTTCGCAGTCGTCGTGGCTGTCGCCGTGTTTGGAGTCGCCGCCGTTGACATGATAATAAAAACCCAACCCTAATTTGACAGAATTTCCAATTGTATGCGATGGTTGAAAACGATTTAAAAAGGAACCGCAAAAGACACTTTTTTCGTAGGGTTTTAGGTGGTGGGGGTCCTTTCTTGGCCCTCCAATTTTTATCCATTACCTTTTTAATTCTTTTTTGCTTTTTGAAAACCTTTCTTTTATAATTCTAATATTAGTTGGACGGGTTGGTGGGGTGTGGGGGGAGGGGTGGAGTCTCATCAGTCACGGAACATGTATTTTACGTATAAAATAAATATTAGCCGTCAAATTTTTATTTAAAAACAGACAAGAGAGTAATAGGATCGAACCAATTTTTGTGGTTTTATCTATTGATTTAGAAAAAAGTAAACACTTATTCAAATGACTGTTAGTGGGGTTATTTTTCCCCTCATCCTTCCATTTTTTTGTAGGTGATATTTCCCTCATCTTTGAGCTTCTTATACTCTTCTCCGTTTGATTTTATAAGTGAAAAGACTCTAATACCCAAACTCAACTACAATTCAACACTTTAAAAAAAACTATAGTTAAGGGCATTAGCATATTTTCATTTGTAAAACAAAAAGGAAGTAGTGCAATAAGTTAAATTAGTAGTGCAATTATCATTCTCCTTTCCTTTTTCCTTTTTTGGTATCTGAATAAGAACCTTTATCATTTTTACCTGCAACTGCTCCTCAAAAGAGTGTGCAAATTTATATGTTTGGTACAAGGTTAAAATAATAAATTCAAATAAAAAATATATTATCGTTTGTTACATTTGGCAGGATTTAAACTCTCAATCTTAATTGAGAGATTCATCTTTTATCACTTGGATAAGTCATCATTTACACGAGAAATAAGCCGTGATTAGATAAAAAAAGGATCACATTTTGATTTGTTCAAATTATGTACAAAGATCTTTTATGTTGCTTCAAATAATTCAAATCGATTTAAAATTGCAAAGAAAAGTAAAAGGAGGAAAAATTCTTCTACTATACCCAAATGAAACATTGTTAGACGAGTAACCTCCAACATAATTAATTTATTTTAGACGGATATTTCTAAACAAAATAGGATCCATTAGAGTTGGCCTCGTAGCTATTGTTCTCCGTAGAAAAGTCCAGCCCACTTCAACAGGGACAAACACTGGGCTCCCCCAATTTTTTTAAAAACTTTACTAAATATACTAAAATTTTAAATGTAATTCGTAATATTTGATCAAATTCGCCCCTAATATATATATTTTTTTTACAATTTTTATCCATAATTTGATATACTGTTACAGTTTTTCACCCCAACCTAAAAGTATTACCTTCGTCCTGCACTTCAAGATTTGTGGAGGCTGTCAATTGTCATAGTCCGGCGACACAAGGAAAATTACCATATTAAGTCTAAAATCGACTCATTATTCAACAAGTAGTCAATTTTGACTGTATTCTTTTTCTAGTCTATATAAAAAAAAACTATTGTAAATTGTTATTTATAATTACTTAATTAGTTAAGAAATATTTAATTAATTAAAAAGTGCTTATTTAGTGATTGTTTAATTAGGATATGGACTTAATTAATTTCTATCTAATGTACAGTAATTATATAAATAGTGTGTATTGTGTAGAATAGTGTAACCGGACCAGATACCTGTCCAGGTCCCGGTTCAACCGGCCAGTCCGGTCCGATTTTCAAAACACAGAAAAGTCATGCTATAACAGGTCCCCGCCATGCTCTTTGGCAAGGTGACTTTGGAAGCGTTACAAAGTATGGGTATATTGTCTCCCTCTGAAATTGCCTTCATTTCTTCATCATGGAAAATAAAGTAAACAAAGTATGGACCATTTGTTTTCTACCTCACTCGTGAAATAATTTGTGAAGCAGCAGTTAAAAACTTAAAATTACTATGGCGGACGATATTTCAAGTGTATATATAGTAATCTGTGTTCAAATATGATATTATCTGTCTCAAATTAAATATTTATTTTATTTTCTTTTAAGAATAAAAAAACAAACATTTTGTTAGGTGGCAGTTAGATCATTGCAAAAGGGCATGTGGGGGGACCTCTTATAGTAAAAGCTTAAGGTCACATTAGAGGATGGGCTGATATCCCCCACATTCATGCACCATTCCTTGTGAATGTGTGACAATTTCTCACCTAATCTATAGCTAGCAAGAGTGACAAAATAGTCCTACAAGAGGAATGGGGATAAGGGAGGGATGATTTTGAAGAGACTTTGCCCCCCTCCCAAAAGGTTGTGATGATAGTGCATAACACAAAAAAATTAGTATATATTGAACATTTTTTAAACGTGTGTTAAATTTTATGTAATATGCGTTCTCTCTTGATTAACATCTGTCATAAGCATTTAACAAGTGTTTAACGCAACAGGTGTTACAAAATTACAACAACAGTTCACTCTAAAAAAATATTAGACTGTCAATTTATTTTATCTGGCGACAAAAATATATTCAGTATATAATAAATTTAGGTGGTGTTGGTTCAGCTCCAAAATGTGCCCTACCATCATTGCTGTCTGACAAATAATTGTGTCCCTCCTGGGAAACAGAAGGATACTACACAATATACATTAATGCCATGTAATGTACATGAATCTAACTCAAAATTCTCTTGTACTCCAATTTGCAGATGATTCATTCATGATCTTCACCAAATAATATAGAGCTTTTCCTTTGTGGGCTCATATCTTCCAATCAATTCTCTATCCCACTTCTCTTTTTTTTATTCCATATGAAATCTCATTATATCCTTCTCGAATGCATTTGGAGTCAAACTCAAAACTTTTCAATTATTTCACAAAAACATTTGTTATTATGGAATTTGTAAGGTTATTTCAAATGAAATTCAAGTCAGACTCACCCTACTTGCATCACAAATGTTTGAGGGACCGGAAGCATATAAATCTCAGTTAGGACCGGTCTTGACATTTCGGGGGCCCTGTGCGAAAACTAAAAATGGGACCTTTCGCATGAACATTAACATTTTCAACTTGTTACAATTTTTAAAATAAACGAAATATGACATTATAAAACTACAAAATATGCTTTCTTCGAGCATTGGTGGAAGCAAAATCGTCAATAATAGTATCAATATCTATATTTTTTAGCTTCTCTCTTGAATATTTGGGTTGGACTTAACATATAAACAGGTTATACTTGAAAATTTTGGGGCCCCCTCTGTGCGGTTGCACCACCCTAAATAAGGCTCGGGCCGGCCCTGATCTCAGTGGCCTGACGTTGATTAAGATTTTAACAAAACGTACTCGTATATGTTCCCATTTCTGTGCGTAATCACTCAAAATTTGTTATGTGAATATTTCTTCTAATTATATATATATACAAATGATGAGTTGTGATTAATTAGGAAAAGAAATAGATACATACACAATATAGACGATTATTTGCCTTAAAAAAGCAGACATATATAAATTATTTCATCAATTGCAAAACACAATAATAATTATTCAAAGCAAAAATAATAATTCACATTATTTCTCCAGTTACATCGAATTTCAATAACAATAATAGAACAGAAATTAATTAGCTAGAAACAATCCAATAACAAAAGAGCTTTTCTTCCAATCACACACAAAATCTTCTTGGATTGATTTTTTGTGGATTTTATCAAACTGGTAAATTCAAAAGGTTATTTACACAAAAAACCCCCTTTTCATCTCTCCTCCTTCAATATTCTTCTCTATGTCAATAGATCATTGACCCATCCAAAATCTGGCCCACCAAATCCATAATTATCTTCAATATTAAATCCAAAATTCTTGCTTGAAAATTTACCACCCTGTTGTTGCTGGTGATTATTATTATTATTAAATTTACTAGAACCACCTGAAGGACTTGGACTTGGTGTTGAAGGAGAAAGAACAAACTGTAAATTATTAAATTTACCGTGTGGTGAATTAGGTAATTCATTTATACGCATAGCTTCCATGGAGCTCATCAATTCATTCATTGCCTCCTTATACCTCCAAGAAGAAGAAGAAGCCGCTGCCGCCAGGGGGCGACATCGGCGGGGACAAATTGGTCATTTCCAATAAAGTTGAAGTTGGCGAAGCCGCCACAGAATGACAATAAACACAGCAGTGCTTTTCGACCGGAGGAGAAGGGGAATTGGCGGGAAGAACACGAAGCTGACGTGGCGTGTGAGCGAAAAAGCAGATTTTTCGCTTACAATTCTTCCCATCTTTACAAGCTTCGGTTCGATAACGAGAAGGATGGAGCCAACATTCAAACACGCCATGCGCGAATTCACAGTTATCTCCTTTGCTACAACAATTTCCTCTTCGGAAATCGGAACAAACAGTGCCGGAATAATTATACCGGCGAGGGTCTCTCCGTCGAGCTTTTTCTCCTGGATGAGCAAAAGGACAATCCGTCCAGTCGTGGCTACGGCTACGAGTACATTTACGAACTTTGAATTCGTAGATTCTGAAATGATCTGATGAGTAAGGATTCGAATCGTCTTCGTCGATTAAACTGTTATAAGGCAAGAATTTCTGGAAAAGGGCTTCTTCGGCCATCGCCTTTGGAGAATCCATGTAGATATCGGAATCTAGATGGGAGGCTCGGCGGCTGAGTAGTTTTCTTGGTGGGATGTCGATTTCACGGAGAGATTTCTTGTAGAGTTGGTGGGAGGGATGGAACTTCATGTGTTGTTGATGATCGGAATGGACAGTAGTGCCCATATCGGATGATAATGACATTCAAAGGGGGTATTGGAGGGTATAATGGGAAGAATATTATAGGGGTTTGGAGGGAATGAGAGTAAAGGCGTGAGGAGAGGTAAAGATATGAAGAAGAGTTTATATAATGAGAAATGGATTTAGAGCAGTCCAGATCCTATGCATAATAGTTTTTTTCTTCTTTCAATATATACGAAACGCTTTAGGACAGGTGTTTCGAAGATTAGGACATGACCAATATCAGTTGTGGTAGAGTGGATGGAGCTCTTCTTCCCTTAAGAATGATCAGAGTTCGAACTGCGACTATGTCATTTATACGGAGTTATTGATGTTGGGAGGGTTGCCCCTTCTTGTATCTTTGCAGTACCCATTCAAATTAATTAGGCCTATCGAATTTGGACACTGGATGAAAAATAAAAAAAAATTTAGAACATGTATTCTGAGGTTTAAAAATACGATAGGTGTTCGATGTTCAGAACATGTGTTCGTTTTCAATTAATTTTAATCGTCAAAATTTTAATTCAACAAATAAGAAAAAAATTTTGCACGTGCAAAATTATTCCGTTCCACACTGAAAATTCAAGCGATTTAGAGAGGGTGACGAGGATGGTGTGAGGGATGGGACAAGAGATGCGTGGCATGAGAGCATTAGGGGTTGCCATGCAAAAGGAGGATATGTGGCAGCTCCACATTTAACAAAAATGCATGCAAGAAAGGGCTTCGGTGTAATGTGATGCTAAGGGTAAAAAGGTCAGGTACTTTATTTTGTACTTTTCTATTGTCTCTCAATTTGATGATGTTCTTAAAAAACAAACACACATTAAGGAAGATGTTGAAAGTGATATTCTCCTGTCCCTGTGGTTCAAGAATGGCGATGAAGATACTTTGAAGAAGAAGATTATGTATTTGTTTATTTGTCTAGTTTTTCTAGTTGTTTTTCCTAACCATCCAAGTTTTCTTGGATGTGTCTTTTGTCTGTTATCGTGATTTTTTAAATCATTGTATAACCTTTACTTTCTGTATTTTCAGATTTTCTGTTGATTGTAATGGCCTCGGCTATTTGTGATTAATGGAAACAGAATTTATTTAGCCAAAAAAAAAAAAAACACACACATTAATGTTAGCTCTCATGGTTAGAGCCTCAAAATGATGATGATGTTTTCACACACTATACACACATTAATTAAAGTGCCTCTACTTAAATTCCATTCTTATAACACTTTAATATGCTACTAAAAATAAAAGAAAATCAAGATAATAAGTTATCAAATTAAGCATTTATGTTAAGGTGAAGTATATTTAGTCAATCGTATATTTTTCGAAGAGCTTTCGTAATAAAATATATTAGTCATTACTGTCAGCAATAAGACACATTAGTTTTGGACGAAAAAAAATTTAAGCTTCCCGTTAAAGGAAAGTTAGCATATTCTACAAATGTTTCTGATTTGGTACAATATGCATGCCTAAAAATTTCACCTAAAGTCCCGAATTCACTAGACACGGCGCTGAAGCCAACTGATATTACTTTGTAGTGTTCTTTTTTTGGGACATTATTTTGTAGTTGATTTAGTAATAGAATTTTTCTAACACGTGCGCAGAGGTAAGTTTTAATATGAATTAAATTACTTTTTCTAGTATTTTAAGTTTTCAGTTCCCTATAAAATTTCCCTCCATTTCTTATAAAATTTAAGATTTCTATATACTTAACTTACCATATATAGTTTACTTTAGTTGAACTAACACGTATACTATCACTTTACTTTTAAAAAAAAACATATACCATCACTTTTGTGGCAAGAGATTCTCAAATTAAATGCTCCAAGATTATAATAACCTTATAAACAACATAAAGCAAGAGAGGAAATATGGGATAACATCCAAATTCTAAGAATAATTTTGATTGTGATTAGATGTCGTTAAAGATTGAACTTGTAGTTAACACTGAGACTTCAGATACTAAAAATTAAGAGTTTAAATATTTATTTTTATTTTCTTAATCGTCTATTTTTTTTTTTTATAATAAATAGGTTCACTCTCTCAATAAATAATTTTTTTTTTTAATAGAAAGATGTTGTGTCTCGAACATATATGATGTCTTTAAAAAAGAAAGAAAGATATATGATGAAGATGAACAAAAGTTTTTGATTCTACTTCCACAAATGTCAAAAGATGACAAAGATTTGTTGGAGTTTGGATGAAATTATAATTGTCCTGCTTAGGTAGTTGGTGTTTTTTTTTGTCCATTCTTTGGATCATGTAAAAAAAGTTTGGGTTCAAACAAAAGCCTTTGCTAAACGGAGTTTGTCATAATTTGACCGTGAACTGGTCTACAGTTTGGCCCATAATATGATGCCACGTATGTGATGCCAGCCGCCAGTGTTGGTCCCACATCAGTGGCGTGGAGGCTGAAACAACTGCCACGTTGAACATTTGACAAGTGGTGTTCTTGAAATTGTAAAATTGCATTTTTAAAAATAAAATGTATAGATTTTCTTTTGTTCTTTAAGATAAGGTCCAAATGAAAGTCGTCACAAACATAATCAGCCCAATAAGGCAGCCCGAGTACATCATGGACCATGTGAAGGTGATGATCATCCCACATCATAACTCAATTAATGCAAATTTTTTTTTGACAGTAATGGAGACACTGATAACAATAATATAACTCATTAAATTATTAATAATTGAGGGTACGAACGGATGATGCATATAAGATAGATATAGGGATGTCAATGAGGGTCAGGTGGGGGCGGATATCACCTCTTCTATCACATCCCATCCCCGACTTAGCCCCATCATTGGGGATGGATGGGGATCCCATCCCCAACTCAGGTGGAGGTCCACCCCCCCCAAACTGGGAAAAAGTGGAGAATATTTTCTCCAAATTCACACCTTCGTCCCAATGGAGGTCATCCTCAACTAGAAAAAATAGTGAAATTTTAACAAAAATCTCCAAATAGAACATTGAAAAAAAAATATAGAATTGTAAAATAAAATATTTAATTCATGTAAAACGAAATAGTATTTTATACGGGTCATACGGGGCGAGCCGGGATGGGGGCGGGATATTATTTCACCTGCAGGGCCAAATTCATCCCCACCCCCAAGTTTAAACCGGGGAATTCCCGACCCAACCGAACAGGGACAGGCCAAATCTCCAATTAAACTGGGTCCATTGCCATCCCTAGATAGACATAACCTCTACTAACAAATGCACAAAGTAACTAGAGAGAAGTAATGGACAGAAATGGAGGAAAAATACAGAATACCACTAAAACAAATAGAGAGAAGTCTCTGGACAGTAATGGAAGAAAAAAAATACTAAATTGACAATAAGAGTTTTTATAAGTTGTAACATATTTATATTCACCTTACACATAAGAAAAGCATGTTTTTGAGAAAAAAAAAATATGTTTTAGATTCTTACAAGTTTTCCAAACATAATTGAATATAAGAGTTCCAAAAAACAAGAAGTTAATGAAACATTACAACTATGCAAGAAATATCATCCCTGCTTTTCCTAGACACAGCTTCCACAGTTAGCTGTTCTGCTGCTAACTTTGCATCTTTTATGTTCTTGATCAAGTTCACTGCTTCTTGGTTTGACAGTACCTTAAAATTATCAAATTATTGTTAGAAATTCTTTTACAATCATTTTCATAAGATAATTCGGAAAAAAAGGGATCATATTATGAAAAGAACCCCTCCTCACCTTCCATAAGCCATCACTGGCTAAAATAACAAATTCTACATCATCATCAATGTTTTCCACTGCAATATCTGGTTCTGAACTAAGATGTCTCTTCAAACTTTTGTCACCAAAAGCTCGAGCCACTGCAAGCTGCCCATCAACTCGAGGAACGTCCCCTGAGTGAATTATATGAGTAATTAGTCACATAATCTGTATTCAATCTATAAAGTTTCCGTTTTGTATCTGTTGCTAGGGGAGACCTAATAGCACTATAGTTGGTTTGTATATGAAGAAAAAAGAAAACTAAAATCATGGATATCAGTTCAATTCTTTTCCTTTTAGTTTCGCCCCCGGAAATGGGATATATGATGAGGGTGGGGAGAACACGAAAGACAGGAAGAGAACGACAAAATGAGGTCACAATTACCACCTACGCCGATTGTTTTCGTGCCATCAACTGTAACTTTTGGAAACCATTACTGCCTATTAAAGCTGTTAGAACTTTAGAAAACATTACGCGAACATGAAGAACATACATCATAAAATCACCAACCTAAGATGAATTTGAAGCTCTTTTATTCAATGCTTTATAAACTAGAGATTCCCAACAAATACTTTGATCTGCAATTTAAATCTAAGCCCATTTGATAGGTTAATTTTCATTTTGTTGTGTACAGAATAAATTTATGGTGTTGTACCCTAATAAACGCATATCTCGTTAAAACTGTCGACACCCTTTTCTTTATAAAAATAATTTCTTGGTAATGAAATTTTAGTTTTCCCATAGTCAATACTTATCATAAGAAAATTAATCACATCAAATGAGTTACCAGGAATGTTTGATACAAAGCCACCCTTCCTTTCAATAATCTCTTTCTCTTTACTTGGTTCATGATCAACAGATAGCTGCTTGGCAACACCTTTCCTACATAGGACAGCCCGAGAATCTCCAACATTCGCAACCACAAGCTTTTCGCCATTCATCAAAATGGCTGTGACTGCAGTTGAACCGCCTTCCCCTAACTTAATTGACAGCTCCAGTATATCGTTATCGGTTGTCTGATAAGCCTTTCTTATCCCTTTCTCTGTATCAATCCAAAAGTCGCGCTGTTTACACCGGGAAAAAAAGTTTATTGTTCCCTTTAAATTCAAAGTGAAAAATATATATTTTAAATTAATACTGGAATTACGTAAGATTGGAATGATATAACATACCTCTTTCAAAATGTTATCAAACAAATGTGCTTGTAAGTAACTTGCAACATCATGGCCCATATGCCCGTCAAATATGGCAAATAAACCTAATTCATTATCACCTTGTTTCTTGAAATCCGAAACCAAGTAATCTTCCATAGCGTGGTTTGACTTTCCTTTAACTAGGTGAAAGCCATGAGTCATGTGCTTTGGCTTCTTGCTCTTCCCTTTACAAGCAAGGGGTGATAATGGCGTGGAAAAACATGCTTTTTCCTGAAATGAAAATTTCTATATTTGTTATGAAGAGTTATTCTTCATAAAATTGATATAAATGTGTGCATATGGTTTTTAGAGTGGTAACACAAGAACAACAAGACAAGTTACATCAACCAATAAATTCATAGATACCAAGCGTTAATTGCTGAACGAAACAAACAAGCTACTTTCCAATCTGCTATTTTCTAAGAAAAAACGGAAAAACTCAAGCAGAATAGGAAAGGGGAATAAAGAAGAGAAAATTGTGTCATTTGCTAACAATATCCAGTAAATGTCAATTATACTTACAGTATTTTTCTCCTTAAAAAAACAACACTGACCACTTCAACAGCCCACTTAGAAAGTATTTTCATATACCTTATAAGTAGTTTCACATGGAAGAAACATGGTATCTTTGAAATGTCAATATAAGAATACATTTACCCAATTCTGAATTGTCAAAGTTAAAAAAAAAAAAGTGTTTACTTACTACGTGCCAAGACATAAAGAAGAACAAAAATGGGATGGGGGAACCATCAGTTTCTAGGCTTGAGCGGGTAAATATTTAGACAACATAGCAAGTATGTCGATACGCATAACTGAACATAACCTCAACATCCCATTGAAGTTATAAGAATTAGCAATAATAAAAAAATCTCACAAAATTCAATCTAGGATCACCCCAAGCTCATAGCAGAATCAAATACAATTGTTCAGATTATTGTTAATTATACTTCAGGTCATGATCTATTACTCAAAGGTGTGAACAAAATCAAGAAAATCAGGTAAGCCAAGGTATCCCCAAGTTAATCAACATCTAGTCAGGGACGAAGACAAGGGGGGTGGGGGCAGTCGCCTCTCCGAGATTTTTAAAAATTCTACTAGATATAGTAAATTTTATATGTAGTTTGGAATATTTGATCAAATTCGCCCTCAAACATTTTTTTTTGCAATTTTTATGTGTAGTTCGGTATACTGTTACAGTTTTTTCGCCCCCAACCTAAAAGTCCTGACTTTGTCCCTGCATCTAGTGCAATATTCCGGTTCCGATCCTCTGTAGCACTCCTTGTCACTCCCTTAACACTCTAATTTTGGAAGTTCTGTTTCATATATCCTAAACTCTGATGCAAAATCCATACTTTGAAGTCTTGAAATTAGATTTCAAAATCAGCAAAAGTAAAGATAATGATTGAAAAAGCTTATCCCAAAAAAATAAAACAAAAATCATTCTTAAAACACAGAAATTCCAAATCCCTTTCCATTTACCAAAGAAAGAAGCAGCAAACAAACAAAAGAAAACCCTTCAAAGAAATACACAACAGAAAGCAATTATCTTGAATTAAAGTTGAAGAAAGCAGAAGAAATAACCTTCATTTTATGAAGAATATCTTTCCCATTCATGACTGTTCTGTTCCTCTTCCTCTGCCCCAAGAAAAATCTTCAAGAAAAAACACTCAAAATGGAATAGTAGAAGCCTAATAATTCAAGAGAAATACTAAATGAGAGATGAATTATAAAGGTTTTTCTTGTTGATTACAAACAAGGAATTAGAATAAGGTTGACTCAAGGCAAAGACCAATGTGATAGAATGTGAACCTTTGCTTACCAGTTATGCAGCTGCTGACTTTGTACAATAGTCATCCAATATGGTACAAGTATTCTGTGCGTATTTACTAAATATATGGTCATCATTAAAAAAATTGATTTGACGTTTTTTTCTTCAAAAACATTATTATTTTTAAAGAAACTCATCTGATTTTGATTGGTGCATAAATTTTATGTACAAACGAACACACTTATTCCAAACACGGATTACTATTATAAAACGCATTTTATTTTGTATGTGTGAAATAAAATTTCAATCATCAAATACAATTATGACGGATATATGTAAATTTGACAGTTAAACTTGTTTTAATAAGGAAGAATGTCTATTATTCTTTTGAAAACAATGAAATGAGTGCGTCAATTTCTTTCATAGAACATGTATTTTCTTTATAATAAAAAAATTAATTGTCAAATTTCACATTCGTACATGCAGAATAAATCGCGTTCTTATACTCCCAATAGGAGTACTTCAAACTAGTTGTATATTTATTTTGTTTCCAGTTGCAATCTTTTGTTTTTCTTGACCTTTTCTTTTCTTCTGGAATCTTTTTTTTTTCTTTTTTTCATTTTTTTTGCTTCTTTTATTTAGTTTTTCATGGGCCAATTTTAAAAGTAAGCGCGTTTATTTCTTGCACTTTGGCTTTTCTTCTCTTCTAAAATATCACGTCTTGAATGCTTCTTTTTCTTTTCGGTTAATTTCAGTTTATTTTTATTTTTAGATAACACAATATCACAAGTGTCTTTCCAAAACTCCGATTTATGCTTTGTAGAGCAACTAATGTTTTTATTTATTTATTTATTTATTTATTATGAAAACAACTAATATTTTTTGGATCTTACATATTTTCTCACAAACAATTTTTTTTTTCTTTCAATTATCGAAATAGAAGTTCTCTATGTAAAAACCAATCCGAATGCACTTACAAATCAAAGAATGGAATTCGTGGCTTTACTACGTACACTGGCGAAGCTTTATGAGGGCAGGAGGGGACCACGACCCCCTAAAATTTGTAGAAACGACGAACTTTCTATAGAAATTTTTTGTGTGTGATATTTTCTTATAAATGTTGTATTTCGCCCCTTCTAAAAAAATTCATTAAGAAATTCGCCCTCCCCTATGATAAATTCCTGACTCCGCCACTGACTACATACTGTCATCTATAGTGAAAAATGGAAAGTCGGGCGGCTCTATTAAATCTGAACCTGCCTGAGGGGTTATTATGAAAGAGGGATGTAGATTCGGAGTCACACCACATCTTAGGAGTTTAATTGCAGTTTATTACTCTTAAGTTGGGGTTCTCGCACTTCAATTTCACTATTTTGTGTTAAGGAAGATTAGTATAGTTGGTAAGATCTTAACTCAAAATAATATGTCTCGAATTCGACATTACTAAAACATAAATTAAAAAATAAAATAAAAATAAGAGACAAGACAAAAAGGAATAGTGAAGCTTTCATGTGTTCATCTTTACAAAATATCAATGCCTATATATAGAGAGATGAAAGAAGCAAAGTTATGAAACTCCTTCATAAAGGGGAGATCATGGATATGTCATCTATCAATGTGGTGTTAAGGGATTCTAAAAGTAGGGGTCATACAATCCATAAGGACTCCAACTTTTTATATATTTCATAACGCTTCCTTTTGCAATCATTAATATAAAGAATATGTTGTATTAAGATCTTACTAATGTAGTGGAAAACAATTTTCCCTTTAAAAGAAAAAGAGTATATCATCATTTTTTGTAGCTTAATCCCTATATCGATTAGATACTTATACCGATGCATATTAATCTTATAAATTTGATTTCATAAAAGTTGAAATAGGTAAGGCCTTAGTGAATATATCTTCAATAATATAACTCTCTTAAATAGAATTTGAGTATACTAGTCATATTGATATTTTGAATAAAAATATATTACTTTCTACTTTCCTAATTTATAATATATGTCATAAATAACTTGTATTATGGAATAAAGAGAGTATTAGCCACACAATAAACATCAAAAGGAAAAAGAATTGTTGTGGGGATGTTAATACGACGTCGCTGCACATTGCCACCCTAAGGACGACGTCGTCGATGATTGGGGTATATCCAATACTCAACATGATTTATGAAAAATTCTGTTATGGACCAGATCCATGTGTATGTTGTGGTATAAAACTGATTACATCACCATAAAATTGCCTCTCTCCTCATTATGCGGTGATTTAGTTAGTTCTGAACCATATGATGGACCTGGTTCATATCAGAATTATTGATAGCCGTTGCGCCCAATTCAACAGGCACCAAGCTCACCAGTCCGGCTCCTATGCGGAACAGGGCGGAACCATCTCAGCCGTTGGATGGGATTTTGAACGGCCCAGATCTGGAGAGAGAAAAGTTGCGGCGGGATTTAAAACATTTAAAAAAAAAATTCCTCTCTCCAGATCTGGACCGTTAAAAAATCTCATCTGACGGCTGGAAACTTGTCCAGCATGGGCGGAACAAAAAGTTGTCCCGCATAGGAGCCGGGAGCCAAGCTCACTCCTTTTGAAATATTTCGACCGTTAAAAAACTGAACGTTAATTCTATTATTCCCTTCCCTTCCCTTAATCTTCTTCTTCCCGACAAATAACAACCAAGAAGAACAACGACCAATTCTCTCTCTTTGAGATCAATCGGAAATTCAGAGAACCCTTTATTACATTAAAATTACCCAATTCTTTTTGCTTTTCCTTTTTGAACCAACAATGGCGGAAGTGGAGGACCCAATTGGTACCGGAATTTGTATGATTGATGAGTCATATGAGTTCACCGCTCCCAAATTCTATGATTTTATGGTCGGAGAATCCGAGGAGGAAGTTCGTAGAGCCGAAATGTGGTTTGAGTCCGCGTGCAGTTACGCGCCATCCCGTATGTCCAATTTCTCTCCCCCTATGTGTTTGTTTCTTGAATTATGTTGTGGTTTATTTTTTTTTAAATTCATGTTTTTTTATTATTGAAATTCTTGGATTTTATTGATTAGGATTTTAAGGTTTAATTTGATCTGGAAATTTTAGGGTATATGAGTTCTGTAGTTTTCTTGAAATTCCTTCTGCTCAGCCGTTGGATTGGATATTTTGAGTTGACTTTTTATTGGTTCTGTCACCAGAAACATAATAGGAACTAAACTTTACATTTTTTTTTGCCTTTGATTTGTTGGGGAATTTTACCATGTAGCTTCACTGATGATTACTTGCTATCCGCTAGGTCACTTGTTCCAATCCGGAAACAGCCCCTTGGTTCTTCAGACCCTGCTGATGCGGGAGTCTTGTGCAATGGGTACAGCCATTATTTTAGAGTATCAGAGGATTATATTAGGGGAATTCTCTGTGATGCAATTTTATATAGTTGTTAACTTTTGACATTGGCTTTATGGTACAGTGTTAGGTGAATTTCTTCATTTTCTACTTCGGCAGTCAGACGTGATAGGATTAGAAAAATGAACATTCAATTCTAGTCAATCTGAAAATTGAAAAAATAATTTAGTTTGTAATCATAAACTGACTTTATGTGTTAATGTAGCTTCTTCATTGAAAATCTTAGTCTGACTTCAAGTTTAGCAACACTCATAAGGTGTTTGTAGCATTGTACTTGATTATACTCTGTATGTAGCTAGACTAGTGCCCAACTGGTAAAAAATCCAGAGGAATAAAAGGAAAACATGGACGATTCGTGCCAAACCGGTTCCAAATTCATTAGGACAGGTCTTGTTAGGCTTTTCTGTATATTGCCATGAACTCTGATCAGCACACAACTGTCAGCATACAAAACATCAAAAGTTCTTAATCAGTGCAAGATATCTAGATGATCATCTAGAATTTGTGATAACTATTTTTCAAACGCTTGCTATAATGGTTAGTATACTCGAGTTCTTGTCTGGTAGAAGAAATTTACACGGGAAAAAGTTGCTCTCTAGATGATGATGATGATAGGAGCACATTTAAGTAGTCTGAAAGACTTGCGATTTCTGTCAGAGGCATTTCACAAAACCCATATGGAGGACTGCATGACATTTTCTTAGCACAACCCATTTGAGTAAAGCTGCTTTAGTATACTATACTACAGATGCTTGTCATAGATAACTCTACTACGTTGCTTATGGCTTACTATATTTTGGCCTTTTTGGTGTTGCACCAATCTTAAACAAGGGTTCCCGTGACTCAGCAATCTTCTTTAAACCTTTTGCAGCTTTTACGATGAGAATCAAAACTGGTAGATCTGTGCAACTTGATACCATTTGCGATTTTAGCGAGGGAGATCAGCAGATAGAAAAGGTGGAGAATCTTTTCCAGTGAACCTCTTGTTGCTTGATATTAAGATTATCTCAGCTGATTTTAAACTTCTTTTCTCTGGCTACTTCAAATTCAGGCACCAGAAGAATCATCAGAATCAAAGTCAACATGTGATATTGCAAAGGAATCGTTGTTGGTAACAGAGAAACAAGCGAGGTCAGTTCTATTGACTGCCGGGAATTTTGTTATTCCAGTTTTGTCAATTTAATGGCATTATGCTTCTTTATTTGACATAGTTTTAAGAAATATACCTTTCCATTATGAATGCACAGGCCCCAACCTGCTGAAGTCATGCCTACAGAAATTATAGAAGAACTAACCACCAATGAGCTCAACAAAGAACTTAGTACAAGTCTTATCAATCCAGAAGAGAAAACATCTCCAATCTTAGGTTAGTAGCCTATTGTTTGAATGCTAATATTTTTATCAAGTTCAAATTGTTCAACCTATATTAATAATAACCAACTTTATCTCAATGCAGTGGGAGCAGAAGCTTGCACCCCAGCACCACAACAGGTGAATTCTCAAAGAAGTAATTCCCTTAAGACTGATTCCAAGAAGCACCAAACAGCCAAAAGAATTGCCAGTATGATTAAGAATCCTTCGGAATTGAAGTCAAAACACAAACTGCAACAATCACAGGCTAAAAGCATCAAAGCACCAACTAGCGTGAGGAGGTATTGCACCAACGACAAACAAGCTATAAAGTGAATCCTTTGCACCATCCTCAACCCTGGATTTTGAATTTGCTGCTGATCCATGATGTTTCTATTTTTTATAGGGACGCTAAAGTGAAAAGCGCTGTTGAAACTCCGAATTTAGTACAGGAAAATCAGGCTATAAAGCGGCAAAAACTGGAAGGGGGGAAAACTAGGCAGGTGTGTATCTTTTCTCTTAAACTTTGCAGAATCACTTTTATGGATAGTTTTCCCTGATTTTTCTTCTTTTTTTCCATGTTCATAGATCCTTAACATCAAACCTCAAACTTTGCCACACAAAGCAAAGCCAGGCCTCAACAGCATCAGCACCAACTTGTGTTCATCAACTACTAAAACTCACAAGGAGGACCGGAAGGTTGGTTGTTTTAAGAAATTTCTCTCTAGATTTACTATATTAGATTCTTTCGCTTGCTTTGAGTTCTGTTGTGCCTCACCTGGTTTCATTTTTTCCTCTTTTATTCAGGTTTATGTTCGAAAAACAGCAGTTCGGGAACCAGCAGCACCTTTCGTTTCAATGGCAGAAATGATGAAAAAGTTTCAGTCAAACACAAGGGAGATGTCTCTCTCTCGAACAAGCACTTCACTTTCACAAGTAATTTGCAAATTGAATCATGTTCTTTCACTTTGATTGAACTTTTCAGTTTCTTTTTCTCTATAAGCGCTTGTGAATGCATAATTTGCTTATCTGGTCGATGCTGCTGGAACAATGCAGGGAAAGCTTAAGCTCACATTGACACATCCCAAGGAGCCTGAATTTGAAACAGCTCATCGGGTACGTTCTGTTAAGATGAAGAGTTCTGCAGAGCTGGAGGAAGAAATGATGGCTAAAATGCCCAAGTTCAGAGCTCGTCCACTAAATAAGAAGGTACTTAATTTAATTTTCGCTTTATGATCTTTCCTCAAATATTTGTGACTTGGCTCATCTAGAGAATAAAATATTTCCCTTTTGCACTACTTTTGTGCAGATTCTGGAAGCTACAACTTTGCCTGCAATACCAAAAAGCACACCACAACTTCCAGTGTTTAAGGTACCTTGCAGAAATAGTATAGAAAAGGGGAAAGGAATATACATTTGATGTGATATCGCGATATTGATGAAATAGCAGGCTAAAAAATCCCTTAACCTTTTCTTGTGCAGGAATTTCATCTGGAAACAATGACAAGAGCCAATCACTCTACGGAAACATCTAGCGTGGTGTCAATAGAATCTTCAAAGGTACTGGGAATAATTCAAGATAGTATAGCATTCTCATTGCTTTTTTTTTTTTTTTTTTAAGGAAAAACATCATCCTTTTATTACAGAATCATCAGTGGAACCCACATCACCTCACTGCACCCAAGTCCCCCCATCTCCAAACATTACTTAGAGCACGCCCTCCAAAGATCAAGAGTTCTGAGGACCTTGAAAAAGAAGAACTGGAAAAAATAACCAAGTTCAAGGCAAGGCCTTTGAATAAGAAGGTAAGAGCTACTGCCACCTTTAAAAGGAGACCTTATCTTGCAGAAAAAATTTCGTGGTGTAAATACAGTATGTTTTCTTGAAATATTCAGATATTTGAAAGTAAAGGTGAATTGGGGATGTTCTGCAACACGAAGAGACAGATCACTATGCCTAGAGAGTTTCATTTTGCGATAGATGAAAGAATCCCGCCACCCCCTGCCAATGTTTCTGATATGTTTGACAAGGTATTCGTTTAACTTCTTTTTTCTTCTTACTCTATGCTTGCCACTTGATTTCTTGAATCTGATCTTCTATCTTTTCCATTTCAGCTCTCACTTTGTTCAGAACCTCAACATGAGAAACCGCTTCCAAGGAACATTACTCTTAATCCTTTCCATCTTCACACTGAGGAAAGAGGAGCAGAGAAAGAGAAGAGACTTTTTACTGAACTTCTACAGAAACAGTTGGAGGAGGAAAAGGCCAGAGTTCCAAGAGCTAATCCTTATCCTTACACCACTGATTATCCTGTGGTACGTATGCTCATTGTCTCGTTTCCTTTTACGTTATCAGACTAAATTTAGAAACCTTAATACGAAATGCTACAACTTCTTGAGCAGGTTCCACCAAAACCGGAGCCAAAGCCATGCACAAAACCAGAACCTTTCCAATTGGAGAGTTTGGTAAGACATGAAGAGGAAGTCCAGAGAGAAATGGAAGAAAGGCGCAAAATGGAGATGGAAGAAACTCAGAGGAGATTATTCAAGGCCCAACCCATATTGAAGGAGTAAGACTAATACAATATCGATATGTGATGCATGCTTGTTCTTTCTTTTGTAAAAAAATCAAATAACATTGTTTTCATTTTTCATCTACAGGGATCCAATTCCGGTTCCAGAGAAAGCTCGCAAGCCTCTCACAGACGTTCAAGAATTCAATCTCCAAGTAGTTCATCGCGCGGTTGATAGAGCAGAGTTCGATAAAAAGGTAAACTTTCTTTCTCTTTTCATTCACTAGGAATTTCAGTTATCTGAATGACTAATAAGAAGTATACTTTTCAGATCAAGGAGAAAGAAATGATGTACAAGAGATACAGAGAGGAGGCCGAATCAGAAAAACTGGTAAGCAGATAATCCTTTTCTTTTTTAATAAGTGATAAGCAGATAAATTATCGATCTCTTTACTGTATTTTCTCATTTAAATCATAATCTCCAACCTTCTGATTTGATTAGTGTTTTCTATTTTTACCATGAATTGCAGGTGGAGGAAGAAAAGGCCTTAAAACAGCTAAGGAGAACATTGGTTACTCATCCTAGACCTGTGCCCGATTTCAATCATCCATTCCTACCACATAGGTGCGAAAATTTGCATACACGTTCGTATATATTCTTTTATATCTATACGTTCCATTGATTGATGATGATACTAAAGATAACTTTATTTTCGATAGGTCATCCAAGCAAGCGACAAAACCAAAATCTCCAAGATTGCGTATTATTCAAAGGAAAGAAAGGCGAACAATGGTTTGCCCAGTGACAACAGCAGCAACCAGTTCCGCCTCTCAGATGAGATGAAAACCTTGTGTACAATGATAGGGAGGGGGCAATGATACATTGCCCCATTGATTTGTACTAGTACTAACTATAATTATAGAGAAAATTCATTATAATGTATGTAGCTAATATAATTCTTTTTTTTAGTTTAGCTCCTGCAACTGATGAAATTATCATATTTTCAGAATTAGGTAAAGAAGTTTAAATGAAGGCGCAAAAAAGCTCCATATTTCTAATCTTTTAAGGACATATAAATCATGTGTGCACTTTCGAATAACAACTGCATGATGGTACGTAATAAAGAGCAAGTATTGAAAGGGTTCAAATTCCATAATTCATTTCATTTAAAGCTATACTAGCACATTTTTAAGTAATGCAATATAATTTTTTATTTTTTTTCTTCTAAAAAAGTTAGCATAAAGTAATTTTGCTCTCCATTATACTATAACAAAAATAAATTCAATAATTGAAACTTAAAACTTTGTCTTAGCCACGCATACCAACCTCTTGATTCGAATGGAAAAAAAATCTTCACCCAGCAAAATTCTCTAGTTATTGACTTGACTGTCTTCACAAGTAAATCATTTTTCTTATGCGAAAGCAAAACTCATGCCTTGATCTCCCTCACATATATAATGCATTACATGAGTTGCAAATCCGATCTATATATATGCTAATACCATGATATTTAACTTGGTCAACAGCGTCACTTTCTTTTATTTTTAGAAAAGAAATAAATTATAAGCACAAAATCACACAAATTACACAAAATTCAGTGGCAAAGGTAGCTCTGATCATCTAAGAGCTTAGTACATATTTTGACCAAGTTAAGAACTAGCTAGGGGCCTCTTTAATTTTATTCAATAGCTACTAAGATATTTAATAATTATCATGCCACTAATAATTTTTTTTTTAACAAGAAAATGAGCTTAGGATGACAGAAGAGAGAGAGCTTATAAAAGGCTTGATGATTAAGCAAATTATGTGATCTGGAAATGATTGTAATTAGTGGAATTTTCTTGGATGGATATTTGAAGTCTACCCCTACCCCTACCCCTATGATGATCATCAACCTGCCCTCCACACACATTAATGTCCTTCTTTTGAGTTCCTGAATTGCCCTTCCTCCCACTACTACTACTTGATCCTTCTGCTGCCTGAGTTTGATCACCTGATGAGTTCTTCCTTCTTCTTTCATTATGCCCAGCCAATCGCCTCCGACAACTTCTTTTTGCTTCATCAAACTCTGAAACTTCATGAAATCTGCAATATAAATTATGGAGCATTTCATTGGTGTATTATACCGTGTACTGCATGATTCATAGTCTGACTTGAGGTCACTCATATTTCTTTCGAAGGATGAATTGTTTTGCATCGTACTCGCTGTGTTAGAAATTGAATACTTCATTTTCCTATTATTTTTTATAAAAAAATGCGCATTCAATTTCAAATAGGTATATTAATATCACTTTATAAAAGCTTTATAGACTGGAAAAACTTGACATTAATAACGTTAAAATATAAGCTTGGGATATGCTACTGTAGTTTTGGCCAGTAGAATATAAGTTTTTTATGGACAAACAAAAAATATTTTTTCTTAAATAATAAATAAAAGAGAAACTATTAGGTCACAATATTCCTAAACCCCAAGGTAGAGATAAATTAAAGATGCGATGTATGCCTTTATATTTTCTGCACCTTACTTTACAGCTAAAGAAAAGAAGAAACAATTGTAAAGAAATTACAATTTTCCTAATTAGAAGCTCTACTTAAGTCATCTATAGTTATATTGTTGGTAATTTATTCCATAAACTTCTAAAAAATTTGACTTTTTTTAGTAAATAAAACTTCTCAAAAAATTGATCAATTTTTAAATACTGACTACAAATATTTTGTTATACTTGTACTTTTAAATAAGCTTGAACATAGGAATATTTTTTTTTTTTTAAATTATCCTCATTGTCTGATGAGTTATCCTTAAAGAAAGTTACCGCTGTTAATGCAACACTTCTGACACATAACGATAGATTCCGACTTGATATAACTATTAAAATATTCGGGAGGGTGGAGGGGAGGGATAGGGTTAGCTAACCTGCTGCATTGCTGACAAAAGCGTTGGCGGATTCCGGCAACGATCACCACCTGTGCCTTAGCATGGTGATCACAAACCTTATGTCGCCTATGGTACTGTTTAGCATCAGTTAAATCAGTACTACAATTATCAGCCTGGCAACATTTCGCCGAACTTCCACTACCGGCACAGCCAGTAGTTGGTCCTTTCTTCTTATCAATATCCTCCATATGATCATCAACTGGTTTGGAGAGTTGTTCTAATTTCTTGATGATGATTACCTTATTGTCCTTCATTATATATTCTTCTTCAAGGTTGATATTGTAATTATTGGGTGCATCCATGTATGATACTATTATGGGTTGATCAAATGATCATGAAGGAGAAAGGTGAGGGGTGGGAGAAGGGAAAGTTAGAGAAGGATGGTTTGAGGACCACAATTTTTTTTAGATCCTTTCTTTTATGTTTTTTGTTTGATTTTCCTTTTTGTTTGTTTGTTTGTTTGTTTGTTTGTTTGTTTGTTTGTATACAAAGTACTATATATGCGCGTTCTAAAAGAAATTGTGAACTCGTAAAAAAACGTGACCACGCATGTAAATCATCTATTTGTAGGGATAGAGAATATAATACAAAATAGGGACAGAGAATTTCTTCTTGTCTTTTTGTGCGGTAGTTGGGAGATGGAGAGGACTAGGAATCCTCTGTCCCCATTTGGTATTCTATTTCTTGTCTCACAAATAAGAAATTGACATGTGTTAATTTTTTAATTAAAAAATTATAATTTAAAAGAAATAGTGAAACTCATAAACAAAATATACACGTGACAAATATCTATTCGTGGGGAGATACAAAGGGAGGCAGAACGGAGAGATAGAATATTTTTTGCCGATGGAGAGAACCATCTTATACAATCCCCAAAACACAAGAGAAAGAGCAAATTATTCAAAAAATAGCGTACATGTAATTAATGATTTCATTTGCCATTCGAGGATGTATTAAACTATTCGAGTTTGAATTATTTTTGTTATATTCTAGTTACGTATTAAAAAGAAAAAGGAAACAAAAGAATAATCAGTTAGAACTGCAGATAATTAATTAACCAGCTGAATTGAAAATTGAAGGAATAAAAAGAGTTATCAATCATATTTCTCTCTAGCACGACTAAAACGACTAATTTACTTATTGGAAGAGAAGTTGTCTTACCACGTGAGTTGTTCGTTGTATCTTTATTACAATTACAATGTTGGAAGCACACCTTAACCAAATACTCCACTATTTAAGGTTCTCTAAAAAATAAGCCTTATATATTGGCATTTATAAACAACAAAAAAATATTCTGAAATTCAATAAAAAAAACCGTACAATAATGAATGAATGAGAAATCACTATAGAAAGTCAGAAAAATAAAATAAAAAGAAAGGCAGGTTGTGTTTGCTAATTCTCGTGAGTGGTGGCCCCTATATCAACTTATAAACATGAAATTTTTATAAGTTAGCTAGGTTACACTATTTCAGAACAATGCCATGATTCCACAGTAAAAATGGTAAGAATCGCATTAAATTTTTTATCCGATGGCAAAAAAAAAAAAAAAAAAATTTCAGTATGCGCTTGATTTCTCCGGTTTCTCATTGAATTTAAATTTCTGCAAATTTCTATAATTTTCTATTCCATTTTCTTCTTTCAAATAAATAATCGAAACTTGGGAGACCTCATATTAATTCTACCTTCACAAAGTGATATATATATATATATATATATATTTTCCTTGTGTGTCCTTTCTTTAATGTGTAGTAAGGTACGATTCCTATTGCAGTGGTGGGGATGGAGATGGAAATGGAAATTGGAGTTGATGATGATGATGATTTTACGGAGGAAGCTCTCTCATAATGTATGTACTTTGGCAACAGTAGATGCCAATACTCTTTGCTCGTTTAAAGTTGTAAGTTAACTGCACTACGAGTTGTGATGTCCTGCGTTCATATTATTGTGTCCAAATTTTGAAAGAAAAGTTTTAGTTGAGATGTAACTGTTATTTGGAGTTGAAAATGTTGTGCTAACTGTGTCAGTCTTTTTTCTTGTCAAATGAGAGAGTTACTATTGTGCAATTTGATAGTAGTATTAAGTTTCATAAAATGTGAATTGTAATGTGGTACATGTACTTCTCACATGGGATACATGCAAACATTATTAATGCTCTATGAATATGTTACCTTGAAATGTCTATTTTGACACAATAAAAATAATGATTGATAAGTATTTGGCCGTGAATATTGTTTAGCAAGATCACGAGTTGTGCCATCGGGTCCGAAGACTCGAGACTTGTCATTATGGTAGTAGAACACGTTTACTAGTCGAAAATGTGTCCACTAAATTACTATACCATAGCACGGTGAAAGTCTCTAACTTCCACATCCCTGGTTTGTTTTAGTGACTATAGAAGATGAATGTTGTTAAACTTATAAATCGCGTTATTAGGTCGGAAAGCATGGAGGTGAAAAGGAGATGCCAGCCTTGCATGCACTGCCATAAGGGATGAAAAGGAGATGGACTATTGTCCTCTTTCTTTCCTAAGCTATTTGCTACACTTGACAGGGAAAATTTAATTATATGACCATTATTGTGGGGACTGTCCTCACAACTCACTCATATGAATTTGGCGGAGTCTGTCTCTAGATGTGGGTTCCGCTCAATTCATGTGAGGAAGTTGTGGGACCAGTCCCACAAAAGACAATATTAGTTTGAGTGACCCACTACCGTTTGTGATTTAATATGATTCCTCTTGATGAATATTGGGACCGAAGTACTTTGAGCAAGTGAAAAGTTGGAATATAATTCATAGCAATCGGGAATAT
Organism: Vinca minor; assembly: GCA_026122235.1. Lineage (NCBI taxonomy): Eukaryota > Viridiplantae > Streptophyta > Magnoliopsida > Gentianales > Apocynaceae > Vinca > Vinca minor. The sequence continues at coordinate 5,665,380 of JAOCZM010000291.1, forward strand.
GATGTAGATGTAGATTCTGTTTTGCGGCCTCGAGTTTCAATTTTATTGACGAGTGTTTATAGTATCACTATCCTGCTGTATATTTGGATCTCCACTTATAAAGTTGAAAAACATTTCGGTCCCAAATTCATGTCTTATTATTTATCCTATTAATAAACAATTAACACGTATTCACATAATTTCTTACGTGTTATACAAATTTTAGGTTATAGATTTTTTAATTAAAAAATTAACACATACCACTTTCTTATTAATAGGACATGAAATATAACACCGAATCCAAAGGGGACATAAATGATCTAGCTATATCTATAGATAGAGTGTCAGATGACAGGTTTTGCCTCTTACTCCTTTACTTATTGATGTCGCTGATCCGCCGTTATCGTATCAGGAAATGTGGGGCTTCTTACAAGCTTAGGAATAAAAATCTACAGTCCGAGGCTTGGCCTAAGGGAGAGAAAAGACTAGAAAGGAGTGGTCATGGTCAGGTCATAGGTCGGTGGTTTCTTGATCCGATTTCTCACGAAGACCCATAATTTCTTCTCATACGCTATTTCACCAATATCATCTAATTCCTGAAAAAGGGCATACCCACATACGGAATCCTGACCATGCACCGAAATAGGATTACCTAAAAAAAAAAGCCCTCCGAATAAATTCAATACGTGCATTAAGATACGAAGGCTTCTTATTCCACTACCATAAAGATGGATAGTGAAACAAAGGTTGGTAAAACTTTGCCATATCTATAATATATGTTGTATTGTTTTTCACCATTTTCTTTCTTTCTTTTTGCTTCTTTTTTAGTTTGATAGTAGTACTGATTCTCCAATGTTAAAAAGAACCCTTGCTAAAAGGACAACTTAGGAAGAAAGAATATAAAAAAGTAAGAAAAGATATTTTTTTGGAAGTTTTTGAACATTTGACCATTGATACTCATTTTGCGAACCAATTCATTTGAAATTTAAATGGAGTACTGCATGAAATTATTTGTTGTGGCACTTTTAACAAGTAGAAAATATATATATGAAAGTTAGCAGGTAAAATCACCATAGTATACGAAACAACTGTAAGCATTTTATATTAGGGTAGTGTTATAAAAGTCACGATTTTATCATAGATATGCATGTCTTTTAATTTTTATTTCATTAAAGTATAAAGGGTAAAAAGCGCTCACACCCCTTAAACTATTCGGTTTTTTTGGTTTTGATCATCAAGTTTTACCCCTTAAACTATTCAAGTGTATCAAATGTGACATTCCATCCATATTCTCCGTTACATCGTAACGAAAGTCTAAAAAATGGGGGCATTTTTGAAAAATCATATAAGATATGAAGAAAAAAAAAATCATAAAGCTGAGGTAACTTAAGGGCGATCAGGCAGGGAGATGATGCCGGTGATGTGAAATCAAAACAGCCACAACAAAGAGCAAAATGCATAGTATGATGATCTAAACCTTCCATTGAAAATATTAATATGCTCAATGATAGAAAAACTGTAGAGAATAGTTCAAAAGACAATTTCTTCTTAGCTCCCATCAAAGAGTCTCTGTAAAGGAATCAAAGAAGCTCACAATGATCAAGATGAGCTTCAAATTGAAGGTGAATTCGGTTGAAATTTGGTGAGAATTCTTCGGTAAATCAATCAATTTGAGATAATTGGGAAGTTTCTATAAGATCTAATGAAGAATACTAGTAAAAGATCAGTGAGATAATTTAAGAAAAATGAAAACTTTGGAGAAATTTTATTGGTGAATATTAGAAAATTAACAGAGTGAATCTGATAGGTTGGGGGAAAAAATGGCTTTTAAGATTTTTTTCAGAGGTTGGAATTTTTAGTTGGTGGTTGGAGAAGAGGAGTGGTACCCGGCTTCCGGCAACCTATCACCACGCCGCCGCCTCCCTCTCTCACTCTTTCCACCGGTGACTTCTACTTTCTTGTCAGAATAATAAGGTTTTTTTTATAAAAACAAAAAATTTAGGATTTTATACATATTGTCCAAAATGCCCCCATTTTTTGGACTTCCGTTATGATGTAACGGAGAATATGGATGGAATGTCACATTTGATACGCTTGAATAGTTTAGGGGTAAAACTTGACCGATTTTAGTTGAGGGTCAAAAACAAAAAAAATGGAATAGTTTAAGAGGCGTGAGCGCTTTTTACCCAAATATAAATTTATGATTTTCTCTCTATCTCTATGCCTTGTCTTAAATGACCTTTTATAGTTTTCCAACATATATGTATGTAAATAAGGGCAAAAAATCCTCTGTCCCCATTCGTGTATGTTCCCTTGTCCCCAACCAATCACAATTCACCATGTGTATATATAATTGAAACAAATATTTATATAGTAAATTCTGATTGGTTAGGGACACGGGGACATACACGGACGGGGACAGAGGATTTTCACCCGTAAATAAGGGTTTGAAACTCGCATATCCCCGTATATGTTCATATTCCTGTACCCAACCCATCATAATTCACTCTTTAAACACTTCTTTAAATTATATATACACATGGTGAATTATAATTGGTTGGGTACATGGATATGGGACATATGATTTTTTGCCGTAAATAAATGGATATATATGTAATTCAATTTTATATCCCTTATATAAAGATATATAGGAGAAAGTTTATCTTGGTTAGGGAGTAAGTTTAAAATTTATATACAGATCAATAAATGTAATACAAGTATGATAAAAACTCAATTCTCTTTGCTGTGAATTAGTAATTTTGGCTTATTTGTATTGTATTTATTAGTTTGGAGATAACTTTTAAACTCACTCACTAACCAAAATAAAACTACTCGATATATAGTGTGATTCTACAAATTTGATTTTGATACAAAGAGTCATAATATCAGCACTTATCTAATAAAGACGGATAGTCAGGCCTGTCTCAAAGAATATTGAGACACTCTACTATTTATCAAAGTTATACCCCTAATATTTTAAAAAATAATATTAAATATAAAAAGTGTCAAAATATAATTATAAACCTAAGTTTCAAAAGTGTGAACAATCACAATATTTGTTTTGGTTGATGCACATGTGCTCGAAATTATACAACATGAGTGTAAGTATGAGATCTTCAACAAATGTGGTTAAAAATATTGGATACTTTAAAATATACTAGATTCATTTGTATCCACGTACTCGTGTCTGAATTCCAAGAAGTGTCCTCGTATACTTACGTTTAGTTAGAGGTATAAACACCTGACACTTAGATATGTATCTGCATTCGAAATTAACCTGTACCCGAATTCATATAACAAAAATATTAAGTGATTTAAAACAATTTGGGGCCCCTCAAAATGAGAGGCCCAGTTCCGTATGTCAATTTGGACATGGGGATAGCCGGGCCTACAGATAGTTTTGATATGGACCAGGTCAATTGGATCATATGTTTCAGAACTGGCCACCTCACTACAGAACTATAGAATAAGGAGAGAGACAATTATATGATACTATGGCTAATTCTGGATCAAAAGATCCATGTGGATCTAGTCCATATAAGAAAAATCCAATAAAGACATTGTCAATTTTAGTTTATTTGCAAATTGCGATCTAATCACTTATGAGAATGCTGCTAATAATGATCATTAATTTCAAGCAATTGATGAGCAGATTCTGAATCTATTAAGAAGAATAACACTTGAGATTTGACTTATCTTCCAACTGGTAAGAAGCCCCTTGGTGTCAGGAACCGATCCACAACAAGGTGAGTGGGGTCAACTGACCCCAGTAAAAAAGAATTTTTTTTAAAATTATATATTATATATTTTACTCTATTTAGATAATAAATGTATAAATGACCACAGTGAATTGTTATGTATATCAAATGACCACAGTAAATTATATTTCTGGATCCGTCACTGCTTGGTGTTAAAGGTGTACAAGACCAATTATAAATCTCCTCGAGAGGTATATCGTTTTAATGCAAAATTAGTGGCTAAATGCTACAGAATCCGTAAATGTCCTATTCCCTCCATCCCAAAATACAGTCCGGCTCTTATGCGAAACATATTTTTTTAATATGTGCGGAACATTTTTTTTACCTTAAAAAAAATTATTTTTTGCTTAAAAATAGGTTTTCGACGAACATGTATTTTATAAAAAAGGTGTTTTTTTAAAAATCAATCTCATCCGTTAAAATTTTAATCTAACGGATGAGAATCCGTTCCGTACATACAAAACATTTGCCTTTTTGCACTGGAGCCGTGGTGCCCAAAATACAGTTAACATTTGGATTTTTCACACAAATTAAGAATTCATGAAAATCTATACAATTGAAGATTAAAAAAATGCAGTTTTCCTTCTTTCCCAATGAAACAATTAAAGACATACTATTGTAAGTTAATATAGTAATAGTTAATGAAGGCTAAAATTGAAAAATATGCATTAAATACATATTAGTAGTACAAATGTAAACTATATTTTGGAATAAAAAACCCTCAACTGTTAAACATATTCTGGAATGAAGTGAGTATAACCTAGACTAAAATCGAGAATGAAAACTTTCATTCATATAACCTAGAATAAAATAGATAAACTTTAGGAGTGAATGATAGATTCTAAGAAAACGCAATTATAAAAAGAAATGTCTTTTAAGAGTGTCATGGAAAATATAGTGTGTTAACTTGAGAGAGTCATATCAATAATTCCCAATGTAAGAGTGAAGAGGCTGAAATATGGTAAATAAATATTAGTCCGCAAGGGCAACTCAATTGGTTTTGGGTGGTAGCTGAAATATGGTAAATCTTGGCAGCTGCAGTATTAAAGTTTCAACCCTCCAATGTAGGATGGTTTCTTGTACTGGGATAAGATAAGTCCTTTTACATGATCGGGCCGCTATGTCACCTTAATGTACATTATCCAAATTATCTATCGAACTGGAGAATAGGGACATGTGTGCGTGAAACTCCAGCAAAAAGCCTTATTAACATTTGTTGGGCAAAAAATCCTCGGTCTCTGTGTGTTCTAATCAATCCCAATTCATCAAATGTATATATAATTAGAAAAAATGTTTATATAGTAAATTTTGATTGGTTGGGGATAAGAAGGATACAGAGCATTTTCACCCCATTTGTCAGCCCTCTGCTCTCACTCCATTATTCATTCTCCAACCTTTGATCTACCGACAACGGCCTTTAACAGGTTCAATTACTTACTTGATCCTTCGTTTTAATTTGATTTTTATACTTCATCTTAATCATCATCGTTTTCCTATATTTTCAAGTTCCTGCGATTCTGTTCAATTTTCAGTTGAATTTTGATGTTTTTATGTTCGTTTTATTTGTTAATTACATACTTCACTAATTTCTTAATCGGTCCTCACGTTGTAATTTCATTTATATTTCTTCATCATCATCGATTTCGTATATTTTCAAATTCCTGCGATTATTGTTCAAATTTCAGTTGAATTTTGCTGTTTTTTAAATTAATTTCATTTCATCTGTTCAAGGTATCTATTATTAATTTCATTTTTTCAAGGTATCATCATAATCGATTTCGTATATTTTCAAATTCCTGCGATTATAGTTCAAATTTCAGTTGAATTTTGCTGTTTTTTAAAATTAATTTCATTTCATTCGTTCAAGGTCTTCCATTAAAAAATTTCAAGTATTCCTTTTACTTCTCAAGCTGTAATTATTTGCGAGTTTGATTAATTGTGGTTTCTCCTTTTAGGTCACCAAATTGATTACCAAATATGGCAGATGAAACACATAATCCATCCGTAATTCAAAAACTTAATGGGCAATCTTACTTTTTCTCTAGAATCTCCCCTTGCATGCATTCTAGGAATGTTGTTGCACAAAACTTGACTGGTGGATATTTCAATGGTGGACTGCGTAGTCCTATATTTCAATCATGCCAAGGCACTATCCTGGACACTGTATCACCACTCTCCTCTGTTCTAGTGCCGTCTGCAAATGAAAAAAGCCTTTCTGGTTTTATGGTGGATTTCCTCATGGGAGGGGTTTCTGCTGCTGTGTCAAAAACTGCTGCCGCGCCAATTGAGAGAGTTAAGCTTTTAATTCAAAACCAGGATGAGATGATCAAAGCTGGTCGTTTGAGTGAACCATACAAGGGAATTGGCGACTGCTTTGGCCGAACCATCAAGGACGAAGGCGTGATTGCTCTTTGGCGAGGCAACACTGCAAATGTTATAAGATACTTTCCCACTCAGGTTAACATTTCTTTCACCTAAGTCTTATTTCTCGACTCATAATGAGGACATCCTTTCCCTTTTTTATAAAATACAAGTATTGTTATCAAGGTAGGTTAGATATTCCCTTTTATGTCCAGTGATGTCCATGGAATTATAATCTTCTGTGACGGCGATACATTAAAAATTTGATTATCAAGCTCATGGAGTTTTACCTTTTTGCTTGAAACCCTTTTATGATCCTCGGTTTTTTCACTTATTCTTCTGCATGGTGATTCTTTATTCTAATATGAAGTGTGTACTTCTCCAGGCCCTTAACTTTGCCTTCAAGGATTACTTTAAGAGGCTTTTTAACTTCAAGAAAGATAAGGATGGATACTGGAAGTGGTTCGGTGGAAATTTGGCATCCGGTGGCTTAGCCGGCGCCTCATCCCTCATGTTTGTTTATTCCCTGGATTATGCCCGAACTCGGTTGGCAAATGATGCGAAGGCTTCTAAAAAAGGCGGTGAGAGGCAATTCAACGGATTGGTTGATGTTTACACGAAAACACTTAAATCTGATGGAATTACGGGGCTTTATCGTGGATTCACAATCTCATGTGTTGGAATCATTGTTTACCGTGGTCTATACTTCGGAATGTACGACTCACTTAAACCTGTTGTTCTCATCGGTACAGTGCAGGTAAGTTCCCTTTGCCAATTAACATTTGTGTCCTCATTTTAGATTTTGTACTGACATGGATTTTTTTGCTGCTTACTATCACATATCGTTTTCTTTAGGTAACTTCCTTAGCATCTACAAATGTCCTATTCTTATAGATAGGGCTAGTATTTCAGAATTTAGTCTGCGTATCTGGTTAATGTTTCTGTATATTCACTTCCGTCAGCTGTTATAATATTAATGATCTCACCAATATGATTTGGATTTGTGGTAATCTTTTACAGGATAGCTTCTTTGCTAGTTTCTTGCTGGGATGGGGTATCACAATAGGTGCCGGGTTGGCTTCTTACCCAATAGATACCGTGCGGAGAAGAATGATGATGACCTCGGGTGAGGCTGTCAAATACAAGAGCTCCATAGATGCATTCAATCAGATAATGAAGAAAGAGGGTACCAAATCGCTCTTCAAAGGTGCTGGAGCAAACATCCTGCGGGCTGTTGCAGGTGCTGGTGTCTTGGCCGGGTATGATAAACTGCAGCTAATTATGTTCGGCAAGAAGTATGGCTCTGGTGGAGGTGGTTAATATAACCTACTTCGGTATCTTGATAATGACGAAGTTTCTTTAGGTGATTTTAGTCTGTGTTCTAGAATAAATTAAGGATAACATTATTTTGCTTGTTCTATTTTTTTTGGGTGGTAAATTAACATTATATATATATATATATATATATATATATATATATATATATATATATATATATATATATATATATATATATATATATATATAAACTTAACCGTAGGTTAAGGAACAAAGTTATTACAATTAGGCCTATCTATTAAAATCTCTTGTCCATATCCTGCCGATATAAGGCTAACAAAAGGATGGATATGGGTAGAGGTATCAGAGATAGTCTTGTCAAAAATAGTCCCACGGGCATCCCCGCCACTAGTTGGCTAACAAAAGAGGGAAGACAGTAAAAAATAACAATATCGAAGGATGTAGCAAGTCCATCGGCGCAAGAGTTAGCTTCCCTGTAGATGTGTGAAAAACTAATATCCGGAACATGACGGATCAAAGCCCTGCAATCAGATATAAGAGAGGATAAAGAGATATAAGAGAGGATAAAGGGTGAGTAGAAATATATGCATGAAGAATAAGGTCAATCACCACTTTCGGATCCATTTCGTTGGCTAACTTATGCGAATTGATATTGATGGCTAATTTTAGTCCATCATTTAAAGCCCAAAGTTCAGCCACATTGTTTGTACAGTTGCTTAGGTCTTATAGAACCCCTCTATTGTTTCTAATGAGACCCCCACTACCACTTCTTCCTGAATTACCAATGGAAGAACCGTCAACATTAAGCTTATGCCATCCATCTGCCGGTTTTGTCCAGGAGATTTGGATAATTCCTGTTCTCCTCTATGATCTGGCACCCGCACCTAGGGCATGGAACTCAGTAGCTTTCTTAACCGATTCGCCGAACGGAACATTATTCGGTTGACCTGGATTGAAGAGATTGTTGTTTCTGAAGGTCCAAAGGACCCAACAACCGTAAGCGAAGACACAACCCCAATGGACATTTTTATTTTTATTTTTGCTAAGTTCCCAATGGACATTGTTAAATGGAGAAATAATTGTGTTTACCGCACATTTACTAAACTATTGTTCAAAGTTTTTACCCCTGGAACCCGGAATGCCTCGATACAGATCTAGGTTATGCCAAAGCTCAATAGCTTTTGTACAGTCCCTAAGAAGATGCTCGATGGTTTACGGGTAAAGGTTGCACTGAGGGCAGTTTGGGTCAGGAGAGATATGTTTTCTGTACAAGTGTTCTCTGGTAGCCAGTCGATTGTGGAAGCACATCCAAATGAACATTTTGATCATGTGGTTACAGTTGACCCTCCAAATCAACTCCCAGTTTTTCCCCGCTATGGATTCGTCTTCAGTGCATTTATGGATCAGGAAGTGAGTTTCTCGGGCACTGAATCCGCCATTTACAGAATTTTTCCATATTCTGCCATCCTGGACTTCAAGGTTGTCCGGTCGAGGAACAGGTCTAATGCAATTAACAAGATGGTTAGGTAATTTAAAAGATAAATTATTGAGAGACCACGTACCAAAATCAGAAAAGATATTCATGATCTTTTCTTCATCTTCATTAATGTTTAAAGGCTTTGAAATAAGATTTCTAAGTGGACCCAACCCAGTCCAATCTTCATGTCAAATTCTTACTTTATCCCCTTACCCGGGGACCAAGCAGAAGAACTGTGGAATAGATCAATACCATTCCGAAGAGCCTTCAAATTGATAGAACCCCGGCAGCTCTTCAACTGAATCAATGGAGTAGAGTCATCTTTGATGTATTTCTTCTTGATGATTTAAGCCCAAGCACTACTAGTCTTATTGAGACGCCAGACTAGTTTAGCCATACCAACCTTGTTGATATGACTTGCTCTCCTCATACCCAATCCTCCCAGTTTTTTGGGTTTCGCAGTTCTGTCCCATTTAACCAGGTGAATTTTATTCTTGACAATAGTGCATCCCCAAAGAAATGATTTATTTTCTTTATTAATCTTATCGCAGACCGAGCTAGGGAGAGGTAAACACTGGAGATAATAAAATAAGATTTGAGACGTGGAGGATTGGATAATAGAATGTCTACCCGCGATAGAAAGAATATTAGTTTTCCAACCCGAGAGCTTAGCCCGTATCTTCTCAATGATGAATTGGATGTCCAAGTTTTTATGTCTCGTCTGGAAGACTGGGAAACCCAAGTATTTGCTCAAATTTGTTGTGTGCTGAATCAGTAGCAATGACTGAATATCTAGAATTCTACTCGGCAATAAGTTGGCTGAAGCAATAAATTTAGATTTGTTAAGATTAATCTTCTGACCCGATCTAGTGCTAAAATCATCCACCACTCTTCTCATTTCATTGATAGAGTGATTGTCAGCCATACTAAAGAGAATGACACCATCGACAAATAAAGAGTGAGATATGAGTGGACCCTGTTTACCAATTCTCACCGGTTTCCAAATCTTAAGCGAAACCGACCTTTGAATATTGATGGATAGGTATTCCATACATATGACAAAAAGGTATGGTGACAAGGGGTCTCCCTGTCTGATACCTCTGGAAGGTAAGAACCAATCAGTAGGCTCGCCATTGAAAAGATTGGCCATCTTAGAAGAGCAGACCAATTGCATGATCAGCTTGATCAGTTTTGTTGGGAAGTTGAAAAATTCGAGTGATTCTTTGATAAAGTCCCATTCTAGGCGATCAAAAGCCTTTTCCAGATCTATTTTGACAGCAATAGCACCCTGCTTGCAAGTAGTTTTCCTGATGGTGTGGATAGCTTCTTGAACAATAATAACATTATCAACACATCTTCTACCCGGAATGAAACTACCTTGATTAGGAGAGATAATTGAAGTCATAGAAGGTCTAATCCTATTAACTAGAATCTTTGAAATAAGTTTGGAAATGGTATTACACAGACTAATCGGACGAAGCTGGCCCACTGACTCCGGATTGCACACTTTTGGGATGAGACATAAGAATGCCGCATTAACATCTTCTGAAAGAGGCTTCCCTTTGAAAAAACCCATGACGAAATTCGTGATTGGAGTTTTGAGTATGTCCTAGAAGTGTTGGAAAAAGATCGGGTGTAGACCATCTGAACCTGGGCTTTTATGTGGCTTGAAGTTCCATATAGCCTTCTTAATTTCAACAACCGAGAAGAAGAACAAGCAAAATAAACCTACTTTCAAACAAAACCATTATCACCATAAGTGCTGCTACTAGTAGTGATTGTACAATACTTATTTTCAAACAAAACCATTATTACTCTTAAACAAAGAAAAGGTTCGGTTATTCTACTAGCTAAAGAGGAAAACAATAATTAGTGATAGTCTGAGGTTGTCATCCCCCTCTTCAAGCAATAACTCCAACATCAAGAACATTACAGAGGAAGAATCTAATTTACTTCAAAGAAGTACCTAAGAAACTAAAGAACAAGGTAAATGAAAAACAATTCTTTTTGGAAGAAAATCTTTGTTCTTACAAGGACAAGCTCAAGCAAACACACAATCTGTGTGCCAAAGGTGTACAAAGAAATTTCCACATCATACACCTTGATGAGGATTAAGATTTTGATTCCGAATTGAAAAATATGCCATCGGTAAAGCTATCTAAACAAGATAAATTTAGATGTAGAACCCCTTGGATAAATTCGATGATTATAAAACCATTTGGTAAGGCTTTCAACTATGGGTTCTTAGACTTTAAAGTGAGGAAACTATAGAATCCAATGGGAGAAATGCGATTAATTGATTTGGGAAACAACTATTTCATAGCAAAATTTGGAATGGAGGAAGATTTCTGTAGGGCAATCGCTGGCGGCCCTTGGTTCATCAACGGTCAATACCTCACGACTCGATTGTGACAACCGGAGTTTAACCCCTATTAGGATGAATCTAACATTACGGCAATATGGGCAAGATTTCCATCACTGCCGATCGATTTTTATGATAGGTCGATTCTTATCAAAGTTGGAGAACAACTCGGTGCATGGTTAAAAATTTACACGAAGACCTCTAATGCGAAAAGGGGAAGGTATAAGACTATGCTTACAAATTGATTTAAAAAAACCACTTATCCCTTTTGTCAAAATTGGTAAACACCATGTACAACAAGTACAATATGAGGGAGTAGAAATCTGCTTTGACTGTGGCATTGTTGGGCATAAATGCCCTGTTTTAGAATCTACTTTGAATCAAGATTGCGTTAATGGGAAGGATTTGGAAGGGTCAAATAATGCAAAGGTGAAGGGACACTCGGATACCACTGGTTTATGTGCTGATACAACCATGGAAGAACAGGGTAAAATTGGGAAATCCCTAGATACTCATGATTTAGAACAATGCAACATTGTTTCCCACAAAAAATAATCGTCGTCGAAATAAATCTACTTCTGAAATCTAGGCGAAAATGAGGACGTACAGAGATTTAAATGCAGCCAAAGTAATACCTTAAAAAAGAAAAGGAAACTTCTAGCCCGTATCAAAGGCACTCAGCTTACCTTAGAAATTTCGTCCCTCTCATTTTCTGATCAATCTTGAATGTGTTCTCTTGTCCAATCTATATTCTATATATCGGGAAGAAAATCACTTATGAGCGATTAAATCTAGAATGGACTGGCTTATGTGGGATGACATGAATATCAATTTTTTAAAAGCCATTACCATCCATAACAGAAAGAGCAACAAGATCTTATCCTTAAAAAATGCTTGCGGTATTTGGGAGTTCAACATATCCAGGGTTAAAGACATGGTCCTCAATCATTTTCAGTCTCTTTACACATTCGATAGATCTTTTGTTCCTCTTAAATCTGAGTCTTTTCCGTTTATTTGGAATGCGGAAAACCGTAATGACCTAGCTTTATTTGCTGATCAGCTTGAAAGTGGAAAAAAAACATATTTGGATTGCCATGTTATGTTTATTATGCCGTATATTGGGCTTTGATCCGAATTATATATATTGGGCCGCCTCAAATAAAGATTGGACCAACCCAATACAAATACATGGATTGCTCAACTTAAAAAACAAACCATGATATCAGACTCTTGGCCTATTACCATATGAACACTGAAGATGTTGATGTCAGACTTCAATCAAACAAAAGCTCTCAAGGCACTCTTCGAGGCGATAATTCGGAAGGAGCATAAAAGCTTTGGAGGCTCGACGATTTAGTGGAGTTGATACCTGCTCGATCTAAGATTAAGTTGTTCAATCATAGAATTGATTTTTTTTTAAGAAAAGAATCAGATCATACTACAAATTAGGAATTTCCTCCCAAGATCGTAATCTATTTTACAAATATCTAATATCTTTGGCAAATTGGCACCCTAGGTCCAAAATCTATTTACGAAAGGTCCAAAAACAATGTTTTTACACTGTTCCATAAAAAAATAATTTAAAATTAGTGGAGTCCATCATTCAGTAAAAAATTGGGCTGGTCAACCGTCAATTTAAATTTTGAAGTTAGTCAACTCTTTTAATCTGACGGGCATTTTCGGAAATTTATAATTATAGAGACTTCTAGTTGTCCTACCCATTTAAAACCCGACCTGACCTATTTCTACCCTGTGATGTAGAAACCGATAAGAAAATTTCAACGTCGATAAGCTGCCTTTGACTTTACCACCGACGCCGCAGCTCCGCCTCCACAACCAAGAATAAGTCCCAGCCCCAATTCAAGCTCAGATTCATCAGCAGGGTATGAATTATTAAAAGAAACCTAAGAAGACATAACCAAATTATCTCCATTTGACACTGGAAATGACGACGTCGGAACCGATCTACTAGTTGAAGAAGAAGAATCCTTGAAAGCGGATTTTAGAGGTGAAATTGAAACTCTGTTCATAATTCTACTGCATCTGGAAGCCATTGTTAAGGGATCGAAATCACAAACTATGCTCAATGGAAGAGAAAAAGATGGGATTTTTCAATCATTTTGGCTACCAACCGATCAGTAGTCGAACCACCACCACTACCTGAAGAAATTCCGCCGCCGCCTCCTCCTCCACCAAGACCAATAATACCGACTTCCACCTGAAGAAATTCCGCCGCAAAGAAAGAGCTCTCAGTGTCTCAGTCACTGTGCACAAATTCTCTCTCTAGAGAGAATGCTCTCTACCTTGGCTGCACCTTCTTGGCATTTTCTTTGAAGATTGGGTCTGATTTTCGTTGGTTTTGTCCAGATTATCGAGTGTTCTTGATGCAAATGATGATGGGTGACCAGTTTATCCATTAAATTTTGCATCTTTAGTCAGATTTTTGGGTTTTCTTGGTGTTCTCTTTAGATTTTTTGGGCATCTCGAACTCGCCGTCGGAAGCAGCGACAAAAACTGAACCCGGTCGAGTAATGATGCTCTAGATCCGGGAACTGAAACCCAGGTTCACCGGAGACCGAAAATGGGTCGAGTGAAAAAGATGGGTCGGGTCCTTAGAAATGGGTTTAATTGAAAGTACCTAAAAAGCCCCTATTATTTTCAGTGTTGACTAACTTGAAATTTGAATTTGACAGTTGATTGAGTCTTTTTTTGACGGAAGGATGAAGTCCACCAATTGTAATTGTTTTTTGATGGAATTTTGTAAATTGTTTTTGAACCTTTCATCAAAATATTGAACCTTTCATCAAAATATTAAATTGTTTTTGGACCCAAGACGCCAATTTGCCAATATCTTTTCGTTGCATTTTCTTTTTTAAGTTTGCATATTCAAACAAATAGTCGCATACATCTACTACTCTTTTTGTTTAAAAATAAGTATATCATTTTAACTTCAATTTTTTTTGTTGCTAAAAGTGTAAGTAGTACTCCCTCCCATTTAAAATATAAGTCTTTTTAGAAGTTATTTTTTATTATAAAATATAGGTTTTTTTTACAATAATTGACTAATTGTGTCTTTATTGACTAATTACCCTTAGATTATTTTCTCCCTATATTCATTTTTTTCAAAATGTGTAGTTCTCATGCAACTCTTTATTAATTTCGTTGTTCTTTGAGTATTAATTAGGAGTGCTTTAGTCATCTTGATTAGTATCTTAATTTGTGTGAAAATTTCTAAAAAAACTTATATATTTTAAATCGGAAGGAGTATTACTTATCATATATATCTCTATTGATAAATAAACTCATAATTTTTTAAATTCTTTTATATCCATTTTTTTTTTGTTATTTTTCTAAGCATAAATCTGAAAAGAGAAAGAAAACTTAATACTACCTCAATTTCTAAATATAATACTTTCAGATATATTGTGAAAAGTAAGGAAATAAAGATTAAGATATTTTTATAATCAAAATATCAATATTACTGTCTTAAATATTAGTGGTATACAAATAGTATGATTTAAGAGAGTAATATTTATATTTTGATTATAAAAATATCGTAGTTTTTGTTTCATTAATTTTCACAATATATAATTAAAGTCTTATTTTTAGGAATGGAGGGAGTAATATATTTTGTAAAAGGGGTTTACTCAAACAAAACAAAGGAAAAGAAAGGAGCAGTATGATTGATTCAATATTAAAATCCCAATTAGTAGTACCTCATTTACTACGAGAACTATCACCTTTATTTCGACAACCATACACCATTTCATGAATTAATCAAACACCATGGGCAAAATTAGTATCCATTTCTGGATTGCCAGCTGGATCACATTGCGGAGCATACAAAGTTTTGAAGCCTTTATCAACATTTAATCCAACTACACCATTGATCACCCCCACCCAACAGGGGACTTTAAGAAGCAATTATCACCAATAATTGTCCTAAGCATACTGTCTGTTTTACTTTCTCCATCCCATTTCTAATAATCCTATTTAACTTGACATAAGAATTAAAGGTAATAATTATGACAGTCAAATTCACGAGCTGACTTGTAGAATTGTACGATTCTGCGAGTTTTAGGAGCCTTTATGTTAGATCCTACGTAGGGTCTGTGATCAAGTATGAACGGTGTAAACTCGTGGGATCGGAATCGGGAACATAGGATCGTACAATCCTACTAGTCAACTCCGAGTTAGTTATTTTCCCTTCCGGGATCGGGTTGAGTTAAACCCCGACCCAAATTTTTTTCAAAAAAATATTTTTTATTTTAGATAAAAACAAAAAATTCTCTGTCAACCCAAAATATGTGATTCAATATTCTATATTCAACCCCGTACCTTCTTTAATCTTCTCAAACCTCTCCAATCTTCAACTGTCGACCAATTTCTTCTTCTCCTCGATCGATACAAATTTCCTTTTTTGTCTCTATGTTTTTTGCCTTCGAACTCTTCCTCAGTCATCATCTGGAACAACTAAAAGGTAATTCGAAATTCTAAACTCTAATTTGTGACCGATTAATGTTATTGAATTTAGATTGCTTCGATTGGCCGAATCCCGAGTAGATTTTTTTTTTCTTTCTATTTTCCGATGAGAATTTTAATAGGAGAAATTGAGTTTCAAAACTATGAGACACAGAACATAATATCATTTTCTTACGACTCTTTCATGTGATGAATATTTGTTTAACATTAGCAAATATCTTAAAATTCTAGAAATTTCCAGATTTGAGAAATTTGGAGATTACTGAATTAATTAATATTTTTTTTTACATTAAGTAGAATTTACAATCTGAGTTACGATCCCACGATCCTTCTACGCCCTTTCGATCATACGTAGGATTTCGAGTTTAACTACTTTGGTAATAATAATAATGTGGATTGCAATAAATAAAATATTTTGACATTGAAATGTCTAGATTAACACTATTGAAGTTGAAAATTTTATTAAATGAAGTGTTTAGTGGATTAATAAGACAATACTACCTCCATTCCTAAATATAATAATTTTATGACATGTTGCAAAAATTAAGATTTTTTTTTAAATAATGCAAAAATTAAGATATTTTTGTAATTAAAATATTAATATTACTCTCTTAAATAGAATTAGTGGTATACAAGTATTATTTAAGAGAATAATATTGATATTTGATTACAAAAAATTGTAATTTTTGCTTACTTAATTTTTACAACATGTAATGAAAGTTTTATATTAAGGAATTGAGGGATTAGTAAGTTTGAAAGTTAAGAAAAATGAAGTTGTAATTAAGGGAAGTGTCAAATATTTGGGAACATTTCAAAATAGAAAGAAGATCAATAGAAATGTGATAGGGAATAAATAATTTGTCAATTCAGAAAAGCCACACGAATTAAGAATTTGTAAATTAATTAATTTTTTGGTCTAAATGTTGGAAAAAGGCCTTGACACCTAAGGCTGTAGAGTAAGAATTGTGTTATATATCGGACTGGAGAGCGGGGCTCTGTGCCTTTTGCACAAGAAACAATTATCACCAATAATTGTCCTAAGAAAAAAAAACTTATGAATGATTATGAGATTGAAAGTAGTAAACTTTAATCATTAAAAAGAAAAAGAGAAGCTCAATATATTGAAGTAATGAATGATTCAGTTTCCCTTACTTTATGAATTGGTTGTATGCAGAAGGCACTCTCTGCCTCTTCTCGGGAGCTGAAAAAGATAAAAGAATAACCACAACTAATATTAGATTCTGCATATAACTGGTTATGGTAAATTAATTTATATTACATTTCTTTAGAATGAAAATAAAATTACATATACATACATGTGCCTTACAAAATTCAAGAAGACCGTCCTATATCGAACACTTTGAATTTATTTACGTGACATTTATCTGTAACGTTCCTATGATTTAATCTTAAGTTAAGGTTAATAAGACAAACAATTAACGCCTACGGTTTATAATAACTAGTGAGTTTAGATTTATCTTAATTTTATAATAGAAATTGTATATCTCTGATTTTTTATGTTGAGATTTTCTAACGATGTGAACGTTTTTTCTCATATTTTTTGAGTTTGTACATTTTTTTATTTTTCTTTTAATTTTAAAGAAATTGGATCACTAAAAAAATTGTAAACTCAGATAAAATTATTAAAGACATTTAATTTTAATATTAATGAGAGAAACTCAAAATCTTGAGGAAAAAGAAGAGATTTCTGAATACACATTCAGACCTAGTAAATCCATAAAAATCATCCCTTTAACGAGAATCTATAGAGTTTTGAATATCAAACAGATTTCAGCTTATAATTTATAATCTGAATTGAATACCTCTAGATTGTAATGAACTTTTTAAAATCTAAATTAAATACATCTAGTTTTTAATGGAATTTTAAAAATATAAATTGAATACCTATAGAGTTTAAAACTCCTTAAAAATCATATAGAATCTAGATTGAATACACACCTCTAAATTTAAAATTTAAGAAAAAATGTTGTAATTAAGGAAAGTGTCAAATATTTCAGAACATTTCAAAATAGAAAGAATATCAACAGAAATGAAACCAAGGGAGTAAATAATTGATCAATTCAGAAAAGCCACACGAATTAAGAATTTGTAAATTAATTTTTTAATTTTTTTTGTGTCAATGTAAGAAAAAGGCTTTGACACCTAATGCTCTAGAGTAAGAATTGTGCTATAGATCTGATACACGCCATCCATCAAAATGCAGATCCATCTTTCTGTTTGAAATGTGAACCCTCACATTATTATTTTTATTGTGGGTCTTTTTCCTATTTTATTTAAATCTATTTTGCCCATTGCTAATTAATTTTTTCCAGTATGCTCCATAACCCCATTATTAAAGTAATGTAGCATTAAAAATTAATGCACCGACTCAAATATGGACGAAAGGAAATCTGCTCCACCGACTCAAATATACAAGTGGATGGTGTTAATAAGAATTATCTTATAATGTGTTTAATTATTTGGTATGTTAATGCCACACTATAGATACGCGTTCGAATCCATTTAATGAAATTAGTCTCTTATTTTCATTATATATAGTTGTTGTCTTGTTTAAGAGTTCCTAGGGTTAGACCATATCCAAGTAAGAGTTAAATTCTGCAAACGTTCCACAATCGAAAAGCCCCACAAAGTAAAAAAAAAAAAAAAACAGGAAAGGGAAGACAATGAGAATGAGTCCCTAAAACATGGTCCACAATCATATCATATATAGCAACTGGTCAAAATGCTATTTTCAAAATGTTCATTTTCAAGATGAAATTTGCCATCTTTTAAGTTACGAATCAATTACTGAATTATATATAAGTTGTGGATTTAGATAGTTTTATGGATTGAAAAAATTTAGTCTCGAATATTATAACATTATTTACGGGATAAGAAGTGAATTTGAACTCACACTGTCTAATTAAGTCCAGACTTCGTAACTTTCCATTTATATCATAGAAATGTTGAGGTTGAGGTGCAAATAAATGCATGCACCAACCTTTGCACAACATTCGGGCGCTGCTATTTAAAGAAAGTGGAGAACCTTAATAGACATCCAAAGAAGTGTCAATAAGCACTATATAGAAATATTAAACATTTAATTTGGGAGTAAGAATTTAGAAATGGAGACGAATGGAAGCCATGGGATCGTTGAAGAAGTTGAACCAGTTAGCCCAACTGGTCAATATTTCAATAGCTCAGTCTTATCAGTTGCTATTATTGGAGTTTTGGAATTTGAAATTCCAATTGTTGAAGATCATGAATCTTTAACCTTCAAGTTAATTCATGAGGTTTTTCTACCCATTAATCAAAGGTTTTCTTCCATCATGGTAAATTTACATTTTCTTTGCCATCTTTTTTGGAGCTTTTTAATGTTTAATTTTTTATTCTTCTTATTATTAAGGACGAGTTTAGAGTTTATATTCTTGGGGATTATAAAAGGACATAAATACTAGTAAATTTTTTTTTAAAAAAAAAAAAAATCTAGGAGAAGGCGAGATCTAATATTTTCAAATATACTCTGGGGATTAAGGAGTAATCTAGAACTCTTAATTAAGGAAAAATTTAAGACTTATATTTTGAGAGATTACGGAGTAAGAAATAATATTTTCTTTTTATAGATAAATTAGTATTATGAAAATAGTTGGGGGCAGCAACCACCCTGCCCCTAGTTCCGCTTATGTTCTTGATTAAGATGTTAATTAATATATCATTTAGAGAATTGATGTTATTGCTTAAAGATATTAGATATTTGCATAGAAATATAGTCATTTTAAGAGGGAAAATAATCGTCTGTACTTGTATATGTTCTCATTTATGTGGTCAACTACTCACAATTCACCATGTGTATATATATAATTAGAAGAAATATCCACATAACGAATTATGAGTGGTTGGGCACAAAAAATGAAAATACACACGGGTACAGTAGATTTTCCCCTTTAAAGAGGGTTTTTGACTTCTAATCAATACTGTTATGCTGAAAATACTGGGTTTCCTAAATTGTCAAAATAAATGCTAGAAGTTTGATTTATACTTGGAAAAATTTGGAAGTTCATTAGTGATTCCTATGCTGGCTGTTTTGACTCCTTAATTTGCCTCACTTATCACCTCAAAAAAAATCTCCCTTCAATTTTTTTTACCTCACCAGAGGAGAAGGATTTATTGCCACATGTATAAAGGAGGTGTCGAACCCGGAACCTCTCAATCACGGGTAGAGACTTGCCTCACTGGACTGCGGCCTTCTTGACATAGTTATTTTCTGAATGGACCCCAAAGTTATGAGGGTGATTGACAATAACCTTATATCCATGTGAGCCTAGTTATGGCGTTGTACTTGAATTGAAATTGAGCCAGTCAATGGAATAGCTAAATGGAATAGTATTTATTAACATATAGAGATGTTTCATGTTTCGATACTTTCTAGGGGTATGCATGTCCCTTCCCTCACCACTCCCCTGCCCAAAAAGAAAGAAAGAAGGAAAGAAAGAAATTTCAAATTATGTTATTAGAAATAGAAAATATGTATTACGTATAATGTATAACACACTGTTCCATTTTCTTTAAATTTGAAATAAGTTTCCGATTATAAAATATGTATTACGTATAATGTATTCGGTCCAAAACCTTGCTAATTGATCACTTGGTGCTTGCAGTGCATTGAATAAAAATTTGAAATATCATTTGATGAAGAACCGCAAGGTTCGACTTAAGTTTGAGCCCGATCTTTCTTCAATTCTCGAACTAGTTTCTATGGGAATTTAATCAACGCAACACTAAGGGAGGTTAATTAACAATGAAGGCTGAAACACCACAACAAGAGAAACTAACTTGTTGATACAGTAACTCAAAGAATGAATGAAGTTCTACATAGAAGTTCAAACACGAGAAGCTAAGGAATAACCTTACCAAAATATCAATATATCTAACGTCCATATTAAAGTGGCCGAAATCTCCCTTAAGTAGGTTGAGATTTCGGTTACAACCAATAAAAGAAATAAGAGTCCTTAAAGGATTAGGACTTTGAAAACAAATAAGAGTCCTCAAGAATTATGACTCTTGAATAACAACTCGCTATCAAGAACTACCTAAACAATAAAGTCATGGCTAGAATCTAATCTAACTACTAAATCTACGAAGAGTCCCTAGTTGCATTAGGACTCTTTATTAACAAACTAACTAACACATGGACAACATGTCCTTTATTATAGCAACTACTTGCTAATTAAATATGCTGAAAATAATTAAAGTCTAGTATAGACTTTAATTGTACATAAAAAGTCTAAAATGCCCTTTTAAATTCGCCCCAATTCTGGACAGCTTGTTGGGCCAACTTGCACGACGATTTCGGATGTCAAGAAGGCAGAATCTGATCTCGGGTTCTTCATGAAAGTTGTAGATATGCCTCTTATATTTAATATGCAACTGGAATCAGCTCTATTGGATAAACGGATAGAAAGTTATGACTATTCTGCCAAACTGTTGTAAAGCTGTCCAATCCCTCATCATCTTGTATGATTACTAAAATGCCCTTCTTAGCCTCTTTGCTTGATAGGGCCTAATTGTACACTTGTGACTTGAGAGGCTGCCTCATATAACATTCCTAGATGTAACTTAGCATCCTCTTCATACCTTAGAACTCGGGTCAATGATGTAGATAGTTGCTTCACGTCCCTTGTTCCAAGTCTCGTGCTTAGTCGATGTATGTGTTCCTTTGACTTGGGCAGCCTCGAGGTTGGTACCGTATCATCATTCTTTTTTCCATGACCAAATACACCTTACTTTCTGAATAGATTAAAAATAAATATAAATTTATGGAGTTCTCTCAATATCCACTGTTAAAATTTATTGTACAGATAGATATCAATTGTATACTTAATCATACGGTAAGTTGATGAGCAAAGCAAGGATTTGTAATTTTGTCCGAAAAAATTATAGTTTTGTTCATATAAAAATTCTTTATGGAATAAAACATGACGTTACAAAGACTATTGTTTCAATGGTATTTTTTGAGCTGTCACTTTGCGTATTTATTGTCAAATTTTATATCCGTCTCTAATCTATTTGTTTCGGTAGTATTCTCAGAGCAGTCATCTTGTGCATTTATTGACAAATGTTATGTATGTATCATATTCATCTCTGTCAGGGACGAAGCCAGGAATTTTCTGTTTGGGGCGAAAAATTGCAACAACATGTCAAACTACATATAAAAACTGCAAAAACAAATTTGGGGGCGAACTTAATCAAATATTCCGAACTACATATAAAATTTACTATATCTAGTAGTATTTTAAAAAATCGGGGGCGACTGCCACCCAGAATCGTCCTTCATCTCTGCCCATAACCCAAATGATTGGTTATTTAATGCGTTATGTTATTTTTGTGTCCATGCAAAAATTCTTGTATGCTTCTTTCATTATTTTTCTTCTTTTTCTCTCAATATATATGTTTTATTTTCATCTTTTCATAATGAAATTTAACTTTCCTTTAGAATATCATCTAAACAATATTACCAATAATCTCAACAGGTTGTAGATGAAAATGGAGTGAAACAATGGAAGAAAGTAGAAGTAAAATACAAGAATCACATTCATGTTCCCACTTTCCCAGAGGGAAAATTAGTAGAATTCTATGATGAATGCTTCAATGAATACTTAACAAAAATGGGATTGGAGAAATTCCCACAAACACAACCCTTATGGGAAATTCATATAATAAAATACCCTACAAAAAATGCAGCTGGAAATCTTGTTTTTAAGCTTCATCATTCAATGGGAGATGGTTTCTCTATTATGGGTGCTCTACTTTCTTGTTTACAAAGAGCTGATGATCCTTCACTTCCCATAACTTTTCCGGCTTTTCGACACGAGCTGACCGGAGATCAAGAGGGCAGCATTTTCTTGAAAGTGCCTCGGATTCTGTCCGGAATAGGTAATACTATGGCAGACTTTGCATGGAGTGTTATGAAGAGTACATTTCTTGAAGATGATGGGAGTCCTATCAGGTCAGGTCATGAAGGGGTGGAGTTTAAACCAATCACTATTACAACAATGGAGTTCTCTCTTGATCAAATCAAGCAAATTAAAGACAAATTGAATGTGGTGAGATCACTTTATCTTTTGATTTGATTAGTTTTTTGAAAATATTATGATGAGTTTAATTTGCATGTTTTTCATTATTTTCTTTTTTGTTGTTTGATATTGTGATAATTGATTGATTGAAAATCGTCTGTATCTGTGTATGTTACTATTCATGTGCCAAACTACTCAGAATTTGTCATATATATATATATATATATATATATATATATATATATATATATATATATATATATAGTGAATTTTTGAGTGATAGATATACATGAATGAAGTATATACATGGGTACATACGATTATTTGCCGTGGACAAGAAGGTCTTGAGTTTTTTTGTTTTCATTCATAGATTCCTTTTTTAAGTTGGTGCACAAAGTTTTTGCAATGAATCTTCGTTTCATACCGGATTCTCTCCTCTATTCAACAATAAATTAAATTTACCATATGTCAGTTTTTTACTGAAATATTTTAAATTTTTTTATATAGAAAGTACTTAAAAAACTATAAAGTAGAAAGTGAGAATATAAGATAATTTTTCGTGAATGAGATAGAAGACGAGATATATAGAAGACAAGAATGACGCGGGGTATTAGGCTTCAAATTTTCTTCGAAAAGATTTGAAGCAGAGGAATCTAGAATTTATATGTTCGTCCAATAAAGATTATATCTTGTAGTAAAATTCGAATCTACTTGTTGATTGCCTACCTTTTCCCTCTAACAATGTAGGTCTTCCTAAAGAAAAGACAAAATAAATTTTAGTCTTTTTTCTTTTTGGCAATAAAAAAAATTGTCTGAATAGATAATAATAGAAAATATATATAGATATTAGGCTAATTCTCAACTTTATGGCTGCTATTATTTTCATGTGTAATAATTATTTTTAAAACAATTTTGTGAAAAAAATAATAACTTCAAATTAGTGAATCATGTACGTATTTTAAAAAGAACACTTCTGATATGGACCGGGTTCACTGGACCATGCAGTCCAGATTTGGCCACATCACTGCATTTCCTTCTCTCTCTTCATTCTGCAGGGATGTGGCCAACGTGACTCACATTGTCTACGCGTGATCCTGATCCCATATCGAAATTTTTCTTTTAAAAAATGTTATATGCTCTTTTTAGAATATAACTTGGATTTCTCCTTGCAATATAAATCCAACAACTGCTATTGAGACTATTTCTAGAGGGTGAAGGCCCAT
The DNA here is from genome assembly GCA_026122235.1 of Vinca minor. Lineage (NCBI taxonomy): Eukaryota > Viridiplantae > Streptophyta > Magnoliopsida > Gentianales > Apocynaceae > Vinca > Vinca minor. The sequence goes on from JAOCZM010000291.1 coordinate 5,689,394, forward strand.
TGAAAGAAGCCTCCTCCAATTCCAAAGCCCATTTATAGATCTAGAGCCCTCTTGCTTTCAAAGCCCATTTCTAGGATCCATGTAAGGCTTCATCGGGAAAGAACAGCCCCGAGAGAAGCAAAATACCCGGTTTCCAAAAGTGTCAGAGAAGTTTTTCTCCACATCATACCTTCACCAAATAGTAAACCTATTTACAACGAGAAATTTTATTTTGTTAGGTGAGTAAGTTTAAAACTTACATCAAATCCAATGAATACAATACATATAGACCAAAAAATCAATTCTCTTTCCTATTAATTTACACTTTTGATCTATGTGTATTATATTCATTAGTTTGAATGTAAGTTTTAAACTTGCTCACCTACAAAGATAAAACTTCTCATTCACAACTGCCATGGCTCCAGTGAGGAACAGGTAAGTTACACACGTGTTGAACTTTTCTCGTCCGTTGAATTAAAATTTTAACAGTTAAGATTGATTTAAAAAAAAAAAATACATGTTTTGATACTCAGAACACCTGTTATGTTTTTATCGCGCTGAACGCCCTTTTGAATCTCATAAAACCTGTTTTAATCTCAAAACACATGTTTTTGAATCTCGAAACGCCTGTTCTAAGGCGTTCCGTATATACCGAAAAAAACTGTTCATCATAGAATCCGAACTGATTCACAACATATGCATATCTTGTTATTTGGCTAATTCTGATATGGACCACGATCCAATGTACCATGAGGTATAGATTATCAGAAAATCCGAACTGATTCACAACATATGCATATCTTGTTATTTGGCTAATTCTGATATGGACCATGATCCAATGTAGCATGAGGTATAGATTATCAGAAAATCCTTTTTTATTAGGATTCTTCGATATACAAACAAGGCTCGCAAGGATTGAATAGAGATTGAGTTTTGAATATTCGTTTTGAGTTTGTAAAAATTAAATTGGTTGCAACAAGAGACGCGTGACCAAATATGAACATGTACTTCATCTCGGTTATCAACCATAGTTTTTCTAATGCCTCTAAGAAGTAGTCTAAAGGTCGAATATCTGATTTCTTATTCATGAGATCAAAGATAAAACTTTAAAAAGTTCAACAAACCCGAATTTTAAATTTAAGGATAAAAAAAAGTTCGAATTCATTCTAGACTCTTGGTCGTTTGCATATTTTTCAAATTCACCCGAACAAATTTAATTTTTCAAATTCCTTTATAAATTTTCGCCCACCAAAATTAAATTTTAGCTCGTACGTATCAGTGTTATCTGAATCTATTATTGTGTATGAAAAGTCATGGTGATGCTGACAGTTTCTGATCGATCTACTCACACTATATATCTCTATCATTGTTCATCAAATAAAACCTAACAGAAATAGAACAACATTAATAAGCTTACTTAATAGTATCAATTTATTCTTTGTGGTCCTAATTTTATAGGTTGTGAACTTGTGATAGTGGGGGAATTGTACGAAGCTATTTATATTCACATTTATTCCACTCCATTATTTACCCATCTAACTCTTGGCCGTGACTGTTTGAAAACGTAACAAACCTAATTATATTTCATAAATTTGATGTAGACACTTTTTACATTTATTGTTCAAATGTTAAATTTGTTCTTTATTCATTCGCATCCATACCTTTAATTGTTGGAGATTTAATTAGTTATGTTATTGTTGATGTTTTAATGCTGACTGTGGACTAAGTTATGCACTAGTAGTTCTCACCGATATATTTCTCTGGTTTATCTGTGACCGACATGATTCTCTTTACGGTAGTTGATTGTTAGAATTTTTTTTCTATTTTAGCAGTATTCTAGGAGTATTCACTTTGTACATTTATTTTTAAATATTATTGAGTACTAATGAGTTATGTTATTATTGTTATCGTCCTAAACCGCATAACTTGTGCTCGTTGAAATGCTAATTAACCAATTTTTTTTATTTTTTTTTTGGTTTCATTTTACCAATAGTCCATAAACGATGTGATATGTGGAGTAATATTTATGGGGACTCGACTATACATGCAAGAAATGGAGGCATCGAAAATGAATGCAAATTCTACAGCATTGGTTTTACTGAACACAAGAAATATTGGTGGCTACAAATCAGTTAAAGAAATGGTGGAACCAAACCCTGAATCCAAATGGGGAAACCAATTTGGATTTCTTCATGTCTCACTCCCAACTTTGAATCAAACTGAGTCTTCCAACCCACTCAGTTTCATCTACAAAGCTAAGGAAGTTATACAAAGGAAACGTAATTCTGCTGCTGTTTTTCTCACTGGCAAATTGCTCGAGACGCTGAGGAGACACAGAGGCCCCGAGGTATGCTTACTTCATACTCTTTCTATTCCTGAATATAAGACGTTTAGACACTTTGAAAAAAATTAAGGAATTCAAACAAACAGTAATCTTTTCACCATAATTTCAATAATACTCCTTCCTTCCCCCATTTCTTTTATTTTTTCAATAAAAAATATGTTGAGAGTATAATTGAAATAAATTGTTGACACTTAATAAAAGACATGTAAACGACAATTAATTTGGATATATATATATATATATATCCTAAACGATAATTAAATGGGAATGGAGGGAGTACTAAATTCTTATATTATATGAAGTCCATTAAGTAGACATATATAGACAGAACCGGAAACTTTATTAGTAAAAGGAAATTTTTTGATTTGGCCCTAGAAAGTAGAAAGAAAGGGAAGAGGAAAAACTGAAGAAAACATAGTAGGGAGTGCTTTAAGGTCTTCCTTTTCCATACCTTATTTTACTGTTTGTTCAATGTATAGATAGTTGACAAGTGATATTACGTTTTTCGTACAATTAATAAGTTTAGAGCTCGAGTTATTATGAAAGGAAAATTAGAAATCAAGTTTACCCTTTTTGAAAAATAAAATATTTTTTTTTATAGAATTCTACATTTTTCTTTGAGTTATATTTTTTTTCTAGAATAAATAGATACGAGATAATAATAAGGTAGAGCAGTGGCATAGCTAAGGGGAGTGGGAGGGGCGCTCGGCCCTTATATTTTTAGAAACGACAAATTTTTTTTAGAAAAAATTATTTTTTGTAATATTTCCTTATAAATATTGTATTTTACCCTTATAAATTTTCAGTAAGAAATTTGCCACTGAGATAGAGAATGCAACATATGAATATATACGTGACAGTCCCTTTCCCTGTTTGCTCCACGCTGGACATACTCACGTGTTATTATATTCACAGTACCAATATTTCTTACTTCTTTTTTCCCAAATTAAATGTTTAATATTTCTATATAGTGCTTATTGACACTTCTTTGGATGTTTATTATTATGGCTCTCCACATCATCACATCACATCACATCACATCACAAGGTCCTTAGTCCAGTGGGGTAACGGTCTGTCTACGACTTTAAGGTCGTGAGTTCGATACTCTCTCCGTGCATGGGGCATGTTTTAAATTATCTCTCTTTATATAATTATTTCTTCCTCCTCTTGTGAGGTGCTACTCTCCGCCCAACTGGGCTTCAAAAAGAAATATTATGGCTCTCCACTTTCTTTAAATAGCAGCCCCTGAATGTTGTACAAAGGTTGGTGCATGCATTTATTTGCACCTCAACATTTCTATGATATAAATGGAAAGTTACGATGTCTGAACTTAATTAGATAGTGTGAGTTCAAATTCACTTTTTATCTCGTAAATAATGTGTTACGATATTCGAAACTAAATTTTTTTCAATTCATAAAATTATCTAAACTCACAATTTATATATAATTTAGTAATTGATTCGTAATTTTTTTTAAAAGATGGCGAATTTCATCTTGAAAATAACATTTTGAGCCGTTGCTATATATGATATGATTGTGGACCATGTTTTAGGGACACATTCTCATTGTCTTCCCTTCCTGTTTTGAGCCATTGCTATATACTTTGTGGGGGCATTTCGATGTGTGGTTTGACTAATTTAAACTTGATTTGTGGAGCGTTTACAAAGTTTGACTCTTACTTAAATTTGGTTTAATTTTTGGAACTCTTAAATATGACATCAACTATCCATAATGAACATAAGATACTAATTTCATCAAATGGATTTGAACGCGTATCCATACTGTCAGTGGCGGAGCCCCCAAAATTTTTAGAAATAACAAATTTTCTATAGGAAAAAATTATTTTTGTGATATTTTCTTATAAATATTGTATTTCGTCCCCATAAAAAATTTCAGTAAGAAATTCGCCGCTGAGATAGAAAATGCAACACATGAATATATACGTGACAGTCCCTTTCCCTGTTTGCTCCACGCTAGACATATTCACGTGTTATTAAATTCACAGTACCAATATTTCTTACTTCTTTTTTCCCAAATTAAATGTTTAATATTTCTATATAGTGCTTATTGACACTTCTTTGGATGTCTATTATTATGGCTCTCCACATCATCACAAGTTCCTTAGTCTAGTGGGGCAACGGTCTGTACACGATCTTGAGGTTGTGGGTTCGATACCCTCTCCGTATATAGGGCATGCTTTAAATTATTTCCATTTGTAGAGATATCTCTTCCTCCTCTTATGAGGTGCTACTCTTCCCTTATGGGGCGTCCGCCCAACTGAACTTAAAAAAATATATATTATGGCTCTCCACTTTCTTTAAATAGTAGCCCCTGAATGTTGTACAAAGGTTGGTGCATGCATTTATTTGCACCTCAACATTTCTATGATATAAATGGAAAGTTACGAAGTCTGAACTTAATTAGACAGTTTGAGTTCAAATCACTTCCTATCTCGTAAATAACGTGTTACATTATTCGAGACTAAATTTTTTTCAATTCATAAAACTATCTAAACCCACAATTTATATATAATTGGGTAAAAAGCGCTCACGTCCCCTAAACTATTCCCTTTTTTGGGTTTTTGACCCTCAACTAAAAATGGTCAAGTTTTACCCCCTAAACTATTTCGATTTTTGATTTTTGACCTTCCATCCATATTCTCCGTTACATCATAATGGAAGTCCAAAAAATGGGGGCATTTTTGGGCAATATGTATAAGATCCTAAAATTTTTGTTTTTATAAAAAAAATAACCTATTATTCTGACGAGAAAGAAGAAGTCGCAGGTGAGAACAGTGACAGAAAAAGCTGGAAGCCGGGTACCACTCCTCTTCTCCAACCACCAACTGTAAATTACAACCTCTGAAAGAAATCTTAAAAGACTTTTTTTTCCCTTAAATTTAATTCTATTTATTATGAATGATATGATTTCCCAAAATGCCTCCATTTTTTGAACTTCCGTTATGATTTAACGGAGAATATGGATGGAATGTCAAAAACCAAAAATCGAAATAGTTTAAGGGGTAAAACTTGACCGTTTTTAGTTGAGGGTCAAAAACAAAAAAAAATGGAATAGTTTAGGGGGGGCGTCAGCGCTTTTTACCCTATATAATTCAGTAATTGATTCGTAATTTAAAAGATGGCGAATTTCATCTTGAAAATAACATTTTGAGCCGTTGCTATATATGATATGATTGTGGACCATGCTTTAGGGACACATTCTCATTGTCTTCCCTTTCCTGTTTTGAGCCGTTGCTATATACTTTGTGGGGGCATTTCGATGTGTGGTTTGACTAATTTAAACTTGACTTGTGTAGCGTTTGCAAAGTTTGACTCTTATTTAGATATAGTTTAACCTTTGGAACTCTTAAACATGACATCAACTATCCATAATGAACATAAGATACTAATTTCATCAAACATAAGATACTAATTTCATCAAATGGAATATATATAATTTTCGAATATTACTTTTACAATTGCATAGTACTAATAAGTGATGACGTATATAATTTGACCCCTACCTAATAACATATTCATAGTAATAATCTTGGAAGTTTACTTTCACAATTGCATAATACTAATAAGTGATTGACGTATATAGAAGTATAATGAAATTTGCATGTGTACTGTTAGAGTTTCATTATAACCTTGAAATTGATTTACATTGTTAGATTGTTAAGAGTAATGTTATAACATTAAGAATACTTACACCGTTAGCCTCTAAATTTTTCATAGTACCAATATTTCTACGTGTTATTAATTTTTTATAGTACCAATAGAATTCTACATTTTTCTTTAAGTTAATTTTTTTTCTCTAGAATAAATAGATACGAGAAAATAATAAGGTAGAGCAGTGGCGGAGCTAGGGGGTGAGGGGACGCTCGCCCCCAACATTTTCAGAAACAATAATTTTTGTATAGAAAAAAATTATTTTTTGTGATATTTTCTTATAAATATTAGTATTTTGTCCCCCTAAAAATTTTCTATAAAAAATCCACTACTGAGGTAGAGAATGCAACACATGAGTATATATGTGACAGTCCCTTTCCCTGTTTGCTCCACGATGGTCATACTCACGTGTTATTAAATTCACCAAGGGGAATTCTATTATAAATGCACTATTGTTAAATTAGATATCACTAAAATGTGTTAATTTTAAAAAGTGCATATTTATTTTTTAGAATTTCAAAACTAAAAATGTTTATAAGTTCTGATATATAGAAAATTCTGAAATGAACCAGTTTTATGTGAATTTTGTGGTTCAGAATTGACCACATCATTACAAAGTTGTCTATTTCTTCATTATGTAGTCGATTCAACCACATCATCTAAATTGACTTTGCTTTCATATTAGAATTATCCCTCGATATATATATATATATATATATATATATATATATATATATATATATATATAAAATTTACGAATATATATGAAAAGGTGATCTTGGCTCAACTTAAATTGGGTTTTTATTTTGATTTGGGTTTGGCTCAACTTGTAAATGTGGACAGGGGACAGCTGCATATGTACATAGTACCTTAAAGAATTCAAGCATGACGGTCTCCAATGTTTTTGGACCAGTGGACAGGCTGGCTTTGGCTAATCATCCAGCTAAAGGAATGTACTTCATGGTTGTTGGGGTTCCACAGGTTAGTATTATTTCATTTAAAAAATAAAGGAAAAAAAACCCTTTTATGTATATACTTCAAAAAGATAAATGCCTCTTCTAACTTGTTTTATGCCAATAAGTTTCCCAATTGACGCGGTTTAATATAATTGATAAACTTATATTTCGTGTATTATAAATAATTTTACTCTCGAAACTAAGGCAAATAAGGTATTCTAGTTCCATCTCAAATTGAACTTTCTCATTTATTAGAATCTAAAAGTTAATTTGAGACAAAGGGAGGATATTATTTACATAAAATCTGATTCCTGGTTGATACTCGGGGTTTTTTATTTTTTAATTTTAATTTTTTATTCAAGGAATTAAACTTGAATGAAGAACTAATAATTAATTTTATTTCTATTTGGATTATTTGTTGAGTTTGATAAATTATTTTTGCAGAGTGTGGCTATAACAATGGTAAGCTATATGAGAAAGCTGAGGATTGCAGTGGGTGTAGAGAAGGGTTTTATGGATTCTCAGAAGTACAAATCATGTATTGAGGAAGCATTTGATATAATGTTCAAAGCTGATGCTTCACCTAATTAAGACCAAATATTTATTTTGAACATTACATTCTTTTTGGTTTCATCTATCCATGTTTTTGGAGCTTTCTAAGACGAGAAATTCCATTTAAAAACAAACAAAAAAGTGTATAATGATTTTATTTTTATTTCCATATTTGTTGAAGAATTTAGGGGTCCCAATGAACATAAATACTTTGAATGATAAATGAAAGAAGTATGGTATAATGTGCACATAAATAAAATACTTCTTGAGTATGTCTTCTAGATCTGATGCCTTTGGCATTGATTTGAGGACGTGATTCCGTAGCAAATGTGATGGTATAGGGGGACTACCGTTTCAGTGGTATTTTGTGAGAAATCACTTTGTGTATTCATTGCCAAATGCCATGACGATCTTCAATCCATCTGTTTTCGGTGGTATTGTGGGAGAAGTCACTTTGCCCATTTATTCTCAAATATTAGGTGTATCCTATCCATTCCCTCCATACCCCTAATTATTGAGACTTAATGATTACTACCTCCGTCCCAAATGGTTTGCCACATTTGAGGTTTTCACAAAGATTTAGAAAATAATTGTAAAGCAATTAATATGACAAAAAAATATTAAATACCTCTCAATTAATGACTAAACGGTAATTGTTAGTAGTTAGTTGAGTAATAAATTAAAGGTATAATTATAAAAATAACAATAGAGATACATTAATTTTTGAAACGTGACAAATAATATTAACCTACAACACACCGACAGAAAAAATTGAAGAATGGAAAAATGATTGTTGGTACTATATCCAGAAAACTGTCTACTCAAACTATATAAGTTTTAGACATAGGCATGTGAAGGAAATCAATTTTCAACACTTTTTAGGTAACGTTAGCATGCAATATTCAATGAGGGTCGTACGAGACATAAATGGAAATATCTCTTATGGACCAGGCTTTGGCCACAAATTGGCCATGTCATCCCTTTCCTTTTAAAAAATAAAAATTTAATTATCATCCCTCAACTACAGTTAAAATACATCAAAGGTTTCTTAGCCCAGTGGGAAAAGGAACAGTCCACGATCATGAGATCGTGGTTCGATACCCTCCCATGCAATGGGGCAAGCTTTAATTGTTTCCCTTTCTAGGGATATATTCTCCTCTTGTGAGGCGCTTCTCTCTCCTCTTATGGGGCAACCGCCCATCCGGGCTTAAAAAAAAAACACAATTAAAATACAAAAAGATAGTTCTGATATGGATACAGTTAAAAGTACAAAATTGTCTCTCTTCTCATTCTGTTGTGATGTGGCCAATTCTGTACCACATGGTCCAATGGACTTGGTCCATGTGATACAGAATTGGCCACATCACAACAGAATGAGAAGAGAGAAAATTTTGTACTTTTAACTGTATCCATATCAGAACTATCTTTTTGTATTTTAACTGTGGCTGAAAGATGAGAATTGATTTTTTTTTAAAAGGAAGGGGTGACATGGCCAATTTACGGCCAAGTGGTTTAGGACCCTACCAGTGGCCCTGGCCCATAACAGATATATCTGACATAAATAGCTTAAGGAGCTGTAGGTTTATCCAGTGAGGTTACGGTGTGAGATACTATAAAAATCCTTATGCGTTGAATATTTGTTAATTGTCGAATCAACGATTTGACGATTGAAATAACTTTTTTCTAACAGGTATTCTGAAATTGATGATCGTTGATGATCTTAGTTGAAAAATCTGTTAATTCAATCTGTTAAAATTAAATTTGGGTCTAACTTAATCCCTCTCACGCCCAGGACTCTGTAGCGTGAACATCAATGGGGTCGACATCGGACTAGGCGGCTCTGATACGATCTTAAAAATGGACTTGGACCTAATTCAATCCCTCAAAAGGTACCTCAAGAGGGGAAGGATTTCCAACCCTTATATATTGCAAATATGCTCACAAGCTAACCGATATGGGATTTTCAACACGATAACTCATAAGTATTTCTCAAGTAAAAAACAAGTATTACGCATTGTAGACAAGATAAGGTTTATCTTAGAAAATACTCCATATATTACCTCCATTCATAATGTTAGTATTATATATACCTCATCTGCAAGGATAACTCAGTTGGTTCCGGGGTGGCAGATTGTGTAGAGAGACGCAAGATCGATTTTTGATAGTCGCAGTGTGGAATTTCAACCCTCCAATATGGGGGTGGCTTCTTGTGGGCACCAAGTTAAAAAGTCCTCCCACCTGGTCGGGCTGCTGGGTCACTTTAATTTACATCCTCCAATTACTCTGTCGGATCGGACTGTAGATATCGCTTTTTGTGTAGAGCATTATATATTAAATTAAATTTCCTAGCAGATTCTGCTGTGGCTTGAATGGCGTTGAACAAGTTTATTACCTCCCTTCATAATGAACCTACCAAGACAGAAGTAGTTTTCGTTTATATTTAAGACTTTCTGTATTATAAGCAGTACACAGTGTTAATTAATGTAATCAATTAGTTGATTTCATATTTCTCTTATATTGTTTATTTGTCTCTTAAGCAATGGATGCGTAAGCTCATAATGCACATGTGAGCTTATTTGTTTTAATGTGCGCGGATGTTCTCAAGTAAGGGCAACACATTTTAAACTAACTATCACTTCGAGGTGAGAGAGCGCTGGATATTGATTCTACCTTGATATGAGGAGAAATGTTAAAATATAAAGTTTCACATCGATTTCCTAAGATAGATTTATCTTGCTTATAAATTAATGAGTTTACATCTCTAATTGTTAATTGATTTTGAAAGGATATAGAGATTAGCTGTTCCAACGTAATCCCTTCATTTATTTTGTTGTATGCTGCCAGTTTTCATCTCTAGTTGTGTGAGTTGCTAGTGTCTTGATCTACTGAATTCAACCGCAAAAGTGACTGGGTGGACTAAAATCATGACAAAAATGAATGAAAGATTAAATTTATCGAAATAATATATTAGATATTAAGTTGCTACAAATAAAATTGATAAATAACTTGTTTTAAAAAAGAAATAGTTAATATTTTAATGGACCTTGATAGGCTACTAGAATTATTGGCTAAAATATTGACTAAAATAGTTTTTCGGACCTTTTTGCCCTTATAGTTGGTTGAATCCCTTATACCAGCAGGGGGTAAGATAGTCATTTAACACCCTCAATTTGGGGGTTTAGGGTTTCTATCCCAAAATTCTAGTAGTAAAACATTTTCTATTTTAATTAATTACTTGTTTACTTATAATTTTAGTTTTATAAAGTAGAAAAAGGAATCTTTCAAGAAAAAGTTACTTAGGAAATGCTTCTCAAAACTTTTTCAACTTACTAAGGCTACAATCGATCTGCTCCTCCGCTTTCCATTCCCTTCCCTCATTTTTTTTATTGCCCTTTTCCTTCTTTCTTTTTTGAGAGATTTTTTATTTCTTCTTAATGAAATAATTTCGTTTTTTATATTATTTAGTTAATTGTTGCAATGAAGATAAGCTTACTTAGTCAATTGATTAAATAACTGTTTTTTTAGTAAAAATACTTGTTTGTATCTAATTAATGGATATAAGAAAATCCAATAATTTTCTTTTAAAACAGCATGTCAATTGATAAGAAAGTTAACATTTAAGATACAATATATGACCATTACTTTAATTAGGATGAAAACCTAATTTTGGTACTCAATTGAAACTTTTGAATAATTGACACCCAATTGAAACCTACCTTATACTTCGGCAAGTTTTTAAAACGTAACCCTCATTCTAATTCCAAACAGTAATATTTTAGTATCGTGTTGAACAAATCTATTTTGTCGCAATAATTGATTTGACGGCTAAAATATTTTATGAGCAACTTCGATTGGTTATTCCTAAACAACTATCTCAACAATTTGATCAAAAGACCTGACAGACGAGATTGCTTCAACATAATATTGACAAATAGATATTAACATCGGAACCAAACATCTTAATGTAGGATTTTTTTTTTTTTTTTTATCTTATATCTGACCATAATGTAATTCTGCAACCACTAACTTTTCATGGCAATAGTTTTTTATTGGTGGAAATTATATGTTCTCATAAATGTACTCATCACATCACTCATAATTCTCCATGTAGATATATCACTCAATTATATATATACGTGGCGAATTGTAAATTGTTGGGGTACATAAATAAGAATATACATATACAAGAATATACAATTTTTTTGCAGCTTTTTATCTATATATAGAGAGAGGTACCTTCTACCAACATGGCATAAGACATATTAGGGTTCTAAGAATGGAGTTGGAGCATGAAGAACTTTTGGAGCCAGTTAGTCCCGTCGGACAATACATGAAAAGCTCCGCCTTATCGCTCACCATTATTGGCGTTCTGGAATTGGAAAAACCGATAGATTTTGGTGAGGACAATGCCATTGCTTTCAAACTCCTCAATGATGTTTTCTTACCAATCAACCCTCGCTTCTCCTCAATCATGGTACTCCTCTCTTTCTATGTCTCTCTCTATATTCGAGGTATGGATATTTCGAACTGTTGCAAATGATTGATATACTATGTAAGTGTTTCTTTTGTACATTTTATATACATTGTAAAACTACGTTGTTGTATAAATGGTAAATAGTAAAATATTACTGTACATTGATGATTTGTACATCTTAAAGCTTATATATAGTTCGCAATTTATGAAAGAGTAAACTAAATAGTGTATACAAGTATTATAATATTATGCATACACTATATTATTCAATATACTTTTACACTATAGAGTATATTTAATATAATATATGGTATATCAATAAGAGGCCGGTTCAGGGGTGGTGATGGCAGCGCTGAACGCTCCCAGGATTTTTTAAAAGTTTCATATTTTATTCTTAGAAGAAAAAAATTCCAACAAAACTTTGATAATATTATTTTTTGCTCCAAAAAAAAATTATTACGTATACAACTTGCCCACAATAGAACGTTTTTTGTACTCTCATGGTACTACTAAGAGTACATTTTTAATTTTTAATTTTTGTGAAAACAGATAACAGAAAAGAATGGAGGAAAGAAATGGAAACGTGTAGATGTGGATCTTGAAGATCATTTAAAAATTCCCATATTCCCTCAAGGAATGTCAATTGATTACTATGATAAATGCTTCAAAAACTACATAGAAAAAATTTCAATGGAAAATTTACGACATGATCGTCCATTATGGGAGGTTCACGTTATAAAGTATCCAACAAAAAATGCAGCTGGAAATATTGCATTTAAGCTTCATCATGCACTTGGAGATGGATATTCATTAGTAGGAGCTCTTCTTTCATGTCTACAAAGAGTGGATAATCCTTCTCTACCATTAACATTCCCTTCTCGTGAATCTAAGACAAATTCCTTGTCGAAAATCGAAGAAAAAAACAGCATTCTTAACTTCATTCCCCGAACATTTTCGAGGGTTTTCAACACCTTGAGTGATTTTGGTTTTAGTATTCTCAAAAGTACAATGATGAAAGATGATTTTTCCCCCATCCGATCAAGTGAAGAGGGAATCGAATTTCGACAGATCACTATGGCTGATATGACAATCTCTCTTGATCGTCTCAAGCAAATTACAACAAGACTAAACGTGGTATGTTTCAAAATCAGTTACATCTCCATGAGTATTTTTTCTTCTTTATAATTGTCTGCTTATAAATGCTCTGAATGCAGAATAAAATAAGTATAGTAATGTGCACATAAATTAAAATAATTCTTGGATCTGCCCTTTTGTACGCCTTTTAATTTTGATTTGAGGGAATAATTCATTAGCAAATATAACGGTGTAGTGACTACTGAAACATGTATTCTGTGAGTAGTCAGTTTGCGCATTCATTGTCAAAGACTAGATGAGTCTCCAATCTCTCTATTTTATTGGTATTGTAAGAGCAGCCACTTTGTGCATTAATTGTTAGAGGTTAGGTTTTTCCCCTATCAATCACCCACCCCATACCCCAACTATTGAAGACTTCATGAGTTATATTATTATTGTTGTTTATAATACCTAGTCTCTTCAGCGTACCAAGAATTATTGAGGCTACTAAAAAGGAATATATCGAAATCTATGTTACCTGGACTCGGGTAGGGATATGTATTTGGGTGTTCGCGGCACTTAAACATCTAAAACAAAGTGTATGATCGGTGTTGATCATCAGATCCAGTAAATATCTTATACCCATACATATGTCGTGACATGAATAAACGGAGGGTTCGAGTAACATAGATATAAATGTCGTAACTAAAGCAGTTGCCTCTTCATTCTCTTCATTTAGCCCTAAAATTGTTCAAAATTTTCAAAGTGTATGATCGGTGTTGATCAGATCCGGTAAATATCTTATACCCATACCTATTTTGTGACATGAATAAATGGAGTGTCCGAGTAACATAGATAGAAATGTCGTAACTAAGGCAGTTGCCTCTTCATTCTCTTCATTTAGCCCTAAAATTGTTCAAATTTTCAGCATTTAGAGGACTAGCCTAATATGTGATTATAGTCAAATTTGAGATAGCGAACTTACCTTATGATAGGACCGACCTAAAGTACTTGGAAAAAAGACATATTTCCTTTTCATCTTAGTACGTTCCAATTGTTATTAGTAATTCCTAGGAGTACCATGTTGCTATTTGAGCGACCAAGTTAATAAATGTGCATTGTATATCTTTACTACTCCCCTGCAATGTTCTTGGAGATTTATCGCATTTATTAAATGACTTTGTGCATTGAATGTTTATCTTGTACCAATATTTCAGGGTGAACTTCATTTTGATCCCGATAAATTGTTTGCAGTATCAAATTCGTCTTTGAAATTTCAGAAATGTCAATCTCGTCCCTAAAAATGACTCACATTGTCAAGTTCATCCCTGTAAATATCTTGCAGTGTCAAATTCGTCCCTGAAATTACAGAAATATCAACCTCGTCCCTAGAAATGGCTCCCAGTGTCAAGTTCGTCTCTGAAATTTTAGAAATGTCAACCTCCAGACCAAGTGATGTTATTATCTGTAGAAGTTTATATATATATATATATATATATATTTGCAGTTTGATTCTGGTTTCATTATAATAGGTTTTGAATTTCGTTTACGGTAATTTTCAATTTTCTAGATTTTCTTTAAGCTACAGTACAATATTGATACATATATTTCTAATGATATGTTGAACATTAAAATGTTACTTACCCCAATCAGTATATGGAAGATGTGATAAAAAAAGAAGGATTTCGGAAATTGTGAAAAAATGTCCTCTTTTCTCAAGAATATACTAGAGCTTAAAGAAATCTAGAAATTTGAAATTTTCCGCAAACGAAATTCAAAACCGATTATAATGAAACCAGAATCAAACTGCAAAAACATATATACAAAAACTTCTACATATCGCAACATTACATGGTATGTAGGTTTGCATTTCTTAAATTTTAGGGACGAACTTTACACTGCGAGCCACTTCTAGGGACGAGTTTGACATTTCTGTAATTTCAGGGACGAAGTTGACACTGTAAGATATTTACAGGGACGAACTTGACACTGCGAGTCATTTATAAGGACGAAGTTGACATTTCTGAAATTGAAGGGACGAACTTGACATTGCGAGCCATTTATAAGAATCAAAATGAAATTCACCCAATAATTCACAATGAAAAAATTATTGCTACTAGCTTAATTGCATATTTATTCAAAAAAAAAAAAAAAAAACCCCTTAATTGCATAAAGTAATACAATAAATATTGTTGCTAGTACATGCTATTTCTCCGTCTATGATTCAATGTTTTCTTTTCTAGTCAAGGATGAATCTAAGGGCGGGTAAGATTTTGAAAAATACATTATATACCCCTGCAAAGTCTCAAATTTTAAAAAGGATTATTAATAAAATTATCTCTTACACCCATGCCCTTCCATTATGTCAAGTTTATGTCTCACCCTCTTACATTAAATTTGTAGCTTCGTCTCTATTTCTGACATTCAATTCCGAACAAAGGGAGTATATTTTTGTGTAGATTTATTGTTAGAACTAGTATTATACTGCCTCCGTCCTAAAATATTTGCAGCGTTTCATTTTTTTATATATATCCCAATTTATTTGCAGCATTCCATAAATCAATGCATTTTTATTATTATTTTTTCTTGTCTTAAATCTAATTTATTATTCAACTAACCACTAATAATACTTCCTCCGCCTCCGTTCCCAAATATCTGTCTCCTAAATATATTTTATCAGTTTTTAATTATTTGTTACTTTAAAAAAGCACGAGAACATTAAATGTATTTTTTTTCAAAGTTACTCTCACCTTTCATTAATTCAGTCAACAACTAATTTTACTTGTCCAAACATAAATGTATTAATTGAAGGGTAAAAGTGTCTATCTATCTTTAAACATATATATCTCAATCATTTTCTTAATTCGAGTGCACTGTCTTCAAGCGACAGATAAATGGGGACGGAGGGAGTAATTCTCAGTCGTTAATTGAGGGATATTTTAATTTTTTTTTGTCATATTAATTGTTTTCCAATTATTTTCTTAATCTTTGTGGAAACCCCGAATATAGCAAACATTTTGGGACTGATGTAGTAATAATTTATTACAAGGAACTTAGAAATGGTGTTTAAATTATTTAACAGACAGTAAATGATGTGCTTGTTGGTGCAATTCATTCTGGAACTCGAGCATACATGGAAGAAATGGAATACAAGTCAAGAAAGTCCAATAGTACAACAATAGTATTACTCAACACCAGAGCCATTTCAGGGTACAAGTCAGTAAGTGAGATGATCAAACCTAATTCTGAAATTCCTTGGGGAAATCATTTTGCATTCTTGCATGTTGGAATACCAAAATCAAGTGATTCTATATCATCAAATCCTCTTAATTTTGTTTTGGTCGCACGTCAAACAATCCTAAGGAAGAGGAACTCTGCTGCTATTTATCTCACTGCTATGTTGTTGGAATTTTTGAGGAAAGTTAGAGGCTCTGAGGTATGTTAATTTATATTTCAGTCCGGATTCTGTTTGGAACAGTTATTTTTATTTAATGGTTGATAGCATACATTTTTCCCGAAAATTATGAAAAGTACTGCATATCCAGAATATATATTCATTTGACAAACAAAAAAGAAAATATATCAATCATCAAATCAACTTATTCGACTACTAAAATGTGTTCCACAAGTATAAACAGAACCTATGTTTCCGTTTAGATCCAAAATCGTTAATTTCTTACCTTTTTCCTAATATATCCACACACATATACAATATGTAGACAATGGGGTATGCTAATTATGGCAAGATTTGCTCGCTTATCTAACTCAATTGATAAAGCACTTCGTGCAACATCCGCTCTTAACCATTTCTTAAAAGTATCACAAGGTCCTTAACCCAGTGGGGCGATGGCCTGCCCACGACCTTGAGATCTGTGGGTTCGATACCCTCCCCGCGCATGGGGTATGCTTTAATTGTCTCCCTTTCTAGTGTTATCTCTTCCTCCTCTTATGATGTGCTACTCTCTCCTCTCTTGGGGTGTACGCCCAGTTGGGCTTCAAAAAAAAAAAAAAAAGCCATTTCTTAAAAGTAACTTTAATTTAGTTAAAAAAAAATTAGTTTCGAGAATAAAACTAGTAAAATTGTCGGTGGAATAGATACAGACATAAAGGCAATTCAAAATTAAGAAATGCACTAGATTTTGTGATCCATCCGAATTTGAATTTCTGTCGCTTTTATTAGAAAGAAAAAAAAATGTACATTTAATTCTAAAACCAGGTTATACTATAACATTGATATATCCTCCTACTTGGTTATTGAGTTGAAAAGAAACCTTAATTAAACAAAAGAAATTACATTTTAATTTCATTTTGCACAGGCAGCAGCGCGATATTTCTATGACATACTTAGAAATTCAAGCTTGGCAATCACAAATGTAATAGGGCCTTTGGAGAAAATGGCTTTGGCTGATCATCCAGTCAAAGGGCTTTACTTTTTAGTGGCTGGTGTTCCATTGGTAATAATTTTCATCTCTTCTCTTCTCTCTTATAATTATTTTTCATTACTACGTCAATATTTGTGTCTTCTTTTGAATTTTATTTATTTATTAAATTAAAGGCCAAAAGTGATCATAAGGTCCATAGCCCAGTGGGACTATGGCCTGCCCACAACTTTAAGGTTGTGAGTTCGATACCCCTCACACAAGGGGAATGATTTAATTGCCATTTTTCTTGAGTTCCCTTGTGTGGGTCTTCTACTCTCCTTCATGGGGCACCCGCTAGTCGGGCTTCTAGTTCTCCTCCTATGAGAGGCACTTCTACTCCCCTCATGGGGCACCCACTCAGCCGGGCTTCTATCCTCCATACATGGGCTCCTTCTCTGGTGAGGTCCAAAAAAAAATTAAAGGCCAAAAGGGCATCATATGGTAAAAAATCCTCTGTCCCCGTATGTGTCCCCGTGTGTGTCCCCAACCAATCACAATTTATCCTATGTATATATAATTGGAAAAAATATTTATATAGTAAATTATGATTGGTTGGGGACAGGATTAGGGACAGGAATGGGGACAGACGATTTTCACCCGCATCATATATACATAAATGAGTTACACTCAATTGTTTTATTTTTTTTGTGGAAATTGCAGAATATTGTATGCACAATAATGAGTTATGCGGGAAACATACGGATTTGCTTTGTAGTGGAGAAAGATTTCATTGATCCATACAAATTGAAGTCCTGCGTTGAGAAAGCTTTTGAGACAATCTTTCAAGCCCATCTTCACCCTACTTCTTCCTCAATTTAATTATAAGAAGATCAAAGATCGAAAGGAATATTTGTTTCCCTCAAATTCCTGCAATGGAATTGTTATTAGTTGTCTTTCATTAATTATTTTGCTTGTAAGTGTGTTTATTTATGATTTCCTGAATTATAAAACATGTATTCTTGTTATGAAACTAGTATCGTATTTGCATGTTCTCAGTTCATTCTTGTTTCAGAAATAAATATTATCCATTTTTAGTTTATCGTTGAAAATTTTTGATATGATGCTTTGTTTCGTATGTTTTACTATTAAAGAAAGAGTATTCTGAATTTTAATTCATTCTTGCTTTCTTTGGACTATTAATAAATAAAATTTGTTTTTTTTTAAGGTAATTTTGTTTTTAACCCCTAATTTCTGCTCCATCTCACTAGATGTTTTCTGAATCATTGCTACAACTAAAATTGATGTCCGTTAAAGTGAATTGAAAGAGAAAATGCCCACTCTAGAGGGAGATTGTAATTACTCAGTTATGTGCAGAATATATTCTTGATTGAAAGTAGTGTAGTTTTTGTTAATAAATAGCATAAATGTAACTATTTCTTTCTACTAATGGTTAAATCAGAGCTAATAGATATCAAAGGAGGCAGACCTAAGAATCATTTTGATTTAGTTATGTGCACATTATCATACTTTTTCGTTTAGCATCCACAACATTTTACAAATGGACACATTACAAGTTTATATATATATATATATACATCATCGATGCAAATTAAGAAGAATATGCATTAGAAAAAACAGCCCAATTCATTCAAATAAAGGTTTATCTGTCGAAAAAGATAATAATAAGTCTTAACATTAAAATATAACTATTTTAAGAACTTTTGCAAACGAGAAAGCACTGGTACTGATATTAGACGTTCATTCTTCATCTCTCTCAAGTAGCTGCTACCCGGAATCTTCATTGGTGTTTTAAAGAAAGTCCTAATTATTTGTGTTGAACATGACCATTCTGGAAACGAACCGATCTTCCTCCATGAATTGGCTGCAACTTCATACACAAATATCTCTTTCTTCATGGATCCGGTTCGGTATATCAAAACGTTGTCATCATAAAAGATTGGATTGCTATTCTCTGGAAGAGGGATACTTTTTTCTATTTTCCATTCACTTTGAATAGAATCATAGACATAAATGCATATGTCATTACCATTTGAAGTAGCCATGATGATATGACCTTGACTGACTCCTAAGCATGATTGGAAACTGAACCGTATACTTGGATGATCACCAAGATTAATATCAGGCTTCCTGATAATTTTCAAGAGTTCGGTCTTAACGTTGAATACGAAAATCTCACCATCTTCTTTAAGCCAATGAAAACAATCATCTATATACACAGCTTGTTGATCTTGAACGAACCGGATTCCGTTTGATGGGCATCTTGTAGATGATTTACGCCAGCTATTTGCATCACTGTCAAATATCTTAAATTTATAAAATATTGGAGGGTAATATGATGGTGTCTCAGAAATAGATACCAACTTAAAAGCATAAGGATATGTGAGTTGGTAAGCGAAACCAATGCATGTAGCATCAATTAATGGTATTAATCGACATGCTCCTGTTGTTGGGTTGAAGACAACAAGGGACTTGATCCCAAACTTGAGCAAGAGAAGACCTGTTAGAATTTCTTGCATGAGATATCAATATTAATATTAAAGATTATAGAATTCAAGAATTTGTTAACATTGGAACAATGCAAAAAATGAGAAATGCAATGCAAATTAGTATAAAAATATCTAATACTAAAATCAAGTTTTAATGGAATAATCTCATTTCTATTGGTAAACACTCGTTCGAGTAGCTAACATGTGGTGTTGCATTTTACTCGCCTGTTGCGGGATCGAATTCCCTTCCCCGGTTTTTTTTATTACAAAAATTTTACTACTATTGGGGAGCGGGTAATCACAGTTACACCAAAAGATCCAAAGCTAGAATCTCTTCTAAGTTGATTTCTTCTCAATGTAGTTACATCAATTTTCCTTTCTCAAAACTGCAATTGATCATTGAAGAATCTGATAGTTGTGTGTCTGTCAAAGAGAAAATGTGAAATTTGGTGGTTCGATTGAAGAGATTTAGAGGTTTAGATTAGAGAGTGGTGGTTGACACTGTTGTTCCATAGATCTTTGTTGAAGAAGAAATTTGATGAAGGAGATGCAAAGTAAAGGAAAAAGGGAAAATGTCAACAACATAAATTTGTAATTGTTTTTAAAATTAAAAGCAAAGTACAATGAGAATGTCAAAGTCCATATAAGATATTTGATAATTCTGATATAGACTATGTCTATTGGATATTGTGGTTCAGAATTGACCACATCATTATAGAATAAGGAGAGAGATGACTATGTGATGATGTGTCCAATTTTAAACTATAAAGGTCCACTACACCTGCTTTATATCAGAATTTTTCTAAAATATTACGTGACAACTTTCCGTTACCAACTATACATAGACAAGTAAGTTTGGAGGACAAGTCCCGAGAAAGAAAACATTGACTTTTATTGCAAAATTTAAGGTCACCAAATTACCTTTTGCCCTTTAACGTATGACACAAATTAATCTTTGAATTTCATTCAACCCAAATCCTAAGAGATGACCCAGCCTTCTAAACCGGGAAAATTGAAGAATTTTTAAAGAGAAAATCAATCAAACTGCATATAATTTATATATACATACCTCCATACGAACTTAATATAGCAGGTAAAGCAGGACCTCGAGAATATCTCTCTAATGCCAATTTTTTGTCATTGATTTCATGAGATTGAAGAGGAATTTTGTAAATTGATTTACCATTGTAATATATTGAGTAGTAAAGCACATAATCAATACTTTTACTGAACCGCATAGCAAGTTTGTATTCAAACACGGGATCTGAGATTAAGATCTCAAACTTCTTATTCAAACACTTGCATTGAACTGAAACCTTCAATGGAAGTATAGAGACAATTTCAAGAATTAGATCATCGGAAAGTTGTGCCATTTTCTTTTTCTGTGATAACTGATCTGCCATTTGAGCAAATATTGAATATAACATATATGGGGAGAGAGAGAGAGAGAAACTATTGTTGAAGAAAGTAAGTGTGAGTGAGTAATTTATAAAAAGAGACGTGACTAAACTCTCTAGTTCTACCAAACACACATTGACCTGGAAGGTAACTTTTTAATTCGAAGAATTTATTGTTTACTGCATTTATTGTATTTCATGTGACAAAATTCAAAATAATTCAGTTGCATTTATTGTAATGTGGCAATTAACTTTGAGAAGAGATGTGGAAGGAAGGGAACCACCAATTTTTAGAAAGGAAATCAAAACTTTAATTTACTCTTGGTAATAACGCAATGGTCTTCTAATGTGGACATAAACTACTTAGTTTGTGATAAGATAACTGTCACACCCTGTAATCTGGAGGTGAATGTGCAGTGCTTTATCTCCCGATGAGACACCGAACCCACAAACAGAAAGGACTAAATCCAAAATAAACTTCATTACAATATTAAAATATTACAAAGGTAAATATGTTCTTACAAGGCAATAACATAAGCGTTTAATCAAAAGGAAAGCAATTCTATCTATTACATCAATTCAATAGTCTTTTTAAATCCATTCCCCGTCAGCATCTATAAAATAAAGAGATAAAAAGGTCTAAGCCACTACACTAGCCCAGTAAGGATCAACAACCTTTGGGATGAAACATCAAATAGAACTCAAAATTATTTCTCGACTTTCCCAAAATCATTGAAAACATAACTTTACATAATTTTAAATAACCTTTAAAACACTTAGAATACACCTCACATAACTTACAAAAGGATAAGCTTTGAAATCAGATCAAACAGACGTCAAAACGGATCAAAACAGAGACATTTCAAAAATTGAGCTATGGTTAGGTAGGTCGAATCTCATGTCAGGTCGACCGGAGATCTTCCGAACCCCTTCCGAGATCCGAACAAGAGCCCTAGTAGTTTATCCGGACAATAGGAAAATAGTCTGATCGACTAGAGAGGTCGTCCGAACTTCAGAACGAGTCATTTTTAGTGCAAAATAACAAAGAACAATGCATTTTATGAACTCCCAAAGGTCCCAACCCAAAAAGACTCAAGTTTCCACATATCAAATAAGACCCAAATAAGAGCAAATAATGCAATGAACCAAACTTTTCATAATGTACTACAAGTACCGTGAGTTACACATATGAAACAAACAGACACACAGAATATCAGATACTACGAGTATGGTTCATGCAAGACACATAATTCCACACAACCGAACTCAATTATCTATTTCCGACTTTAAAGCAACTACTAGCATCCCTTAATGATTAGTCCCAATTAAGGAAGGGTCAGTGATATATTCATGGGTCCAGTACACCCCCTGAACGAAGGATCGGTGATTTTAAGGATTCACCCCATTTTAGACTACTAATAGCTCTAACACGGCAAACCCCGTTAGAGACAGGCTCAGTGATTTGTTTAGTACAGTAATCAATAATCAATGATTAGTAAACAGTGATAAGTGATCAATAATAGTGATTGATCATGCTATAGAGTCGTTCCTCAACAAGAGCTACAAATTGGGGAGACTCTCAAATAAAAAATAAGGAAATTACAATAAAACAACGACAACAAGTATCATGCGCAATTAGACTTAGTGATTAATCACACATGCAATTACAATTCGACGTTTCATCCATTTTTAATGCAGGAAAACATGTATAAACCATTTCATCAAAACCATAACATTAAAATATTGATTTCACGCTTTTATGACATAAAATACAAAGGTGAAGATCCTTACCTTAGCAACTTAATCAAAATCTCCAAAGATACACTATTGCAGAATTTTCTAGATTCGTACTACTGACTTCCCAAGGCTATAACTCCATTCATATGACTCCAAATCCTATTCCGTCAGCACCAACTCGTATCTCTCTCAGTCCTCTTCGAAACACACTAAAAATCACTGAAAACGGACATTGTTTTCTATCTCAAAAGTTGTTTCTCTCACAATCTCACCAATCTGCCAACTTTTTCTTTCTCTCTTCTTTTCTTTCCTTTCTCTTTTGTAGCCTCCTCTCTAAAAATCCATCACTAAACACCCTTTAATTCCCAACCATAACTCTCTTAACAAAACAATACCTCAACTTCCGAATTATTAGCCAAATTTGTCCCCAAAGAAGTTGCGCTTAGCCAGTTTCATCCTTTATCTTTTTTTTTAACTTTTCACATCTCAATGTATTTTTCAAACAGCTACTTTCATCTCAATATATTTTCAAATGACCACTTTAAAAAGGATGAAAGTGGCTGTTTGAAAAGACATTGGGGATGAAAGTGACTGTTTGAAAATACATTGGGGATGTGAAAAGTTAAAAAGGATGAAAGTGGCTGTTTGAAAATACATTGGGGATGTGAAAAGTTAAAAAAAAAGATAAAGGATGAAACTGGCTAAGCGCAACTTCTTTGGGGACAAAAACGGCTAATAATTCCTCAACTTCCTAATATCCACATGTAGTTCCCTCAACTAAACAACCACATCAATACGCCAATCAAACTCTTAAACGCTAACAAATAACATACGGATTTGCTTTTGTAGTGGAGAAATGTTTCATTTATCCATACAAATTCAAGTCCTGCGTTGAGAAAGCTTTTGAGACCATCTTTCAAGCCCATCTTCACCTTAATTCTTCCTCAATTTAATCATAAGAAGATCAAAGATCAAAAGGAATATTATTTGTTTCCCTGAAATTCCAGCAATGGAATTGTTATTAGTTGCCTTTCATTAATTATTTTGTAAGTGTGTTTATTTATGATCTCTTGAATTACAAAACATGTATTCTTGTTATGAAACTAGTGTTATGTTTGCATGTTCTCAATTCATTCTTGTTTCAGAAATAAACATTATCCATATTTAGTTTATAGTTGAAAAAATTATATGATGCTTTGTTTCATATGTTTTACTATTAAAAAAAGATATTTTTGAATTTTAATTCATTCTTGTTTTCTTTGGACTATTACTAAATAAATAGTATTTGGTTAATATGAAATAAAGGTTTTTTATCGACCAAAATAAATACTACATGAAAACCAAAAAAAAATACTTGTATGGTAATAATGGTAGGGGAACCCACTACGGGAAAAAACATATGATTTTAAATCCTTAAAGAAAATAGATAAAGATTATGCAATATTAAGACCACATCAAAAGTCAATATACTTTGGCATGAAACTATCACATAGGTAACTGACTTTGTGGCAACCTAATGTTTATATCGACATTTCTTTTTTTTTATCCTTCTATGTCGACTGCTTTTTATTACTATCGTTTGGTTGATTTTATGTATGATTTTTTATAGTGGCCATGGCAGTGGTTCCGAAAGGGAGAAAGAGGAAAGAAGAGAGGATAGTGGAATAAGAAAAAAAATTCTAAGAGAAAAACCTGATAAATAATTATTTATTCGGAAAATTTTATCTTATTATGGTTTAAAAAATGATCAATTGTAATTGTTACCCTACTTTCCATTTAAGTGATCCTTGACCGAGAAAGGTATAATTGTCATTTAAGCAGAATTTGCTCGGGCTAGAGGGATATTGCTTTGACAATATCGCAAACCTTCTTTTTGACTAGCTAAGGATAGAAATAAATAGAAATATTACATTCATGTCAACAAGATAACCTAATCGTTATTATTGGAGAGAGAGAAATGAAGAAGCAGATAAAGAAACTCCATTAGACTTTTTTGAGTAGATCCATGTAACAAAAGTTCAACTTCATCCAATCTGTCCATTCAAGAAAAGCAAATACTGTGACATCTTTGTTGTTTTTTTTTGAGGTAATTTTGTTTTTAACCCTCATTTTCTGCTCCATCTCACTAGATGTTTCATCTTTAATTTTTTATGTATGTTTCTTTTGTCTGAATCATTGCTACAACAAAAATTGATGTCCCGTTAAAGTGAATTGAAAGAGAAAATGTCCATCCGGAGGGAAAGTAGATTAATTTTTGTTAATAAATAGCGTAAATATAACTATTTCTTTCTACTAATGGTTAAATCTGACTAAAAGACATGACATAAAGTATACAAAAGAATCATTTTGATTTATGTGCACATTTTCATACTTTTTCATTCAGCATCCATAACATTTTACGAATGCACACATTACATTTTACGATATATATATATATATATATATATATATATATATACATATATCGATGCACATTAAGAAGAATCTGAATTAGAAAAAACAACATAATTCATTCAAATAAAGGTTTATCTGTCTAAAAAAATAATAATAATAATATGTCTAACAATAAATACAACTATTTTAAGAATTTTTTCAAACGAGAAAGCACTTGTACTGATATTAGACGTTCCTTCTTCATCTTTCTCAAGTAGTTGCTACCCGAATCTTCATTGGTGTTTTAAAGAAAGTCCTAATTGTTTGTGTTGCACATGACCAATCTGGAAACAAACTGATCTTCTTCCATGAATTGGCTGCAACTTCATACACAAATATCTCTCTCTTCATGGATCCTGTTCGGTATATCAAAATGTTTCCATCATAAAAGATTGGATCGCTATTCTCTGGAAGAGGGATACTTTTTTCTAATCTCCATTCACTTTGAACAGAATCATATGCATAAATGCATATGTCATTACCATTTGAAATAGCCATGATGATATGATCTTGACTGAGTCCTAAGCATGAGTGAAACATGAACCACATACTTGGATTATCATCAATTATAATATCAGGCTTCCTGATAATCTTTAAGAGTTCATTCTTAACGTTGAATACGAAAGTCTCACCATCTTCTTTAAGCCAATGCAAACAATCATCTACATATGCAGCTTGTTGATTTTCTACAAACCGGATTCCGTTTGATGGACATCTTGTAGATGATTTGCGCCAGCTATTTGCATCACTGTCAAATATTTTAAATTCATAAAATCTTTGAGGGTAATATGATGGTGTCTCAGAAATCGATACCAATTTATAAGCGGAAGAATCTGTGAGTTGGTAAGCAAAGCCAATGCATGTAGCCTCAGTTAATGGTATTAATCGATATGCTCCGGTTGCTGGGTTGAAGACAACAAGGGACTTGATCCCAAACTTGAGCAAGAGAAGACCTGTTATAATTTATTACATGAGATATTAATATTAAAGAATATAGAATTCAAGAATTTGTTACCATGGGAACAATGCAAAAAAGAGAAACACAATGTCAATTACTACAAAAAGATCTACTACTAAAATCAAGTTGTAATGGAATAATCTCAATGCTAGTGGTAAACACTCGCCAAAATAGCTGACATGTGGTGTCGCATTTGAATTGGGTGTTGCGGGATCGAATCCCCTTCCCCAATTTTTTTTATATATATAAAAAATCTTACTACTATTGGGGACGGGGTAATCACAGCTACACCAAAATATCCAAAGCTAGAATCTCTTATAAGCTGATTTCTTCTCAATGCAATTCACAACTACATTAATTTGCTTTTCTAAAAATTGTCATTGACCATTGAAGAATCTGATAGTTGAGTGTCTGTCAAAGAGAAAATGTGAAATTCGGTGGTTCGATTGAAGATGTTTAGAAGTTTAGATTAGAGGTTGATGGTTGACACTGTTGTTCCATAGATCTTTGTTAAAGAAGAAAATTGACGAAGGAAAAAAGGCAAAATGTCAACAACATAAATTTGTAATTGTTTTTTAAAAAAAAATTAAAAGCAAGTACAATGAGAATGTCAAAGCCCATATAAGATATTGGATAATTATGATATTGATTATGTTCATTGGATATTATGGTTCAGAATTGACTACATCACTATAGAATGAGGATATAAATGACTATGTGATGATGTGCTCAATTCTAAATTATAAGATCAACATAAACCTGATTTATATCATAATTTTCCTATAATTTTACATGACAACTTTCCGTTACCAACCGTTACCAACTATGCATAGACAAGTAAGTTTGGAGGACAAATCCCGAGGAAGAAAACATTGACTTTTTGCAAAATTTAAGGTCACCAAATTACCTTTTGCCCTTTAATGTATGACACAAATTAAACTTTGAATTTGTTTCATTAAATAAAATAAACTTTGAATTTCATTCAACCCAAATCCTAAGAGACGACCTAGCCTCCAACGCCGGGAAAATTGAAGATTTTTTTAAAGAGAAAATCAATCAAATTGCATATAATTTATACATACATACCTCCATACGAACTTAATATAGCAGGTAAAGTAGGACCTCGAGAATATCTCTCCATTGCCAATTTTTTGTCATTGATTCCATGAGATTGAAGAGGAATTTTGTAAATTGATTTACCATCATAATCTATTGAATAGTGAAGCATATAATCAATACTTTGACTGGACCGTATAGCAAGTTTGTATTCAAACGCGGGATCTGAGATTAAGATCTCAAACTTCTTATTCAAACACTTGCATTGAACTGAAACCTTCAATGGAAGTATGGAGACAATTTCAAGAATTAGATCATCGGAAAATTGTGTCATTTTCTTTTTCTGTGATAACAGATCTGCCATTTTAGCAAATATTGAATATAACAGATATGGAGAGAGAGAGAGAGAGAGAGAGAGAGAGAGAGAGAGAGAGAGAGTACTCTTGTTGAAGAAAGTAAGTGTGAATGAGTAAGGTATAAAAAGAGACGTGACTAAAGTCTCTAGTTCTATCAAATACACCTTGACCTGGAAGGTAGCTCTTTAATTCTAATAATTTCTTGTTTACAGATAGAAGTCAAAATTCAATTAAACTGCATTTATTGTATTTCATGTGGCAATTAACTTCGGGAAGAGAGGTGCAAGGAAGGGGACAACCGTTTTTAAGAAAGAAAATCAAAATTTTAATTTACACTTGGTAATAACACAATGATCTTTTAATGTGGACACAAATTACTTAATTTGTGATAAAGTATTATTCTCTAATCTTTGTACAATGTATTTGGATGTCATGATTATGATTACTGGGTAGTGAGGTCCACACATTACCAGGGACGATTACAGCGAGATTTTTAAAAATACTAATATTTATTGAAATTTTATGTGTATTTTGGAAAATTTTATCAATTTCGCCCCCCAAGAATTTTTTTTTGCCTTTTTTATCGCCCCCAAGAATTTTGGAATTTTTTTACCAGTTTCTCCCCCAACATCAAATTCCTGGCTTCGTCCCTGCGCGTTACGCGAATTTGTTTCTATTTCTTGAAATATTTTATGCTCAATTTAATAGTTGAAAGGTTGTACAAACATAAGCTCACTTCATATTCCTCAATGTATGTATAAGAATAATTAAATCATTAGTTTGGTTAATTTTTTTCTAAATAGTTATTTTCTAAGATTTTATGGCCATTCTTCGAAAGCTTTTTAAATATTCAGTAAAATTTATGTCTTTTTTAAAATAAAAAAAAAAAAAAAATATCCTTCCAACCTCTCATGCCGTTTTAACATCCAATATGGCGTCCGTGAGTGGGTGCTATTGCTCATGATCCTAATGAGAGGGTAAGACTATAATAAGAAAAAGTAATTAAATGATTTTTTAATTCAAAAAATTAAAGTATATTAGAGACAAAAAGAAGATTGAAAAGTGACGATTAATTTGGATTTTTAACATTTACCCTGATTTAACACAAAATATTTTTTTTTTCTTTTTTTTCTATCATATAGGTAATTTGAGAGAAAATATCGGAATAACTACTTGTTTCTTGGAGAAGTTAATTTCCATTTGATCCTTTAAGATATATACAAATCTCAATCAAGCACCTACATGTAAAAATTTATGGTTGTATCCCTACAGTTTATAAATTTATAATATTGTTACCATTACCATCAGTATCAGTAACGATTTCTAGTTTTTCTTTTTTAGGTGAATAACGATTTCTAGTTTAATAATCATTAATGTAATTATCGATAATCAGAATAATTCGATTGACAGTCGTATAATCTATTTAAACAAATAGTTAATAGTTATCTTGAATATCGTGGATAAATCTCATAGAGAACATCAATATATTCATTAATTCCTTCATATTTTCACCTTTTTTTTTCTTTCTTTTTTTTTGGCATAGTAGATAAATGAAATATGAGATATTTAGTTAGTCTCTAAATCTTAAAAAAATGAGGTTGAGAAGTACAATCTCACATTCATATTGAAATTCAGACGAGATTATAGTTTAAAATATATAAAATGATTTTATAATTTATATATGCAATCGATAGTTGAATTTTCACTACTGTACAAATCTCTTACCAATCCTTATAACCGAACTTATTTTTGTACGGATTTTATTTCGAATATATAATACGTCTGTCATATAATCAAACTTATAACCAGGTCAGTTTCCCATTAGAATTGATAAAAAATATACAAGTACAAAAATGGGAAATTCAACCTAAACCCTTCCTAAAAGCACAAGAAGTAGTTACCGTATACAAGCAAATAATACTCCATTCCTATTATGTGTCTCGTTCTCGTCCTACTAATAGATCGTTGTCACTTGTTCATTTTTCTTTTGAAAATTTCACTATTTATTTTATATTGTAATTTTATTATTTTTTTTTATTAATGAGACATGTAACAAGACAGAAAATTCCAAAAATGTTGGGGCCAGATCGCCCTATCCCTTATATCTGTTACTGCCTAAACTCTATTAAATCCACCAACATCTCCCACTCCCAACATTGGCATTGTGTCGAGAAATTCGAAATCCCATATATGTGGTTCAATTTGAAAGTCCCATAAGTCCTCTACCATTGGTTCTAATTGATCTTTTTGTTGATTTCCATAAATCAGTTCTTTTAACCTCCTTATAACTGTTGTAGCTCTAATACTCACTGCTGATTTTCCAACCTGTTCATAAAAAATAAAAAAAAATTAATAATCAGCTTAATTTTGCAATCCAATTTCTTTACAAAGCATATCAGAACAAGAAAAAAATGAGATTGAATATTGATCCAAGTGTGTCAGGTTGGTTGTACAAGGGAATTAGATTCTCTCCGGTGCAACTTAAATTGCGTAGATATTTTGTTAAAGTTGGCAAGCAACTATTTCCGACTTGAAAAAATCTCTGTCCTCTATATTGCACTATTGACCGTTACAAGTGTTTAACTAGGAGCATATGTGTGTTTTGTGGAAAATTCAATTCTATAACCGTTCTTGTGAGACTGTCCGTACAATCCCCTCACATGAATTAAGCGGGGGGTTCTTCTTAATTTATGTGAGAGATCCGTAAGACCGGTTACACAAGAACGGTTTTAGAATTGTGTGACGTTTGTTTTGGTTGTACTATTAGTATTTTTACTACAAACTAACCTTTGCATGAACTACTTGGAGCATCGAATTTCCACAGCTTGAAAAGTTGGCATTGACAGCTTCAAAACCTTCTTCCGCAAGAAATCGTAGAATGCTATAAAATGTAGATTGTTTTTCCAACCCACTTATCAAAATAACATCCATAGAAGGTCCAATTTCTTGGATTTCTAATTGTGGAACTCTTGAGCTGCTCGTAATTTCATTCTTTTCACTTGCATCAACACAAGAACGCCGTCGTTTTTTACGCAGCAAGTTCTCCTTGCTTTTCTCTACCCTTTCCTGTAAGCTCTTTATGTAATTCACTGCCTCATCTACTTGTTCAGGCACCGACAAAGGTTCCTGCATAACACACCGTACATACTTCAGTTATTTACGGTTTGAATCTTCTGTAATAACATTCATTTTATTGAAATTTGTATTCTTATATCTTAATTTGTAAAAAAAGAGATTCTAAATTCTAAAATTTAAAAAATAAATCATAAACGTTAAATATTATAAAATGAATATTTCTAAAATGGTACGAAGGATGTTACTGGAGATAAAGTGGATATAGTGTTTCTATATTCTTGAAATTAACAATGGATTGAAGATGGAAAAGTAACTGCCAAGAGAGAGAAAATTAGAAGAGGTTTTTTTACTTCTATATTTGTTAAGTTAACCAACTGAGTAATTACACCTCTATTTATATACACACACGTGCACCTATTTTAGACTAAGTCTAAATAGAGGAAGAAAGCTGTACAAAGAATAAAATTGGGCTTGACTATTCTATATACAATATTGGGCCTATTATTTACATTTAGAAAAGAGCCCACTATTCTAATCCTTTAACACTTCTTCCAAACTTGAATCTCCAAACTTGCTGCTTCCTTTTCTTGATGAATCTTGAAGGTCTTCATCTTTAAGATTCTTATCCTTCAACTGACCCTCCCACAAGTCGGGAAGAGAGTACAGTCTGTACAATCCAAGACTACTGCACAAGCATTCTAAACTCGTCAACGACCCAAAGGTTTAGTAAACAAATCTGCCAGTTGATTGAAACTAGTAATAGGCATAGGCTTCAACACTCCTTCTTGATATTTCTGTCTAACAACATGACAATCAATCTCAATGTGCTTTGTTCTCTCATGAAAAAGCAGGGGTTCTCTCGCAATGTGGATTGCACTTGAACTATCACAAAACAAAGGTGCTGGTTTAACTTGTTTAACTCCTAAATCATTAAGTAAGTAGATCAACCATTGCATTTCACAAGTTGTCATGGCCATTGCCCTATATTACGCCTCTGTCGAACTTACGGAAATAGTATCGTTGCTTCTTAGCTCTCCAAGAAACCAAAGAATTCCCAAGAAAAATGCAAAAACCAGTGACAGATTTCCTAGTTTCACAACAGCCAGCCCAATCACTGTCTGTGAAACCTTTTAACTCTATTGTGCTTTTAGAAGAAAGAAATAGTCCTTCACCAGGTGTCCCTTTCAAGTACCTGAGAATCCTGTGAATGGCCTTCATATGCAAAATAGTAGGCTGGTCTAAAAACTGACTTAATTGCTGTACTGCATATGACAAATCAGGTCTGGTGACTGTTAAGTATAACAGTTTCCCAACAATTCTCCTATACTTACTATTATCAGTATACAAAGCAGAATCCTTATGTGCATACTTAGCAGTAGAATCCATAGGAGTTGATATAGGTTTGCAATCAAGGAATCCTTCTTCCTTTAAGATATCCAGAACATACTTCCTTTGGGATAGAATCATTCCTTCTGGATTTCTAGCAACTTCAATACCTAGAAAGTACTTTAAAACACCCAAATCCTTAATTTTAAACTGATCATGCAAAAACAGCTTTACTTTGTCTATTTCTTCCAAAGAACTACTTGTCAATATCACATCATCCACATATACTAAAATAGCAATAAAGCAATTACCAGTATTCTTGACAAATAAACTGTAATCATGCCATGACTGTTTAAATCCAATACTCAGCAAGGCATTTGTAAGTTTGGCATTCCATTCTCTACTAGCTTGTTTAAGCCCATATAGAGATTTTACTAACTTACATACCTTTTTGGAGTTTTTAGTAACAAATCCAGGGGGTAAAGACATGTAAATTTCCTCATGAAGATCTCCATGCAAAAAAGCATTGTTGATATCAAGTTGATGCACAATCCAGCCTTTTGCAACTGCTAAAGCCAATAACAACCTGACAGAAGTCATCTTTGCCACAGGTGAGAAAGTGCTTAAGTAATCCACCCCTGCCTGCTGAGTATATCCCTTTGCTACCAACCTGGCTTTGTACCTTTCAATGGTACCATCAGACAAGTATTTGACCTTATATACCCATTTATTACCAATAGGTACCTTTCCAGGAGGTAAGTCCACCAATTCCCAAGTATGGTTAGCTTCCAAAGCTTCAAGTTCAGCTTGCATGGCATCTCTCCATTCCTTATGCTTGACTGCCTCATTGTAGGTAGCAGGTTCCCTGTGAGCATCCAAACAAAAGACAAAAGATCTATGCTTCTGGTGTATATGATCATATGAAATAAGCTGATGAAGTGTATGTGGAGAAGTATGAAGAGTGGGACAATCAAAATCAGTAAGATAAACAGGAGTTTTAGAAGTTCTTGTAGACCTTCTGAGTGGAATTTCCTGCACTAAAGGTGGAACATGATTAACTGAATCAGAAGTAGAAGCTGTAATTGATGGACTAATATGAGGTGCACTAAAAGAAGAAGGAGAAGAAGATCCTGAAGTGAATTGAATTGGATCAGCAGAAGAAGGAAAACTAGAAGAAATAGTATCCAAAAAAGTAGAGTCAATAGAAGAAGGTGAATGAATTGTGGAAATATCTAAGGAAATTGAACTAAAAGGAAAGATATGTTCAATAAAAATCACATCTCTAGAGATAAAAAGAGTAAGTGTATCAAGATCAAGTAAAATGTACCCTTTAGAAGTAATGGATTGCCCTAAGTAGATTGACTTCCTACCCCTTTGATCAAATTTTGTTCTACCAGCAGCTAAGGTACAGGCATAGCTTAGGCAGCCAAAAACTTTCAAATTCTGATAAGATGGTGAATGATCATGAAGTTTAGCATAAGGACATAGATTGTTAAAAAGAGAAGAAGGGGTTAAATTTATGAGATAGGTAGCATGCATGACACAGTATCCCCAATACTCAATAGGTATATTTGACTGAAATTTGAGAGCCCTAGCAATATTCATAATATGTTGATGCTTTCTTTCCACTAAACCATTTTGCTGAGGGGTTTGAACACAAGAAGTTTGATGAATGATTCCTTTCTCAAGATAAAATGAAGGCATATAAAATTCTGCCCCATTATCAGATCTAATAACCTTTATGGTTTTGGTGAATTGAGTTTGAATGAAAGCACAGAAATGCTTAAGTGTATTTTGTGCTTCTGACTTAGTTTTGAGTAGAAACACCCAAGTGAATCTTGTGAAATCATCCACAATGGTTAGGAAAAATTTCTGACCATAGATAGTAGCATGCTTATATGGTCCCCAAATATCAACATGTATTAACTCAAAAGATTCCTTTACAATGGTGTTCCTAAGAGGAAAACTCAATCTATGTTGCTTGGCTAGGGGACAAATACTGCAATCACACTTATATTTACAAGGAATATTAGGTTGTAAACCTTTTATTTTCTGCATACAAGGAATGGACAAATGTCCAAGTCTATAATGCCAAAGCAAACTATTTATTTCACTATCTGAAACAGAAACAGAAGATGCACTGTGTACAGTGGGAATAGCTAAAGCCTTATTTTGTAGACTTTGAGGATTATAAAGGTAAAGACCATGCCAACCTTCAGCTTTCCCAATCAGCTTCAAGGAAGCCTGGTCCTGGATTACACAGGAAACAGGAGAAAAAGAAACAATGCAGGAATTTTGATGAGTGAATTTAGAAACAGAAATGATGTTTAGCTTGAAGGTAGGAACATACAAAACATCTTTCAGTATAAGGTTTGGAGTTAATTGCACAATACCTTTGTGAGAAACAGGAATAGTCATTTGATTAGGCAATTTGATAAAGATATTTGAAACAGGAACAAAAGAAGTAAAAAGATGCAAAGTGCAGGTTATATTATCAGTAGCACCAGAATCAAAGATCCAAAAATCTTGTGTAGGATAAACAGATTTACCTGATGGTACATTGAAGCCTTCAAACTGAGAAACAGTTTGATTTACCATAGGTTGCACAACAGAATCAAGAGGTCCTTCTGCAGCATTTGATGGTGAATTGAGGTTAATACTTTTAATGAGGTGAATGAGTTGCTGTTGTTGCTCATGAGAAAATCCAGTGACTGCTACATGATGATCTCTAGCAGAAGAAGCTTTGTCAGATGTAGAGAATCCAGAAGGACCAGTAAAATGATTCACTGCCTTAAAATTGCTTCCACTAACACCAGGATTGCCTGAATAGTTTCCAGATACAACAGCATTATTTTGCCAAGGTTTACCTCCTTTGTATGACCTGTGACCAGGTGGATATCCATACTTCTTGTAACACCTTTCAATTGTATGATTTTGTCCTCCACAAAATGTGCACATGAGAGTTTTCCTTTGATTTCCAAAGTTTTGACCATAACCTCCTCTTTTGTAATTGCCATTGACAGCATTTACCAATCCAATAGACTCTTGTATATTGTTTTTGTGAGAATCAGAACCTTGATTAGCACCAAAACTATCAGGTATGTTGCTTATTTTGTTATTTCCTAAACTAGTTCCTTGAGCAAACATCACTTGTGCTTCCTTTTGATTATGAGAATAGCTAGACTGATTTTGGTGTTGAATAGCCAATTTCAATACTGCATCAATACTAGGCATCTTCCTCTTCATTAGCACTTTTGACTTCACAGTGTTAAATTCTTCATTTAAACCTTTTAGAAACCTAATGACATAGTCTGATTCATAATAATCTTGTATGATTTTCAAAGCATTACAAGAACAAGCAGGTTCACAGCTACATGTAGGTAAAGGCCTAAGTGCCAGAAACTCATCCCAAAGAATCTTCATATGAGTATAATACTCATCAACACTCATATTTCCTTGTTTGAAAGCATGAAACTCCTCAAGAAGATCAGAAAATCTGTAAGCATTTGTATTAGTATACCTGTCAGCCAAATTTAACCAAACTGTTTTTGCAGTGTTCAAATACATCACACTTTGAGCTATGGTGCTTGTCATTGAATTGAGTATCCATGTTAACACCATTTGATCTGCCTGCTGCCAAGCACCATAAAGTGGTTCTCCAAGTTTAGGAATGATTACACCAGGACAAGCTTCAATGAAACAAAGCTTGTTCTTAGTGATGAGGACACGCCTAACAGCTCTACACCAATTGTAATAATTTTGTCCAATTAAAGGTGTTGAAGCCAAAGAAAGTGATGGATTCTCATTTGGATGTAAGTAAAAATGATGAGATTGAGTAATTTCAGTAACATTCATGATGTTTATTTGGATTCTCAGAAGAAAAACTGAAGGAGAAAACGCAGAAGAAAAAAAAACTGCGAAGAAGAATTTCTTAATCAAAAGAAAAATTAAAACCAGTAATCTTCAATCGGACAACAAGAAGAAGCTAGAACAAAGATCTAATTCAAGAATAGATCAAAAAATTATGCGGAAGATTTCAAGATTGAAGCTCTGATACCATCTTGAAATTAACAATGGATTGAAGATGGAAAAGTAACTGCCAAGAGAGAGAAAATTAGAAGAGGTTTTTTTACTTCTATATTTGTTAAGTTAACCAACTGAGTAATTACACCTCTATTTATATACACACACGTGCACCTATTTTAGACTAAGTCTAAATAGAGGAAGAAAGCTGTACAAAGAATAAAATTGGGCTTGACTATTCTATATACAATATTGGGCCTATTATTTACATTTAGAAAAGAGCCCACTATTCTAATCCTTTAACACTTCTTCCAGCTTGAATCTCCAGCTTGCTGCTTCCTTTTCTTGATGAATCTTGAAGGTCTTCATCTTTAAGATTCTTATCCTTCAACATATATTGAGGAACCAAATATATGTTAATGACTATATAGAAAAAATTCAAAAACAATATGATGATGAAATCTAATAATTTAAAGATTTTTTTTGTTTAAAATATGTAATGTGTCACAATTTTGAGGAGGTCGTCACCCCCAAACTCCCCTAACTGCTACTGACGTGCATGGGGCGGTTTTGCAACTATGGAAAATAAATAATATTAAAAAAAAAGCGCGACAAATAACCATACCGTTGAGCTATAAGTTGGGAGGAGAGAGTAGAGCTTAAAGTAGAGTTCTTTCAAATGTTTTCTTCTATTTTTCTCTATGATTCTTCTTTCCAGTTTGGGAGATGAATTCAGAGGACGGCGTTGTTGTGGAAGAGACGGATGATCACTTTCCATTTTTAAATCTAAAACAAACAAAAAAATAGAAGTGAAATCAGACAACTTCTTTTGTTGTTTTAGACTTGTATTTCTTGAAAAAGTTTGGTTAAGGTTTTTGGAAGAAATCGAGGAAGTTAATGTGGTTTTTATACTCCAAATTTTGAGGATGAGGGGAGACCTTCAAGTCCGGTTCGGAGGGTGGAAATATCCCGACCCTACTATCATTATGCCTTTATAATGTTACTTGGTTCAACTCTATTTGTGTCGTGGTGTGGCGGGACGGGGTCGGGGCGGAGACATAAGAGACAAAAGACGTTGAAACAAAGGAAAAAACGTAGCAAGAGAAATGAGTTCAAACCTAAAAAAGGAATGAGAATTAAGTTGATAACGACACTGTGGAAATAATAGTGTGAAAAAAACCATTGTGTCGTCACTGAATACGTCAACATGACAAACAATATCCATTATCTCAGCATATGTTAAAACAAGTTTAACAGTTTATACAATTTGATCATGTAATAGCTATTCAAACTAAATAAATTGTTATTTAAGATAATAGTTATTCGAACAGTTTTATATGCACCATTAAGACGGATCTATATTCAAATTACTTAATTAGACAGTCGAATTATAATTATTACAATTAATTATTCCTCCATAACTATTCATAATTTTCGATCCTCATAAAAAAATTATATATCACAATCAAAATCTGTCTTCACAGTATTGAATGGGACCATGATAACGCGGTACCTAGAGTGTCATCAGCTGCCGAGTTGGAATTTTCAATTTAGTTTTGAGATAGTAAAATGTAGGGATTTGATTTAGCAAAACAAAAATGTGGGGATTTGATTAATACATATTCCACGTGTAATTATCGGCAATAATTTCCCACTGGTGGAGTATTTATCAACCGTACGCGTGATCCGTGCGGATCCTAGGTTGTTTGGATTGGTCTGTTATTTTATTTTATTTGTGTTTAGGGTTGTTTTTTTATTAAAAAAATGTCAGTTGATTTTGATAGAAAATTAGTTAAGAATGAAAATAAAATTTGTAAAATTGAATAATTTTATGTCAACGTCTCAAAATTTTAAAAGTGTAACAAAGTATGTAATGGAGAAGTGTCCTGGAATATTCGGACATTGATTGCATTGTCTATTAATACTTGGTGCAAAACCACACATAATATTCTGTGATATTTTTAATTATAATAATGTTTATATATAAAATTTGTCGATCCACCCCTAATGTTTACACGTTTTAGTTTAGGTTATATGAATTAAAAGTTTCGTAATTAAAATATCCCATAGAGCGTAATAGAAGATCTGAATCGGTGCAAAACTATGTATGTAGTAGTATTGCATAGAAGGTAGCAAAGCAAAGAAGTGTAGCATTGTTTTTACTTAATGTCCATCTAGACTTGCTTTTTTCATATATTTTTTCGTGGGGTTGCAGGGGGAGGGAGAGAGAGAGAGAGGTTGACAAAGCATAATTCAAGTTTAATATTTTCCTTTTGCATTGGTATGATTTCTGTTCATGTCTGATTTTCTTTATACAAAATAACCTTAATTAATCGAACTATTTGCAATTAGTTGGAAGAAGAGTTGTAGCCTTGACGATTAATTTTGAATTCAATGCTCATAAACTATTCAGTTACAGTGTTGACATACACTTTTGTCAGTTACACAATATATAAAATTTTAACTATTAAATCTTGATTTAAATAATTTAAAATTTTAAAACTTAATCGTTAAATCAAAGCTATCTGATACGGATTAACATGCATCATGCATTGTCAGGGACCATTCTAGGGGAGCGGGGCTATCCACCCCCACCCCCTGAGATTTTTAAAAATACTACTAAATATGATAAATTTTATATGTAGTTTGGGTATTTTACCAAATTCACCCTCTAATATATTTTTTTGCAATTTTTATATGTAACTTGACATACTTTTATAGTTTTTCGCTCGTCCCAATGCATAGCGATCCTAATGGGAAAAAGTTGTTACTTATATGACTTTGCCTCTCTGAATATTCTTATCACTTATAGCAAACTTGGATATTATATGAAACTAGAAACTTTGGCTATAGGTCATTGGTGATGGAAAC
The DNA here is from genome assembly GCA_026122235.1 of Vinca minor. Classification (NCBI taxonomy): domain Eukaryota; kingdom Viridiplantae; phylum Streptophyta; class Magnoliopsida; order Gentianales; family Apocynaceae; genus Vinca; species Vinca minor. The sequence goes on from JAOCZM010000291.1 coordinate 5,728,544, forward strand.
TGGAAAGTGATACTTGGATTTGGTTCTAGAAGGATTGAGTATGTGCTGTATTCGACTCAAACTGAAATTCAATCTCTTTTTGTGAAATTCAATCTCTTTTTAAATTGAGTATGTGAATGAAACTTGAAACAATAAATAATAGAATATTTGATTAAAGTTTGAAACTAGTTTAGGAATGAGATAAGAAATTTCAGATAGAGAATCAACCAAATCAGAATCTAAAGGTACAGCTGTGAAATTTTCATCTTTAGGTCATAGTAATATTATTATTGAGGCTACAAATTTATCCTTGTATACTTTTAAATATTTATCAGGTACTATATATTTCCATCCCAAATCAATTGTAACCTTCGAGAGTTTCTTTAAAATTAAGAGAATCATTATTATTGAGTGAACCATTAGAAAAACATATTCAAACTTTAAACCATAATCAATTTTAAATTTTAAAAGATTAATAAAATAAAGGTAAAATTAAAAATAGGGTGAATGACTCTAATTAGACTTTAACGATTTTTGTTTTTCTCTTTTTAAAACATAAACTTTGTTTTTGTACATTTATAAACATAAATAATTTATGAGACGTCCGATCTAAAAAATGAGTAGATTCCGGTAAAAAATAGGCACGTGATTAAAATTTGTCGGGGGATAAAGGGTACAATTGTCCACTAAAATAAGTCAATAAATACTTTTTTTATTCACTAAATCGACAATTATATTGGAATAAAAGAAAATTTGAAAGTGATGAATATAATTTGAGGAGTAGGGAAATAGTTCATATCCAAAGGACAGAAAATAAACAGCAAAGAGTAATGACCATCATTAACATGCGACATAAGAATTCTTCTAGGATTCCGCGTACGACTTGAATCGACTCTACCTAATTCAAAAGAGTAAACATCTCACATACAATTTCAGATCTTTTAATAAATATTTTTTTATTATTTTAAATAAAATTACTAAATATGTAACAATATCATTAAAAAAAATCATAAATTTAAACTGATCATGACATTACTTTACATAAAATAATTACATAAATGTACTAAAAAAATTCAAAATGGGAATGCATATATTTTGCTTGGTTAAATTGTGGAAGACTTGATCGGGAGTTCAGACATGGAATCAGGGACGAAGCCAGAAATTTGGCGTTGGGGCAAAAATTGCAACAATATGCGGTATGTCGAACTACATATAAAAACTGCAAAAATAAATGTTGGGGCGAATTTCATAAAATATTTCGAACTACATAAAAAATTAACTATATCTATTAGTATTTTTAGAAATCTTGGGGGTAGGGGTGGAAGTGAATTGAGTCGGTTCGTGAGTAGCTCACGATTCGATTCGATATTCGGCTTTACAAGCCCAACTCATGAGTTAAATGAGTGATACATGAGTCAAGATTTGAGTCGAGATTAAGCTAGATAGAGTTCGACTCATTTGGGACTCATTACTCGCTCAAATATATATATATATATATATATATATATATATATATATATATATATATATATATATATATATATATATATATATAGCCTCATACCCCTAAAAATAATAGTTGCACATCTTCTCAAGGAAAATAAACCAAGAAAACTCTAAAAATCTCATATAATCTCCTCATCTTCTCAAAGTGGAAGAGTTATTGATTCATGTCGAACTTTTTTTCCTGAAAACAGTTCAAGCTTTAAGTTGTGAAGGAAATTGGCTCGAGTCACTTATTAAATTAAGAAGAAACCTAAAGTATATTACTACTTGTCTTTTATTATTGATAATAATTAATTATTAGTTTACAAAATAATTCTTTTATGACAATACTATATTTTTATCTTTTCAAGTGGAAGAACATGCCACAAAAATTAAATTACTTATATAAGAGAACTTTAGATATTTTTACTATTTATTAATACGGACTAAAAAATTTGGTAGCTAGATTTTTGTTAATTTACATTGGTTTAATTGTTAAGATTTTTTCTTTTTCTCGGAATCTTTACATGTTATAATTAGTAGAGTTATGAAACTTTGATTATATGTCATTGTGCTAAGAAAACCTCTTAATTTATTTGTATAAGTTAGATATTAAGCTCATATTATAAGTAACCGTAATTTTTCTAAAATATTTGTACATAAATAAGCTGAGCTACTGATGAGCTGAGCTTGAGCTGAGAAAATTAGCTCATATCAAATATGAGCTGATATGAGCTGGACTAAATTAGTGTGAGGTGAGTCTTAACTAATCTTAACTCAGCTCATTTCCATCCTTACTTGGTGGCGACTACCACCCCGCCCCTGTCTTCGTCCCTGCTTAAAATGTGTAATACACTGCATTTGACTATTTTACTAGTTGTCTACTCTTGTCCGTATCATGACAATTTTGACTCTTAATGTACAATGACAATAAGATTAGGACAATCTTTAACGATTTCTTCTTTTATTTTTTTCTTTCTTTTCCGTGTAAAGACCAAAAAAAAAAAAAATTGTAAGTTTATATATATTACTTCATAGATAGAGGTTTTTCTAAATATTTTAGTATAAATTAATAAAAATGGAGACAAGATGAATTTTTACATATTATATCTTTAAGTTTCAACCACTTATTTCTCGCTATGAGTAAGGCAATTTTAGAATAATATCCTTAACAAAAGGAAATGAAGATGCTTTAGATTTTTTTTATTAAATACTTATACTACTATCCACCATTACTTTTTTATGTCTAAATTAATTTATTCGTTGTTAACTTTGTGATGTCATCCTACGTAGTATCTAAGAAATATCAGTCTATGAGCGGCTTTTGTTTTTATTAATTACACAATTTACAAAATTCTAACCGTTAATTCTTGATCCAAATAATTTAAAACTTAATAGTTACATCAAAGCTACCAGGCTTAACATGGGCAAAAAATCGCCTGTCCCAATTTTGTATTCCCACAAATAAATATTTGTCACGTGTATATTTTTTCCATGTAAATTTCACTATCTCTTTTAAGTTATAATTTTGTAATTAAAAATTTAATATATGTCATTTTTTTATTGGTGGGAGAGGGAAAGGGACACCGAATGTGAATAGAAGATTCATAGCCCTTAACATGCATCATGCATGGGTGCCATTCTACGTGATACTAATGGGAAAGTTTTTGATGAATTAATGGGAAACTTGCTGCTTATATGACTTTGCCTCTCTTTCATATTTGTAACTCTGAATATTCTTATCACTTGTAGCAATCTTGGAGATTACATGAATCTAGAAACTTTGGCTATAGGACATTGGCGATGGAAACTGGAAAGTGATGCCTTTGACTTGGTTCTGGAAGGATTAAGGGTGTACTATGATCGAGTATGTGCTGGGTTTGAGACTCAAATTGAAATTCAATCTTTTTTTTAATCAAGTATATGAATGAAACTTGAAGTACTAAATCATGGAATATTTGGTTTGGGTTTAAAACTCGTCTGAAATTGAAATAAAAAATCTCAGATTGAGACACAATCCAATCAGACCTCATGACTAGAATTTTCATCTTTAGGTCATATTAATATTATTATTGATGCTATAAATTTAACCTTGTATGCTTTTAAATATTTATCAGGTACTATTTCCATCCCAAATCATTTGTTACCTTTCTTTAAAATTAAGAGAATCATTATTATTGAGTCAACCATTAGAAGAACATATTCAAACTTAAACTATAATCAATTTTTAATTTTAAAAGATTAATAAAAAATAAAGGTAAAATTAAAAATAAGTCAATAAATACTTTTTTATTCACTAAATCGATACTCCCTCCATTCCTAAATATAAGACTCTTTAGACAATTTGAAAAAATTAAGGAAGTTGTTATTTCCACTTAAACTTCCAATATTACCTCCCAACCCTCCCTCTCTCTCACGTCTATGTCATAAAAAAAAGAAAAATGTTGAGGGTATAATTGGAATAAATTGTTGACAACTAATAAAAGCACCTTAAACGACAATTAATTTGGATGCCTAGATATCTCCTAAACGACAATTAATAGGGAATGGAGGAAGTATTTATTTTGGAATAAAAGAAAATTTGAAAGTGACGAATATAATTTTAGGCTTAGGGAAATAGTTCATATCCAAAGGACAGAAAATAAAAAAGCAAAGAGTAACAATGACCATCATTGATATGCGACATAAGAATTCTTCTAGATTCCGCGTACGACTTTTTTCTTTTCTTTTTTTTAAGTCCTATTGGGCGGTTGTCCAGTTAGGGGAGAGAGTTGCCTCAGACGAGAAGAAAATAGTTTTAGAAAGGGAGATTAAAGCTTGCAATACGCAAGCGGCGGAGGGTATTGGATCGACTCTACCTAACTCAAAAGAGTAAACATTTCTCATACGATTTCAGATTTTTTTAATAAGTCATATTTTATTATTTTAGATAAAATTACTAAATATGTAACAATATTATTAAAAAAAAATCATAAATTTAAACTGATCATGACATTACTTCACATAAAATAATTACATTGATATATTCAATAATATATTCGAAATGTACAAAAAAAATCAAAATGCAAATGCATATATTTTGATCTATTTGATTGGTTAAATTATGGAAGACTTGTTCGGGAGTCCAGACTTGGAATGTGTAATACACCGTATTGGGCTAGTTTATTAGTTGTCTACTCTTGTCCGTACGTATCATGACAATTTTGACTCTTAATGTACAATGACAATAAGATTAGGACAATTTTTAACGATTTCTTCTTCTTCTTCTTTTCCGTGTAAAAGGCCCCAAAAAATTGTAAGTTTATATATATTACTCCATAGATAGAGGTCTTTTTAAATATTTTAGTATAGATTAATAAAAATAGAGACAAGATAAATTTTTACACATTATATCCTTAAGTCTCAACCACTTATTTCTCTCTATTCTGTATTTCGTGATATGAATAAGGCAATTTTAGAATAATATCCTTGAGAAAAGGAAATGAAGATGCTGAAGATTTTTTTTATTAAATACTTATACTACTATCTACTACTCCCTTCATTCCTAAATATAAGACTCTTTAAAAAAAAATAGAAAATTAAGAAATTTGTTATTTTCACTGAAAGTTCTAATATTACCCCTCTCTCTCAATTTTAAAGTATAAGAAAAGAAAGGAAAAAATAGGAATGACAGAGGCGGATAATAAAAGAAATGTTGAGGGTATAATTGGAATAAATTGTTGACAACTAATAAAAGAGTTTTAAACGATAATTGATTTGGATATTAATAAATTTTCTAAACGATAATTAAATGGGAATGGAGGGAGTATTACTTGGAGAAGATGATCCTTTACTTTTTTATGTCTAAATTAATTTATTCGTTGTTAACTTTGTGATGCCATCGTACGTAGTATCTGAGAAATATCAGTCTATGAGCGGCTTTTGTTTTTTCTATGGTAGTAGCCACTTGCCAAACACCCCAATACTTTACTTCCTTTCCCCCACCACTAGGGTGTTCACTAGTCGGTTAAACTGAAATATCAAACTGAACCAAATTGAATTTTATTATATGATTCGATTTATTTGATATTTTGGCTTATTCAGTTTGATTTTGAAAAGGTTAAAATAATTCGGTTCGGTATTCAGTTTTCAATTTTTAAAAATCGAAATACCAAATAGATCGATTTTTTTTATTAAAAAACATTTTTATTATATTTATAAGTATTATTAATATTACTTAGAATTGTCTTCAATCCATATGTTTCAATGACATTCTAGGAGCATACAATTTGTGCATTTATTTCCAAATGTTAAGTCCGTCTCCTATTCATCCCTGCTCATACCTTGAATTATTGAGGATTTAATGAGTTATTTTATTGTTGTAGAGTTGTATTTTTATTCTTAATTTTTAGTTTATTTTTTTTATTTTAATTGTGCATTATAATTTTATCTTTTGTCTAATTTTTATTAAGTTGAGAAAACAATTCAGTACATACCGAAATAATTTCGATATTCGGTATCCGGTTTCCGTAAAATTTTAGTTTGGTTCGGTTTTAATAAAACGTCATAAAACCGAACCAAATTCCGAAATTTCGTACCGATACCGAACCGAATTACCGAACGCACACCCCTACCCACCACCACCAATAATAATAATAATAATAATTTATTCCGTCTAATTGGGATTGCATCCGTTAAATATAGTACTCCCTTCATTTCCATTTAATTATCGTTTAGAATATATATATATATATATATATATATATATATATATATATATATATATATATATATCCAAATTAATTGTCATTTACATATCTTTTTATTAGGTGTCAATAATTTATTCAATTATACCCTCAACATATCTTTTATTGGAAAAGTGAAAGAGAATGAGGAAGGAAGAGATATTATTGGAATTGTGGTGGAAATATTATTGTTTGTTTGAGTTTCTTAATTTTTTCAAAGTGTCTTAACGACATATATTGAGGAATGGAAGGAGTAGGTTAGCTATGAATGTTTGAAAAAGAACATATATTTATTTTAAGAAAGCAAACATTCATTTTGCAATAAATTAAAACAAAAAATGAACATTGTACGTAGGACAAAGGAAATTTTTTATATAGACCAGATCCACATGAACATTGTGGTTCAGAATTAGTCACGTCATCAAAGAATTGTCGCTCTCTTAATCTTGTCGTGATGTGCCCAGTTGTGGACCACATAGTCAGTGGCAGACACACAGTGGGGCTTGGTGGGGCACAGTCTTTTCCCCAATTTTTTTTTATATAGTTTTAGTTTTTTTTTTTTTGTAACACCTCGTCCCGTGAGCATTTTTTAGTGTACCTATTTTGAATCACTTTCCGATTTGAAATTAGATTTTTTTGTTCGTGAATTATAGGAATAACACCACTCATATCTTAACAAGTTTGGTTAAAATTTTAACAAACTTTAAGTGTACAAGGAAGTATAATATTTATTTAATAAATAAAAAATTAAAGAGAGTCTCTTAAGAAAAGGCTGACCAAAGTATAAGTCTAAGTCTACCTACCAGTACCAGTGTACCACAACCACAAATCTTAATTTTTCTACTCAATATTCACAGAATATTTAATCAGCTAATCCTCAAAAATGTCGAAAAACTTTTCTCTCAATTCTGGCTACGTGTTTCTCATTGATCATCAATCCTCATCCTTCAAGATTTGAATTAAACAGGTAACCCCCCTTTAATACTTCTTTAATCTTCCAATTTTTGTTTTGTGAATGTTTTTCACTTAATTTTATCATTTAGTTTCTGGATTATGGATAAATTCTTTGTGAAAATCGTATGATTCCTGATTTTTGTGTACATTTTTTTTTTGGTACAGTTATGGATAAATTCGTTATTAAATGTAAAACGCATTCGGAACAAACTAGTGAAAGGGGTGTTAGGGATAAAAGGGTTGAGATTGGAGATGGAAACGATATTGAAATTGATACAAAAATGGATGTTGAAGAGGATTTAGTTGAAACTAATGTCGAAAATGTTAGGGATGAAAGACTTGAATTCGATATTGAACAATTGTCTTCGGATCCTGGTTGATGTTAAAGTTTAAATATGATTATCAAAGATATTGGTTGATGTTAAAGTTTGAATTTGTATTTAATCTACATCTCATGAAGAAGATCTTGGGAATTTCAAATGAATTGTTTAAAGCATTACAAATGAAAGATCCAGATATTGTGAATGCTATAAAACTAGTGAAATATTGTAAATTGCATTTGTTGAGAAAGATGTGTTTGATACTATCGAGAATGATGTAACTATAAAATATTATCAAAGTATGAAAACGCATAAGGAACAATTGTAATGAAATATTCTATATTCTATATGAATTTATTTTGTCAATATTAATTATGCCCTCATGTTTTTCAAGTTTGTGTCCACTATTGCACATACTCTAATGTACCTGATGCATATCAGAACTATTTACTAGCACAAATGGAATACTACTTAACATGAGAGATTCTAAATTGCATTTTTCTGGTTCCTAATAGTCTTTTTGCAGTTGGCATGCAAAAAAAAAGCAGAAAAATAAATTATTTGCTGATGAAAGTGTAGCAACTTGCAAGTTGTAGATTCCTTAATTTTATAGAAGATGATGACATTATTTCAACATTCTTCCACAAAGCAAACATCCTCTGGGACCTCAGAAGGGGCAAATGAAATCATTCCAGGTCTTCTTAAAGAGAAGACACTCCTTAAGCACAAACCGTCCTTCGTATTGGTCTTCCTAAATCCTCTAAGGTATCAATAGCTAAAGAAAAATCAATCCATCAAAGGGGCAATTTTTAAATTGAGTAATTATAATATTTTTGTTTGAAATTTAATGTTTATTTTTCGCGCTCAAAAATTCCGTGAGAGCGCAACACATAAATCTGACAATATGTATAAACATCTATTTGATTTGAAAATCATTCTCGCTATACTCTGAGTCCATAATTATATAACTTACAATTTTTTATTACTTATCACATATTAGATGGGATGGGCTCGGGTTTACATTCACCCTTTAAGACTAGTTTCCTCGCTAGACTCCACAAATATATTTGGCGCAAGACCAATCACATCCAGACCACGCACTTAGGCCTGAAAACGTGTCCAAACACGCTTAGCCCAAGACTAATCACGTAAGAACCACGCACTTGGGATTAAAAGTACAATACATAGACCCGACAATATCAACAATTACATACTTGACAATTGTCCTCTATACTTGGATTGGTTTGTATTATAATATTTGTACTATGTTTCCTGAGGAGTTGAACATCATATATACTTTATTTTCTGTAAAAATTAACTTAAAGAGGCCAATGCAAGTAGAACGTCATTCTCAACAAAATTAAAATATCTCATGTTGAAGCTCTCCAATCAGTTTGCATGAACTCACTGATCATATATATTTCTTTATCTTCATTAATTTTCACAAAATAAAATAAAAAAGTCTTTGAAATAAAATAATATGATCCCGTATAGCTTGAAGTCGAAACAAATTTTATTAATATAAGTAGACTAATAAAACCAAACCCATCAAATTGTAATCACGAAACGACTAATAATAAACTAAATTACTAATAATATTTAATCAATACAAAATACAAAAGTAGGTGTAGGATTGCAATATATTATTACAAAATACTCTCTCTCCGGATAAATGCTCTATTTATCTTACTGAGATGTTCAAAATTGAATATTCAATTTTTAAATTTAACTTAAATTTCAATGTAAATTTTCAATTGAATTTCAAACAAAACACAATTATTAAATTTTAGCTCAAATCAAAATTTGACATTTAAATTCGGACGGAGGGAGAGATATAAAAGTATAAAGATAGCTGTTAAAAGCGCCATGGTAAGTCTTTGATTTGTCCATCTTGGAACTTTATATATAGAAGAGATAAGATCTTGCCGTATAAGTTCATATCTAATCCACTTTTTAGTAAAAAAACATTTTCAGACACATCAGAGAGACTCAAATTCTTTTTAATTTTTTGTTTATTTTGGGTAAAGAACATATTTATTACAATAAATAGAAATTTAAGAAGTGGGAAGAGAATTCTAACCCATGACTTTTACGTTATGAGGTATCAGTTTGACCACTAAATCAATGTCTTATTGACAATTATCTTTGAAACGAGTCTGACTATGAAACTTCAAGTATCACGTCATGTAGAATCTTATTTTTTTTTTTTTAAACTAGTTTGAGACTAAGATTAAAAATCTCATATTAAACACAATTCGCCTCAACTTAAAACAACAAAATTTTCATACAAATTAATAGATTTTGCTTGTGTTTTCATAGATTTTCTTTACAATATTGTTCTACTTGTTGTCTACTACACTTATTAAGTACCTCACTTCTCAATTCAAATATTATAATATCTTATTCAATAAAAAAAGGAAAACAAAGAGAAAACAAAAACAAAAACAACAAAAGGAAGAAACAAAAAGGAAGAAGAAACTAATTAAATGTATAGTTCATAAAATAATTATAAAAAAAACTAATTAAATGTATTAGGACGTAGAACCACGTAGGAAAGATAAAGTGAAAAGTGTTGTTAAAGTAATCAACGAAAGAATTGAAAAGATAATTCTGATATGTATCAGATTTATTCAATTATTTGATTCAAAATTGGCCACATTACTAAAGAATGAGAAGAGAGACAATTTTGTAATAACGTGATTTATTCTGAATTACAAGGTCCATGTGGACTTGATTCATATCAGAATTTTCCAAAACAAAAAGGTGCATTTCTAATCACTTTTGAGGAATGCAAAGAAGGATTAATTTTGGGCATTGCCTTAGACTAGTCATGGTTTGGCATAATGGGCCAACCATGACAGTCTTTTTTTTTAACCAAGTCATCTCAGACGTTACCTTTTATTTAACCAAAATAGATGACAAGTACTACGTAGATGTGGTAAACTTGTTGGGAGTCTTGTCACGTCAACCCAGAACAGATTTTTCAAATCCGTTCTCCCCCCATAATGGATTTCGTGAATCCATTCTTGCCAAAAATGTTGGTTCACAAAATAAAGTGTCATGTTTGGCCCATTATACCAAACTATGGCCAATACAAGGCAATGCCCATTAATCTTCCATATTTGTGGCTTCTTATAGGCCCTTATAATTCTTTTTCAGCCAGTAAATTAATTACTGAATTTATGTTTTTGTACAACTCGTCTTTAACATGAAATTACCGTCTAAATTAAAATAAAATTTCCCTTCAAAAAAATGATAATTTTATTCTCTAGTGTCTGCCCCCACGGTTTTACAAACAAAACTACTTTATAGAAACGTTTAGTTTTCCCTATGTTTTAGTTTTATTTTATAATTTTTTTCCTACCTAGTTGCATGATTGATCAACTATGATGATTTTCCTAGAGTTTGGATTACACGGTGATTTCCATGAAAAAATGAGATAATGTATTTAGTATTATGCTTTTGTTTATCCCAATATTGAAACTACTTGGACATTGATGATGATTATAGGTACCACTTCTCGTTCTTTTTCGCTTTCTTTTAACCTTTTCAACCACCTTTTACTCTCCGAGGTTGTGGGTTCGATACCCACCTCACACAAGGGGAATGATTTAATTGTCATTTTTTTGGATTCCCTTGTGTGGGTCTTATACTCCCCCTCACGGGGCACCCGCTCAACGGGCTTCTACTACTCCCCTCACGGGGCACTCGCTCAGCCGGGCTTCTACTACTCCTCCTCTGGTGAGGTCCAATGTAATAGGAAAAAAAAACCACCTTTTACTATTTTTTTCTGATTAATTACCAAAAAGAGTTAAATACTCATCTGTTTACCAGCTTGGCATATGTTCACTGATGGAGGTAGGTCTTGATATGGACTATCTGATGCGGTTAGGTATCTATGAGCCTGTCTCCCGAGCAAGTTGTGAGAATTTGACTCGGAAAGACTTGCGCCTAATTATGCTCGACTAGGCTAAGGTTAATAATTGATGCGGTTCAAGGGTTTTCTATGGATTAAGAATCACGCGCCTATTTGAGAGGTACTAGATTCTAAGAGAATCTAAGATGATCAATCGGACAAGGAAAGTACTGAGATCTTGGAGAGATTTAAGTTTTTCAAAATTTTATAGAGTTTACTTGGAGGTTAACGTTTGAATCCTGTAAATACCTAATTATTTACGCTTGTTATATATGTTATTCGATGGTTGACTTTCTAATCGGAGTAAGTTTGGGGAGTTAACCCCACCTTTCTATCTATTTTATAAAAATCGAATCTTGATTTTAAACTCCATCACTGACCTTTACCAAATCTTTGGAACCTTTTGTAAAACTTATCATGTTGTATATGAACATGTGCCCGTGATCAGTAAATTGATTTTGTGATGAATAATGTAGTAAAGTTTTAGAAATTTGATGGTGATTCATCTCTCTAGCTGATAGATTAGTTTTTTGGTTAAGGTTTTCTATAAGCATCATCATGCTTATAAATTTGAACAGTTGGATAAGGAAATTTGACGATCCAAAATTATAAAGCGTGCTTATAAATTGTTGTACAAGTATATTAAGCAAATTTCGGCTGCAATTCTACTTATTACAGAACTATAAACACATATTTATAAATTTCCGTACAAGCATATTAACTTAATTAGCAAGTTTTACTTACAATTATACTTGTTATAAAACTATAAACACGTACTTATAAATTTCCAATACAAGCATTTAACCGAATTTGCAAGTTTTGGTTGCAATTCTACTTGCTCCTCTTAGCCACCTAAATTCCAAAAATAAGTAAAAAGTATAATATGTTATTATAAAATTGTTGAACTAATATAACACAACTTGTAACGCTTTCTTTGTCCCATACAATTAAAAATCATGAACCTAATATAAGTATCGTGACTAAACATATGTTCCCTTTTTGCCATCCATCATACTACTCTAATCATTGTTGTACTATGCAAGCTTGGAAATTTTTCTAACAAATCAAAAGTAAGCATAGAAGCCCTTGGCCTTGTAGGTAATTTCCCTAATTCCCTCATAGGCAACATAGGTAATGCAAATTTTTGCTCTGGTGAACCTTGCCATTTTGCTAGCATATATTTGTGCTTCCTCCATGGAGCCATATGCATTTTCTTCTCCTTCATACATTTCTTAGATGCACAGCACAAAATATTTACTAAATTTTGTAATCTGCTAAATTTTCCTACAAAAACTTCCGGTAATATATTGATTAACCGATCATATTCTTTGCTGGATCGCACCATCTCGAATTGTGCCTTGAAATTTAGCTCAATTATTATCTTCATCTTCCCTTTCCCACCTGAATTATGTACCACTTCCATGTAGTTGTGCTCCCCTATAAAATTGAACGTATATTTAAATAGTGTTCAGTACTGACATTTCATATGTGTAACGCATATATCATTCAACTTTTACAAAAAAATAATTTAAAAGACGACAATATCAAATTATTACACTTAATAATTCTCCACAAAAGTGCTTTGGCCTAATGATTATAAATAATATGATCATAGTTTTTAGCTAGTAATAATAATAAAAAAATGATTGGGTATATATACCTGAAGGAATTTCAGGGGAGTGTCTCCATTTAGACATGCAAATGACACAATTGTAACCAGCATTTTGGAGGCGGTCGGAAATTTCTTTCATTGTACAACTCCGGCAAGCGTTGACTGTCCTTTTCCGGCAAACACAGTTGACTCCGGCTGAAATTTATCTCCCTAAAAGCCTCCTTTATGGCCTGCCGTATTTTTGTTTCAATTGAAGTAGTCCTAAATAAAGTTGTCTGCAAATCAATTAAGCAAACTTCTTAAATTTCTTGATTTTTCAAAATTTCTGTCAGGTCTATCAAAGTGTCTTGAATTCTAACCAGATTAGACGGAAAATTTCATGGTATAGCCGTCTTTGTGTGATTGGCCCCACAACCCTCTCAAATGAGATAGGACGGAGCCTACCTTGTAAGTAGGTCATTTCCAATTCATGTGAGAGGGAGTGAAGCTAGTCGCCTAAGGCGCGGCGGCTCCATGCCAGAGTGATCCCAGACTACACGCCAATAATACCTAGACACCGTATAATAATAAAAAATCGAGAAAAAAAAAAAGTTACCTTTAGAAGGTCTTCTTGTGATTCCCAAAAAGCCTTCGACTCCTCAACATTAGAAACATTATTCTCATCTTCATCTTCCTGATCAAGACTTTCTCCATTATCAAAGCTAAAGCTAGATCTGTAAGAACTCTGAGATGAATCATGATTTTCAACTTCCTCCAAGAACCCAAAAATCAACCCATTAAAACTCTCTGATTCATCTGAAAATTTAACCATTTTTTTTTTCGTTCAAGATTTTTCACAACCCACAGATGTTGAAAAAAAATGATTGAAATTTTGAGGTTTTTATAGGAGGAAAAAGGGTACTAAAAGGGTCCCAGCAGGTGGTCCAGGTTGAAAGAACAGAACATCACACGAATATCCTTCTTTGGGATTACTTAGCAAATAATAGTGGGACAAACCAGGCGCCGCATAAAGAATATCCATTGTCTTAATTAATTTGAGGAAATTATAAGAAGCGGCTGTTATATATAGGAAGTAAAAGGAAATATTAGCTAGGGTTTCATTATCTTTTATTTCGGGGGAGTATCGAACTTTGTGACATATTGTTTCAAGTCGAAACCCTAGTTGGAAAACTAATAAGAGTTGATTATATTTTATTATCATATGTTGTAGGTGGAAAAAGGCAGTTTACTCCCAAAAATTTAAAGAGTGGCACTTATGGTCCTATAACCGATAGTCAAAGAACGGCTCCATTTATTGGTATGTTAATTGTCTATTACATCATTCGTTAATTCTTAAAATGTCATCTCTATCGAGTCTTTTAATGGCTTGTTAGATATAGATTCTGAAATATCATTTTACGAACTAAATAAAGGGATATATAGACCATCAAAACAGAGTCGTCTTTTAACTAATGATTGACTAACGGTCATTAAGACCTACATTGCTAATTTTTTGTACTTTTTGAACTAAACCGTTTTCCCACTCCAACCTAAGGCAGCATGCTATAATTTACCGAACTGATAAATAAGAAGAGTAAATATAACTATTATGGACATTTAACTATTCATAAATTTTCGGTTTATATCACTTAACTATTTTTTATTTAAATATATCTCCTAACAATTTGTGTTTGGCTAAAAATATCTCGTCACCACTTTTTGCGGTGGTTTCCAGCTAATTTTCGCATGTGCAAGTTATGTGGCCAATAATTGAAAGGTAAAAAAAAAAAATCACATTAATCTCACTCAATACTTCACTTAATTATGGGTAAAAAAATTGAAGGGGGTTGCTCAATTATTACGAGAAATAAATATGTTTAGTAATACTTCACTCGACATCTTCTCACCCAAAAAAAAAGTTACCACAAGTGGTATTATTATAATTTTTATTTTTTCTAACTTTATTGCAAACATCACAAGTCAGATGGTTGAGATATGCTTTCCCATCAGAAGACAGCAAAGCAAAATCAAGAAATGTCACCATAGATCAAATTGGTATGGGTATTATAGTCATTAAAGTCTTTATAGCACGCCTAATTTTCCATTAGATTAAGTAAAAGCACAATTAATTAAAAGCTAAATCACTTGTGTTTATCCTAATCTTGGTATGTTTGATAGCAACTACATAAACTAAATCAAAACTCCTATTGGTAGACATAGACTTGGTTTTTTGTGTCCAATATATCACTTAGTCATCAATTATAAAATATGTAATTATTTTATTGTTACTTGTTCCTTCTATGAATATTTTTATGACATTCCAAGACTTATCCTATTGGCTTCATGGTGCCAATAAACTTATGAGTTTTTGCAATCATTTTAGTTTTAGTTTTGATGATAATAAAACATTAAGAATATGTAATGTTTGTGTCAGTTTGTGTTATGTAGCTAGATCTTATATCTCATGAACTACGAATTAAGTACTCGACTATTATGATCTAAACTGCATGACGTGCACCAAAGACCAGGTCCGTACCAGTAAACAATCTCTTCTCAGGAAAACTTTGCATTCTACTAATGAATTCGGCTCCATTACAACAACAACAAAGTCATAGTTCTAAGTAATTGGGGTCGGATACATAAATCAATATAGAATTTTTGTGTGGTCAATCGCACGAATACATTCTTTCACTTTTCTTCTATCAAACATTATACCCTCCTATAAGTCTAACAAATCCATATAATTCCAAACCTTCTTCGGCCTCCCCCTACCTCTTACAACCTCACGCCTCCATCCTTCAAGTTTTCGAACCGGATTGTCACTCGCTCTTTTCTTTACGTGTACAAACCACCGCAAGCGATTTTCCCTCATCTTTTGTTCAATAGGTATAACTCCTAATTTCTCTCTAAATAATCTCATTTCTCACTCTATACTTTTTAGTATACCGACACATCCATCGCAACATACGCATCTCTGTTACATGTCTCAAGGCTTATTAACTCTATACATTTTTCTCTTCTCAAGTCTCAGTTGTGTGGATTCTTGGATTTGGCGATCGTGCTCCTCCAGCAGATCATCCACATTACATCCTGAAGCAAGCACCGGAACAGAAGGTACATAATGATCTTTGATTTGCTTCTCCTCCTCCTTCACCACAACTTTGTTTGCTCTCCTCTTCTCGTACCTCAAACTTTGAGCAGATTCTTGAATTTGGCGATCATGCTCTTCGAGCAGTTCATCTATGTCATATGATGGAACATTTTTTGGACCGGAATGTACTTGAGCAGCAGGTACACGATCCAGAGATCTTTCCCTTTTGTGTTCATGACGATCTTCAAGCAACTGCGCCTTATGGCTTGAAGGAACACGCGATGGACCAGCATATCCCAGATCAGTTTTGGTTTTACTCACTAGTGCTTGAATTTTACGTACCATAGTCTTCCCAGGTCTTTGCTTAGCAGCATCCGTTTTCTGGTGATTCTGCACTGCGAGTGTCTTACCCACTCTGTTCTTTTGAAGACTTTCCCGTTGAACATCGACCTGGTTCTGATGCTCATGCTGTCTGAAAAAACCATTTGACGGGACATCCGATGGAGAAACGAACTCCTTCCCCTTGGAAACATAGGAGCCAAGGAAAACTAAAAAGGATCAGACTCTATATAAGACAAGTCCATGCATGTATTCTAAGCATACTACGGACTGCAAATCATTCTACTTTTTTCCAACAACAACAACAACAACAAACAAACAGACGGAAAATCTAACAACCTTAAGTTGTTCGAACTTTTTTGTTAGCGGTATCCAACTGCAATAGAAGAAATTATTCACTGAGAAGAATGTAATACCTCCGTTGAATCAGCAAAGCCAGTATTAGCATCAGCTCTTGCATTCTTCCACGTGTTGTTTGGTCGGCCATATGGCCCTGGGGCTCCCATAAATATTCGACTGTAAAAGTTATTCGAATGAAATTCAGAAATAAAATCGATATCTCTTTGAGAAAGTTGGGAAAAGAAACAAGATTCCACATGCCAAAAGAACAAAATTAAACATAAAAAACCAGACGTCTCAAACAACAATAGCAGCCAAGGCTTAGTGCCAAGCAAGGAGGAGGATCCGAAAACACATCATACTGATATAATGCCACTAAACAATGCTACTTCACATCTCTCGTTCAAAATGACGAGCGCTAGCCAATTTTGTCGGAGGACTTTAAGTTTCCTCCAAGGCTCATCATGTGTTATTTTGTACAATGGAAAGCTTCATTATTGCAGATTAAGAGTATACCTGTTGGCTTTGCCTTTCGTAAATCTTCTTACATCCGCCTCCTTGCTGGGAGGATATTCCGGCAAACTTGAAGGATCACAAGCCAATGGTTCTGTCTTGAAGAACTGCAGAAGTAGAAGAAATTAATCCGAGAAGTTTGGCCTTGTTTGCCTCCTAAAATATTTTTCTCAAGCTGAGAAACGACTTCATAACATATAGGGCTGAAGTTGAACAACATATCTCACTGTACATTCAGAGAGAGAGAGAGAGAGAGACTTGCCTCACTCTGAAGAGCAGAGGCTGCAGTTCCTCGATGTTCAGGATCATGTGAAAGTAAGGTGAGCAGTAAACTGAGAACTGTAGGAGCGATATCTTTAAATGCTTCACGAAGACATGATTTATAAGGTTCGCGGGGTTTAAATATTGTAGTATGAGGTAATTTTGATTTCCTCCAATAGTCATCAGATGGTGAACCACAGAGCTTGAATATCTTATGCAATTGCTCAACCTACATATCAAGAAATTAATATTATGATCTTCAATCCTTCTGAATCCATTTCAAGTACCTCTAATTAATAGCGTATGATGGAAATTAATCGGTGAATCATATCTCAAATGAATTCATTCCACGGTTAAGTTAAAATAGGTTAAATAGTGAGTGGACATGAACCTTGCTAAAGGACAGAAATACATTTCCTGAGTTTACCTCTGTTCTACCGGGCATGATGGGCTTGCCGGCATATATTTCTCCAAGTACACAGCCTGTACTCCATAAATCAACTCCAACTCCATAAGAAGTAGCTCCAAGTAAAAGTTCTGGAGGCCGGTACCATAGAGTAACCACACGACTTGTTAACGGAATGTTCTTATGATTGTCGAAAAATGAAGATAAGCCAAAATCTGCAATCTTCAATTTGCCATTATTGTCCAGTAGAAGATTTGAACATTTGATGTCTCGATGCAAGACTCCACGACTATGGCAATAATCGAGCCCAGTTAGCAACTGATGCATGTAGCATTTGACCTAAACATTAAACAATCACAACTGAAGCTACAATAGTTTCCAATTAATAAAACAGACGAGATTCTTGATGAGAAAGTACCTGTGATTCAGTAAACTTAACACCTGGGAGTGAAGCGAGTCCCGTGAGATCATGTTCCATGTATTCAAAAACAAGATATAAACTGGCAGACAGTTTTGATGTGACCAAGCCTTCCAATTTCATAACATTAGGATGATCAAGCCTTCGCAAAATGAGGGATTTCCCTTGCCATGAACTTAACACTTTCAGGCTCAATATCAAATCTTACTTTCTTTAGAGCAACAATATTACCGTTTATAGTGTCACGAGCCTTGTACACATTACTGTAAGTCCCTTGTCCCTATCTGCAAGAGTTCAATAAATGTCCAACAAGAATAAAAGACCTTACCAGAGTATACAAGTATATGTATGGTCACAGGAATGAACGGAAAAATCATCACCACCAAAAAGCGTATAATTTATCCTATAATCATCACAACTTGGATAATACATGAACAGAAATCTAGTTTATGGTTAACCATTATTCATCAGAATGCTTTCTACCACTAAACAGCAGTGAACTTTTTATACTAATTACAACGCCTGACTTCTGCACTTCTGGTTTAGGGAGAGTTGATTTCTATATCCTTTCACTAAAGTCCAGAGCAAAATGAAGCTTTTGCAGTAGTATAGCCTTTTGGTACATCAAAAACAACACAAGAACTTCATTGTCTAAACTCCAGCTATTATCATATAAGACTACCTTAAAATCTTTAGATAAGGATTCAACTAATTCACCTTTTGAGTCTCCAAAACACATCATACCAAATTAAACAAAGAAATTATGAGCTAATTTCACAATCAATCATTCAGAATGCCTCCAAATTGAATGTACACTTTTTCATTCATTTGGGACAGAGGGTGTAATACAACAACAGCAATAACGCAGCTCATTAAATCCCCAATAATTGGGGTATGGGAGGGACAATTAAGAGATAGACTTCGGCAAAAAACCAAAATACACAAATTTGAATGCACAAAGTGACTACTCCCATAATACCAAAATACCACTAAAACATGGGTCACTCAATCCTATGACCCCTCGCAGCCTCTCACATGAATTGAGCGAGCCCACATATCTGCAGGTAGGCCCGCACCATTCGCGTGAGGAGACTGTGCGGCACTCCAACAATGACAGTCCAATGATTGAATGTTTCCTAAAACAAATGGATTGGAGATTGCCAGATTGGTATAACCATTATTAAAAAGAAAAAATCAGAATGCCTCTCATTATAAAGCAACAAAACTGATACCTTGTCAAGCTTTTCGAAGCTATCAGCTCTACGAGGAACCCATCCATTTATAGCTTCACCAGCAACTGATGTAAGCCAAGAAGGCCATCCTGCTGCAATCTGTTCTCCCTCCATAGCTTTTGGAACTCTTATAATACTTGTAGTATTTTCAGATTCATTCTTCTGAAAATGATTATTATCACTAACCCTTTTCGACCCATTTGCAGTAAATACCAAATCTCCATCATCACCATTCTTGATTATCTCTTTCTCTTTAGAATTATCTTCATCTAACTTTGAAGATGTTGAACCCATTATTCATCCAGAACTTCCAGAATATACTAAAAAATGTGCCACTCAAAGAAAATCACCAAAATGGACTCAAAATTCTCCAAACCCAGCTCATGAAATCATTCATCTAACACTCAGAATGCATTTAGAAAAATCAAGAGAGAAAAAACAGAAAATGAGTATTACATACCTATAGAAATATCTATGCTCAAGGGGAATAAAGAAAGTCAACTGATCCCTTGATTACCAACGCGTTTTCATTCAATTATTAAGCAAAACGGATTTGAATAGTATTCTATTTTCAGAGAAAATAACTTGTAATTATCGGCAAGGCAAAGTTAATAACGATAGTTCTAATCAATTCAATTAATAGTATAAATTCAATTGTTTTCTTGAATTTTTTTACTTGTATTTATACTTTTAGTTACTCTTATTAATTCTTCAACCATCAAAGGTGTCCTAGTCCAGTGGAGCTAAAGTCGTGGGTTCGATACCCTTCATCTGCATGCGGTAAGCTTTAATCTCTCTTTCTAGGACTATCTTCTGCTCGTTTGAGGCAGTTCTCTCTCCCCTATATAGAGCAACCGCCCAATCGAGCTTCAAATAAAAAAATTCTTCAACCACGGATGAAAGGGATTAATAAACCAAGAGTCCAAGACTATTCCCTAGGATTTTTCCAAAAAAAAAAATCCAAAGATAGAATCTTGATTTTGGAACAAATACATCTCATGTAGTCCTATCCTAATTATACAACAATCTAGCTGTACTATATTAATTATTTTGTCTACTTTTAAGTTACTACAAAATGTATTTGATACATAGTTAGGTGTACTATATTAACTATTTTGTCTACTTTTAAGTTACTACAAAATCTATTTGATACATAGTTAGGTGTATTATATTAATTATTTTGTCCTTCAATAATATAGTTACATATATACACTAAAGGAAAAAATGTGGGAAAAAATGGCGCAAGGCATTTTAAAGGTGGCTAGGGAAGTGCTTGGTGAATCTAGCGGAAATGTGCTATTCGGTAAGGATACATCGTGGTGGAATGGAGAGGTAAAAGAAGCTATAAAGAAGAAAAGAGAGTGTTATAAGACTTTGGGGAAGTATAGAAGTGATGACAATTTTACGAAGTATAAGACGGCGTGTAGAGAAGCTAAGGCAGCCGTTAGAGAAGCGAGATCAAAAGTTTATAAGGATTTGTATAATAAATTGGACACTAAGGATGGTGAGAAAGGTATATATAGACTTGCTCGTTTAAGAGAGAAAAAGACAAGAGATATTGGTATGGTGAGGTGTGTTAAGGATGATAGTGAGAGAGTTTTGGTTAAGGATGAGGAAATCAAGGCGAGGTGGATGACGTATTTTGATAGGTTATTTAATGGGAATCAAGTACGAGAATATTGGAGACCTTTCTATCCCGATTGGAGAGGTGAACCATGATTTCATACGTAGAATTCAAAGGAAAGAAGTGCAAGAGGCCCTTAAAAGGATGAAACCAAAGAAGCGGTAGGACCCGATAGTATACGATTGAGGTTTGGAAGTGTTTAGGAGAAATAGGTGTTGAGTGGTTGACTAACCTTTTTAATAAAATACTTAGAGTTGAGAAGATGCCAATAGAGTGGAGGAAAAGTACTTTGGTGCCATTATATAAGAATAAAGGAGATGTTCAAGATTGTTCAAATTATCGTGGTATTAAAGCTTATGAGTCATACTATGAAGTTGTGGGAAAGGGTAATTGAGCATAGATTGAGAAAAATTGTGAGCATTTCGAGAGAACCAATTCGGTTTTATGCCGGACGATCAACTATGGAAGCAATACATCTAATAAGGCGAGTTGATTGAGCGTTATAGAGAGAGAAAGAAGGACTCGCATATGGTGTTCATAGATTTGGAAAAAAGCTTACGATAAGGTTCCCCGAGAGGTAATTTGGTGGGCGATGACTAAGAAAGGTATATCTCGGAAGTATATTGATCTTATTAAGGATATGTATGAGGGAGTCGGCACCGGTGTCGAGTTTGCGGCGGGATAAGTGAAGAGTTTCCTATTACAATTGGGGTGCATCAAGGTTCGAGCACTTAGTCATTTTCCATTTACTAATGGTTATGGATGAACCGACCCCAGTGTATACAAGATCCCAGTCATGCAGTGGTGCATGCTGTTTCTTGATGATATAGTTTTGATAGATGAGACAAGAGCGGGTGTTAATGCCAAGTTGGATGTATGGAGACAAACCTTAGAATCTAAAGGTTTTAGGATTAGTAGAAGTAAAAGCAGTATATGGAGTGTAAGTTTAGCACTAGCGAGCAGCAGAGCAAAGCTGTAGTAACTTTGGGTGACAAAAATATCTCGGAGAGTGAGTATTTTCGATACCTTGGTTCTATTATTCAAAAGGACGGAGAGTTTGACTGGAGATGTAGCACATCGAGTTAAAGGCTCAGTTGGTTGAAATGGAAGAGTGCGACGGGTGTTTTGTGTGATCGTAATGTACTGCTGAGATTGAAGGGAAAGTTTCTGCGAACCCATTGTTAGACCGGCATTATTATATGAGTACGAGAATGTTGGGCAACTAAGAGGTGTCATATTCGAGAAAATGCATGTAGCGGAGATGCGTATGTTAAGATGGATGTATGGGCATACGAGAATGGATAGAGTGAGGAATGAGACTATTCAGAAGAAGGTTGGTGTAGCACCTATTGAAGATAAGATGAGAGAGACCCGTTTGCGTTGGTTTGGGCATATTAGACGAAGGCCAAGTGATGCTCCGGTTAGGAGAATTGAAGGATTATGTAATGTAGATGGCGTAAGAGGTAGAGGGAGACCGAGGAAGACTTGGATGGAGGTGATAAAAGGGGATATGAATCTGCTAGAACTAGATGAGAGTTGTGTTTGGGATCGAAAGAAATGGAGAGATTGCATCCATGTGGATGACCTTACGTGATTCTTACTTTGGTTCATGTAGCCGACCCCAATCTGTTGGGATTAAGGCTTGGTTGTTGTTGTTGTTGTTGTTGTATATACACTAAAGGTGTACTATATTAAAAGTGGACAAAATAGTTAATATTTTTTTTTTTTTGAATAACAAAATAGTATTTGATACCGACTTACAACTGTTGCGATCTTATATACACATGTTGTGATGCAAATACTATTTTGCATACTTTACTATTGTAAAGTGCAACACTTTCGTTGTTGATTCAATACATTTACCCGATACTAAATAGTTAATATAGTATATACACTAAAGGTGTATTTGATACCGACTTACAACTGTTGCGATCTTATATATACATGTTGTGATGCAAATACTATTTTGCATACTTTACTATTGTAAAGTGCAACACTTTCGTTGTTGATTCAATACATTTACCCGATACTAATAATAAATAAATAAATTTTAAAAAATGGTAATGGTAGTTGCAGCAGCAATTTATGAGAAACCCCACAACTTATCATAAAATAGTACTATCTCCATTACATAGACTAAATGCATATTAGTTGCACTAAATTATTTACGTATTTCTATTTATGATACTAAATTATTATTTTTTAGCTAATTATATCACTTTTTTATTTGCGGGTGTCAAATAATATACAACCACCATTTTAAAAATCGGGTCAAATTTTTAACCCACAAATCACTAGGTTATTGCGACGTTCCAATTTTGTCCTTCAATAATATGCACATGAAAGTCACGTGCCAACTTTGACTGGAAAACACTCAAAAAAATTATGTTGGTATATTATTTGATACCCACAAATAGATGAGTGATATAATTAGTTAAAAATAGTTTAATACCATAAATAGAAATATGCAAATAGTTTAGTGCTACGAATAGCCATTTACTCTCATTAAGTAAGTACCTCGTTAGTTAAAATATCAATATTACTCTCTTAAATAAGATTTGTATACCACTAATTTTATTTAAGAGAGTAATATTGATAATTTAACTAAAAATCGCCTTATTTTTTTGATTCCTTAATATACGTATGCATTAATATATGGGAAAATTCTGATATGGACCATCTCCACATGGAACTTGTGGTAAATAATAAGTCACGTCATCACAAAATTGTCTCTCTCCTCATTCTGTAGTGATGTTGACTGATTCTGAATCACATGATCCAATAGACCTAGTCTATATCAAAAATATCCTAATATATGTATAATTTATGATAATTTTTTTTATTTTTTTTGATGAACCATCCATTGAAAACAACATGGCCAGGCCAGTACAATTAGAGAATTCCACAAACTCATCCTCTAATACAATAAAATAGGGGAGTTGAGGAAGGAAAAACAAGAACTAGACAGAAAAAAGTAACACAAGGTAACGGAAATAACCCACACCCCATAGATACTAAAGGTGGGTAGGAACTAAACATATTAACAATAATAAACTAACAAACAACCAAAAAAAGTCTTCTCTTCAACATCTTCATCACGATTCTCGAGCCACAGAGACCAGCACTTGGTTCCACCCTTGTCCATAAACAACGATTCAGAAGACCCTGGGCGAATCAAAGATCTAAAAAACCGCCTAGAAAAAAGGTGAAAAAGCAAGAAAGGGCCCAGAAAGGAATCGGGTATACAGATCCTTCCACCAAAGAAGGGAGTAACAAGTCGATCTAAGAAGATCAACAAAAGAGAACTCCCCGAGGTCTTGAATCTTGATGAAAATCGCTCAAGAGAAACTCCATTGATGTTTGCGGTCAAAAGGAGAGTTATAAGAACAAAAATGGAGTGGAGAATGGCTAGATCCGATCAATAACCGGTCGGAAGCCGATGCTCTTGGCCGGATCTAGCCATGGAAGCATTAAAACCAAAAAAAATGCAGAGATGGGGAATCAGAGCGTTAAATCCTTGATAAATTTCAATTGCGTCCCTAAAAATAAACATAAATCTCAATTTCGTCCTTAAACATTCATAAATTCATAAATAGTCCCTGTAATTGGCTATTCTTTCTCAAGTTGGGCTGGTCAATGACGGAAGGACCACGTTAAGACAGAATAGCCAATTTTAGGGACTCCTTATGGATTTATTGAATGTATAAGGACTAAATGTAAATTTATCCTTAAATCCTAACAAAAACCCTTTCACTTCTCCCACTCCCGCCTCCACTCTCCAGTCCAAGACCAGAAACACCAGTCCTGCAAAAACTTGGAAAAATACTCAGACATGGCAGCTCCGCTGTTGAAGATGGTGGAGGCGCATGGAAGAGGAAGGTCTCTAGTAGCTACTTCCCCACTAAAAGCCGGCCAAATCATCCTCAAGGACTCCCCCATCCTCCTATACTCCGCCTTTCCTCTACAACCCCCATTTCAAGAATCCAATTACTGCTCTCACTGCTTCAAATTTCTTGTAAAAGTACAATCTTCTCCGTCTTCATCGTGCCCCGCTTGCTCCGTCGCTTTCTTCTGCAGTCCCCATTGCCAATCCCAAGCTATCTCTTCTTCCCATACTCCCTGGCTATGTCAATCCCTGAAAAAACTCCGAGGTGATGCTGGCTCTTCTTCGCCGCTTCTCCACTGCCATATTGATCTTCAAGTCCAGACCCGTTTCCTAATCGCCGCTTACAATTTGGCTGCTGTCTCCCCTTCTTGTTTTCAAACTCTCTTGTCTCTTCAAGGTGAAGGTTATGTGTTCGATGAAATGCCTCAGTCAAAAGACAATGTTTTGTTTCTTCATTCACTTTTTGAATTTCTATGTCCTCCTCAAAATGCACTTGGGGTTAGAGTCTCTTTGGAATTGACTGCTGCCCTTTTGGCTAAGGATAAGCTTAATGCATTTGGTCTGATGGAACCTTTTTCGCCCGAGAAAGAAAGATCGGTCAGGGCTTATGGAATTTATCCCAGGGCGTCGTTTTTTAACCATGATTGTCTTCCTAATGCCTGCAGGTTTGATTATGTTGATGCTGCTATTGCTGATGGAAATAATACTGATTTAATTGTGAGAGTAATCCATGATGCTCCTGAGGGCAGGGAGATTTGCTTGAGTTACTTTCCTGTCAATTTTAAGTATTCAGAAAGGCAGAGGAGGTTGAAGGAGGATTATGGTTTCGTTTGTGACTGTGACCGGTGTAAGGTCGAGGCTAATTGGTCTGATCAAGAAGATGATGGATTGGATGAAGATGGAATCAATTATGAAGAGGAGGAAGCAGCCATGGATGAGGATGAAAATGAAGAAATGGGAGCCGAGGAAACGGGGGAAGTTGCTCAAGAAGAAAGTGATTTTCCTCATGCTTATTTCTTCCTTAATTACATGTGTAATAGGGAGAATTGCTGGGGCACATTGGCTCCTTTGCCCCCGTCTGGCTTTACTCCGTCTATGGTCATGGAATGCAATGTTTGTGGAGGATTGAGGAACTCTGAAGAACTTATGGAAGGAAAAGGGGTTGTGCAGTGAGCTTATACTAGTTCATCCCTGAATCTATGTACCATAATAACATGGAGTAGGTTTGCTCAATGACAATAGTGAGTTACTGGGATTCTAAATATGATTTTGCATAATGCCATTATCTCTTTGTGGTCTTCCATGGTTCAATTTTTACTTATAAGAAGCAATTTTCACAAACTTTTGTTGTTGTCCTATGAGCTTTATATATGGATATGCTTTAAATATGGCTTTAGAGAACAAGTTGATGCTATATATGCTAGAACAGAGTTGCTATTATATCTGAGAAATTTTCAAAAAGCCTGATGAAATTGTTAGAAATCGTGATTTATATCCGACTTACTATAATTTGGTTGTCTTGAAACATTCCTGGTTAAAAATAAACCTCGGATAACAAGAAACGTACATGGAACATGAGCAAGAAGAAAGTACAACAGCTAAGGAGGAATTAGAAAATACTCCCTCCATTCCCTATTAATTGTCGTTTAGGGGATATCTAGATATCCAAACCCTATTATATCCAAATTAATTGTCGTTTAAGGTTGTTTTATTAGTTGTCAACAATTTATTCCAATTATACCCTCAACATTTTCTTTTTTTTATGATAAAGAAGTGAGAGAGAGAGAGAGGGTGGGGGGGATAATATTGAAAGTTTAGGTGAAAATGACAACTTCCTTAATTTTCTCAAATTGTCTAAAGAGTCTTATATTTAGGAATGGAGGGAGTAATAGTCTTGATATCTTTTCTTTTTTCATTTTTTCCTTTGATGAAACAAACTAATATTCATGCATCATCTAAAGGATCTCTTAATTCTAATTAGGAATTCTTTGGACCTTTTAGAATCAGCCCCAATTAATAAATTTTATATATTTTCTCACTTAATAACTCATGGTCAAATGTTTTTAATATAAAAAAAAAAAAAAAAAAATCTTCAAGTACCACATTAGCATTCTAATGCCCCTTTTTGCCCAGAAAAAAGTTTCTTGACATTCAATATTTTTCAAAACAAATCTATATTCTGGCAAGAAAAAGAAAATCTTCAACTCTAATTTCTTGACTGATCTCAAAGTAATCTAATTATATTTCGATCTAATTTCAACAACTTTACAAAGGGGGACTGTGTAAATTTTTACAGTAGTTTCTTTCACTTGCTGCTAACTTCTTATGGGAAAAGCTGATTTACCATCTCCTCAATAGACTGAATTATTAGCTGTTATTTGTGCTACTTCAGCTGAAACTTTACCTAGTCCTCTGTTCCTCTCAAGCCTTGCTCGTCGAGCAGCTTCTTGAATCTGACGATCCTGATCTTTAAGCATCTGATCTACTTTGTTATTTGGTCCGAGCAATGGACCCGAAAAATGGTACTTGTTTCTGCTACTAGGATGACCATGCTAGAAGAGTACACAAAAGTATAAAAAAAAGTTATCTGTATTGTGTTCTTGATGGTAAACAATTCTCATTTTACTTGCTTGTCGAATGATTCATACTGAACAGAGAAGAATACTTCGAAATTTCATAAACTATGATGATCGCGTATAATCGTTGAACCTAATAATTCGATTCTTATACTAGTTAGGGTCAAGTGAAATCTAGTTTATAAAATACCAAGCACTAGGGTTATTAATGGCATTTTCCATGAATTTGTTCAACGTTCAAGTTGAGTTAAGAAACTTACCATTCCTGGTCTTTTTGTAGTGGTTCTCCCAGATTCTAGATGACGCGAGCTCGATAAATTCTGCATTTGACGCCTATAATCTTGCCTTCGAGGAGGTTCGTCATATAATTCTGAAGATTTCTTCACTTGACTTGCTGTTTCTTTGTGTGAATAACCATGTCTATCCCGTGCATCTTCAGAGGGCAAAGTTCGAGAAGCCACTAAACCGGATAAAGTTGATAAGTCGGATCTTGTAGAAACAAATGACATATCTTCATATTTCTTTGAAGATGCTGTCCATCCAACTCCAGGGCCCAGAGGACCGGAATAAGAGACTCTTTCAGGAGGCTGTCCAGACATCGGTTTGCTCGTTTCTCTGAAACCTTGAGATGGCCTATGTGGATCATTGAGAAAACCAGACGCTGCTTCATGTTTACGAGGGCGGTTGAACACCTCACTGTGACTCCTTGCATTGGATTGTCCCGGCCTCATCTGTAACATCATATCAAAGATTGAATGATGGAGCTCAGAGTTTTTATGGTTCTATACAGGGCAAGTTCTTAAATACTAAAGTATAACAGTTAATTTGTTACTACTATTAATCATTCCACTAAAAAAAGAAAGAGAAAAAAAGGCAATATATATATCATAAAGAACAGATTTATCCCAACGAAAAGATCCGATTCTAACCCAATGAATGAGAATAAGACTATATTTGGCCTGCCGAAAATGTAACAAGCTCACAATTGAAACAGATACCCAAGACCTATGTTTTCAGAAAGTGATTCAGTTATTGTGGAAATATTCCGCAAATAAGGTTAAGTCTCGGAGTCCAAATTGAACAACATTGACATGTTGTGTTTACCCTGTCTTTCACAAGAATTTTCTAGAACAATATACGCATCCAGTTACCTGTCCTGGTCGGGCCAATTCAGCCTTAACATCAGGTTTTGGAACAGTAAGCAATTCTTTAGATATCCTTGTGTCACGATCACTCCTCTGACTCTGGACTCCTAGGCCTCCTTGCCTGAAGCACAAAATTGCAACAACCTTTAGGAATTTAACCTTAAAAAACACTTACCAACGAGAAAAGCGCATATACATAACGAGAGCACGTAATTCAGTTAACAAAGGAACACGGAGAACTAGCAAAGAATATAAGAATATGCAACAACTTTGACAATCATGACTAAATTTCATAAATATTCTGTGAAATTGTAATGAAAGTTTATCATCTGGAGAACAGTTTCCCGCAGATTATGTGTCGGAGAACTCAAATCTGAAAAGCATATGAATTCTGAAGCTAATCTCCATCCTAAAGATAAATAGCATGGGAGCATATACCTTTTAGCTTCGTCTTCCCGTAATTTTGCATCAATCTCCTTGCTAGGAGGGTACTTGGGTAAACTTGAAGGATCGCAAGCAAATGGCTCTGTCCTGAAGAACTATTACAAAAGAAAATCAGTGTGTCAATATGCAGATTTTGCTTCATGAGTAACAAAAGAAAAGACAGTTCATTTACTATCTACCTATTGACCAGTATGGACTACCGCTAATAATCAAATCAATAAAACCTTTATGTCACATATTCACCCTCTATGCATGTGCATGGAAGATGGCTAGGGGAGATATGACATACCTCACTTTTCAGTGCAGCAGCCGCAGTTCCTCGACATGCCGGATCAATGTTAAGTAAAGTCTCCATTAGACCAACAGCAGCAGCCGGGAGATCCTTAAATATTTCTGCAAGACGTGGCTTATAAGGTTGCTGAGGCTTAAACACTGCTGAATGCGGTAATTTTGCTTTCCTCCAGTAATCATCGGATGGTGAGCCACAGAGCTTAAAAATTTTATGCAGTTGCTCAACCTTCAGGACAAATGCCACAATTAGTATCTTTATAATAGAAAATTTTAAGAATTTTGTCCATGAACAGTTACGTATCTGCCACATAACAAATTCAGCACACAATGGCACGAAACCTAGTTCACATGCAAAGATGATGGAAAGTGAAATAATTAAATTTTCCATGAATAAGCAGCAAAGGCAGTGAAGGTGAAATTGACGCCGTACAAAACTATTCCCTCACTGTACCTCGGTTCGACCAGGCATTATAGGCGTTCTTGCATATAGTTCTCCAAGAATACAGCCTGTACTCCATAAATCAACTGCAACACCATAATGAGTAGCTCCAAGCAACAGTTCTGGCGGTCGATACCACAAAGTCACCACACGACTAGTTAGAGGAATTTTTTGATGACGATCATAAAAACTTGCAAGGCCAAAATCTGCAATCTTCAAGATGCCATTGTCATCGATTAGAAGATTCGAACCCTTAATATCTCGATGTAGAACACCACGACTGTGGCAGTGCTCTAGTCCACTTAGCAGCTGTTGCATGTAGCATTTGACCTACATATAACAAACATCACAACAGTCTATGAATAAGTCGAGGAAACACTTGAAAAGATAAACAACTTCCTATTCTTGCTTTTATGGCCACTTGTGGCATCTAAATATTGGAATAAAATTTTAATGCTATACGTGAGTCGCTGAGTTAGGAATCTAAAACGAAAGGTAAAGTTAACAATTTTTTTTTAATATTTTGTATTATTATCGGGGTAGGGGGTGTCGAACCCGGACCTATCTCTCCGTGTTAAGCCAACTACGCTAGCCGAAAGGCAAAGTAAACAAATGAAGTTTAAGTACCTGGGGTTCAGAAAACTTGGAACCGGGAAGGTAAAGTTAACAATTTTTTTTAATTTTTTGTATTATTATAGGGGCAGGAGGTGTCGAACCCGGACCTATCTCTCCGTGTTAAGCCAACTACGCTAGCCGGAAGGCAAAGTAAACAAATGAAGTTTAAGTACCTGGGGTTCAGAAAACTTGGAACCGGGAAGTGATGCCAATCCGGTGAGATCATGCTCCATGTATTCGAAAACAAGATATATACTGGAAGATGTTCTTGACGTAACCAAACCCTCCAACTTAATTGTATTGGGATGATCAAGCCTCCGCAAAATGAGGATCTCTCTTGCCATAAATATGACACTCTCAGAATCCATGTTATCAAAACGCACTCTTTTAAGAGCAACAACTTTATTGTGCGTGAGGTCACGAGCTTTGTATACACTACTGTAAGTTCCTTGGCCGATCTGCAAGAAATAAATGCTATCACACAAGAACCAAAAGCCAATCATATGACGATATCAAAAATTCCCAAGTACAGGAAAAATAATATAGATAGAAGTACTAGGTTCTCGAAGCATAAACTTAATTAGGTCAAAAACTATCAGAAGACTAATAAGCATTGTAAACTTTTTTAATACCAACTTCAGAGGACTAATATGGATTGTAACCTTTTTTAATACCAACTTCCGAGCATTATATGATACTACTACGTAAGTAAACTACAGTGGAATGGTGGTCGCCAACCGTCAGGTTCCGCGCGTGAGTTACAGCAATTTTGATTTGTGAAATTTAATTACGTTAACTGCTCTCTCAACATAAATATTTATAGCAATACAAAATCTGCTGACACACCATTCTTTGAGTTCAAGACAACCAATTAAGAAATGTATACACACAAACAATTATGTAACTAGAGGGGCGACAATACAAAATCTAATGATATACCATTATTTTAGCTCAAGACTACCAATTAACAACTTTATACACACAAACAATGACGTCACCAGGGGGCGGGGAGCAGTTGAAAAAGCTTCTACAGGTACTAATTCAACAGGCATTCCATAAATAGATTTTACTAAAAAGTTAATTACTCGAACAAGAGACGCATCTCCTAGTACGCAGTTAGCAATCAGATCATATTCTCCTAAACTAATCAATGTACTAAAAAAACTCAAATGGACACGCGATCTATACACAATTTTCCTTCCTCCACATATTGATTCCGCAAAGAATTTACGCACAATAATCATCAACATTGTAAAACAAACTAATTTCTAGTACTGGAGCAATCAATTGGTTAAAAGATCACAACAATACCTTATCTAATTTCTCGAAAGTATCGGCTTTCAGAGGGATCCATCCCTTGACAGCCTCACCGGCTGCTGAAGCAAGCCAAGAAGGCCATCCTGCTGCAACCTGTTCCCCTTCTGCAGCTTTCGGAACACTTCCGGCCCCGGGATAATTACTCACAACTTCACAATTATTCTCTTTGTTCATCTCATAATAATCATCCCTCACCCTCCTTGACACATTCCCTTTCTTATCAACCAATTGGAATTTCATTTCCCCGCTGTGGAATTTCTTTTTAACTCTAAAACTATCATCTCTCCTTGAAGAAACGCCTCCCGGGGCACGCAATTCGGATGCCCCTCTCAGCATTTTCCTCTCCTTTGGAGAAGAACTCTCACTATCTTTAATAGCTGGAGGCTTTCCACAAAGATTTCCCATAATTAAACCCAATAAAATTCACCAACAGGATCCAAACTTTACACTTGAAAAATTCACCAACCCCACATTGGTAAACCTTATAGAAATCCCTTTTTTTTACAATAAATAACCCCAAAACAAAATCCAACTAAACCCCAGAAAGATATCTATAGAGAATTCATTAAAAACTGACAAAATAACTGAATTTGATCATGCAAGAACAAAACTTTGTAGAAGCCCAAATCCCAATCCCTTCTTCCAGAAATTCTAAACAACCAAAAGACTTCAACTTTCCAGAAAATCACTATAACAGAGCACGGAATTCGTCAAACTTGAACCCAGAAAAAAAAATTTAAAAAACCCAGATATAATATTACCCAGATTAAAAAAAATACCACTTAATTTCAAAGAAAGAATGATTTTGCTTTCGACTGTTCAACACGCTTATATATTAACAAAGTATATATACACACAATTTATTTATTTCTATCTATAAATAACAAAAAATATATAGAAAAAAAGATAAAGGAATGATGCCGGCAAGTTTTAAAGTAAAAGAGAAAAGCCAAAATCTCCCCCTTTTTTTTCTATAAGTAAAACAGTTGTGCAGTCAAAACTGAAAAAGAGAGTTGGACTCTTTCTTTCTCTATAATTTAAGGAAATAATAGACTATTATTATTATACTTTTAAATAATTTAATTTATTCACTACTTCTTTCTTTTTTTATAGTAAGTTTAATAATTTTATCATGAATTTGGTCCCTTAAAATTTGTGGTATAAAATTATTCATATCTGTTCAGTCTTACACGATGATATTAGATCATTCTGACTCACAATATTTACTATGGACCAAATGAACCAGATCTATACTCAAAAAATTCCTAGTAAGTATAGAAAATATTAGAAAAATAACTTAAAAGTTCAGTATATATTTTTCAAGATTTAAATGCTAAAAAGGCCTTTTAAAGAAGGAGTATTATTTTCAGGTTAGTAAAAAAAAAAAATCAATGGGAGAAGAGAAAAGTATGAATGTTGTGTCTTTTGACACGTAATTTTCTCAACTACTTGAAACAAACATTGATTTGAAGAATTTTCCTTTTTTGCATTATATAGGGAGAGTGGGCCATATACTACATGGTGCAGGGATGACGTGGAGGATTCTTGATTAAGATGGGTCCTTTCTAGTTGAATATCATACTGTCCCAAATTATTTACAATATTTTACCTTTTCACTAAGATTAAGAAAGTGATTGGAAAGTAATTAATATGAGAAAAAAATTTAAAATATCTCTCAATTAATAGCTGAAAAGTTATTGTTAGTTGAGTAATAAATTAGGGATAAGACTGGAAAAGTAATAGTAAAGATGCATTAGTTTTTTAAACGTGACAAATCATTTGGGATGCCTCAAGAAGTGAAACGTTGTAAATAATTTGGGGCAGAAGTAGTATATTTTATTGTTCACGTGTAGAACAAAATGTCAGTCATCGAATGAGAAATTTGGCAACTTAATTTTTTTTAGAATGAAGAACAAATATTCTTCATAAAAAAATATCTCAATTGTAAACTCGTACTTAACGGTTAAAATTCGTTATGCACATACAAAATAAATTACGTTATGCATCAGAGCTGAGCATTGACTGGATCTATGTTAAACTATTATTTGGTGGGTGTTGAGTTAAATGCAATTTTATTGGCTGGCTTGTAGAAAATTTAATCATATAACCGTTCTACTGGTTTTAAAATCCCTCATGTGAATTGGGTGAAGCCTACATATGAACAATTCATGTGATAGAACAATGAGATCGATCCCACAAGTACAATCCTATGTTTGAGTAACTCCATTTTCACTAATATGAACACTTTAGGTAAGTTTTTCATTTTATCTTTGGATTCTCTTTTATTGGAAGGAAACTCATAATGAATATATTCTTGAATTTTAGAAAACTTTGAAATAAAGATGAGGTTATTAAAATGAAAAAATTGAATATATGGGCTATTTTTTAATGGATAATTCTGATATTGAATAGGTTTATTGGACATTGGGGTTCATAATTGACCACATTATTATCGAATGAGGAGAGAAACAACTTTGTGATGATGTGTACAATCCGTGAGCAAAATTAACCGGATACCGCCATTTTGGCGCCCCCTCTCGAAATTTCTAAAAATACTGTTAGATATAGTAAATTTTGTATGCAGTTCAGAATATTTTATCAAATTCGCACCCCCCTCCCAACAATTTTTACAGTTTTTATATGTAGTTCGCCAAACTGTTGCAATTTTTGCCCCTCCCCCCACAACGCCAAATTCCTAACTTCATCCTGACTAAATAGAGCATCACACAAAATGTTGTTGGCTAAAAAGAGGTAAAAAAAATAGGCGAAAAGTTGAAATTGTTGGTAGCAATTTTGAGTATTTTACTCAAATAATTGATAGATTAAAAAAAAAAATTGGGACTAAAACTTAATTATTGCTGTACATAAATTATATTGTTCCACATATTATAATTTCACTAGTGTATTAGATATATTATAATATCCAAAGTCCTTTCTTCCTCCCCTTTAAACTCTGGTTCATATTTTTCACAAAAAAAAATCTCTAGTCAAGGATACAACAAGATTCACTTTTTAAGTTTCGAAAATTAATAAAAGTTAATGCAGTTAACCTAACATTTCGTACTGTCTCTAGTTCAACACTAATTTTTTCTTTTTACAAAAATTAAAATATGTTATAGAAAGACAGAAAAATAGTGATGATGTGAGAGGCCAAAAAAGTCAATTTGGTAGAGATAATGAGGGAAACAAGGTGCAACTTCTCGTCCAACTTCTTGATCCGTTATAGTTCAAGTTAATATTAGCTACAATTCATAAAATATTAATTTCTGGAATATGTTTGCTTGATAAAATATTTTAGAATATTAATTGTAACTAATTACTATATATGTAAAAGTCGGTGATAAAGAGTTCACAAAATGCTTCAAACCCAATAACAAAATTCTATTGGTAAAATTTGCATTTTCTTGCATCAACCAGCATGAGGGGATCAAAGGTGTCCTAACTCAGTGGGGCAGGCGCCTATCCACAACTTTGAGGTCGTGGGTTTGATACCCTCCGCCTACGTACAGAAGCTTTAATCTTTTTTTCTAAGACTATCTCCTCCTCGTTTGAGCCAGTCCTCCAACATTGAATGATCGAAAATTGAAAGTGTTGAATGGGTGTTTGGAAAATTCAACTATTTAATTGGGTAGTTATTTCAATGAGAAAAAATGCCGACATATTTTTCAATCAACTTCACACTTGCCTTTCTGACTTGGGCATTGAAATTGAAGTCTTCCCTGTCCATCTTTTTTCTAAAAAAATACTACGTTTATTCTTTACGGATTGTACGTTCACTTTTTATTTTAATTTATCACATAATAATATTTATTTTTCTTTAAAATGAATATATTTAGATTGAGACTAGTATTAGTTTAATCAAGTTCGAAAGAGTTCAAACTTTCTTTGAATTAAAGTTTGTGTATATAACCTAAAACGTTGTGTTATTTAGAATCTAATTTTAGTTTGAGATTACTTAATCCAATTCAACCAAACTTATATTTTTTTTTCTAAACTTTCATAACTATTCTCCTAATGTTTAGGGATGCAAGCTCTACTAACATGTGAATCCTCTTATATTTAAAAATGGTATGAAAACTTATAGTCAAAATATTTTTCTTAATTCTAATACGAGTTAAATGCGTATGCTCAATTTAAAATGTTATGTACCTATCCATATTCGTACACTCATTAAATTACTAATGAATAACGAGAATTATAAGAAAATTTCAAAACACAAGGCCTTGACTTAGTTTGTGTAGATAAGTCTTTTTAGTATAAACTATAAAGTCGCGAAAGTATCAATATGAATTTCAAGTTAGAAACATACTAATTTGATTCAAGATTTTGGTCTAGTCTTAATAATACTCCTTTCGTCAAAGAGGTCGCAGTCTAGTGGGGTAAGCCTCGACTCGTGACCGAGAGATCCCGAGTTCGACACTCTCTCCACACATAGGGCAAACTTAAAAATATCTCCTTTTTTTAGAGCTATCTCCTCCTCCTGTGAGGCAGTTATCTCTCTCCTTCATAGGGCAATCGCCCCGCCGAGCTTCAAAAAAAAAAATACTCCTTTCATCTATGATATAATGGGTAGTATGTAGCGAAAATTAAAATAATATATATATATATATATATATAGTATTTATGATTTTTTTCTATTCTTTTCTGTTATTGAGAAGACAATATTGTCTGTTGCATAATTTGTTTTGTTTCGTACATAACATATTTTCGCCGACGAATGTAAAATCTGACAACGCTAAAGTGTTCTTTTACAAAAATCTCAGTAGTCAAATTTCACATTCAATGACTGGGATTTATTTTGTACTTACAAGGCAAAATACATTCCGCAATATAACCCTGAGCTTACAAGTTGACCAGGTTTTGTAATTTGTTGTATCTATCATCATTTATTTTAGAGATAATCACTATTTATACCCATTATCTAACTTTGAAAAGCAAGTTATACCCATTATCTTTTTTGTGTGCCATATATAGCCAGTATAATTTTTGAGGTGCCATTTATACCCAAAATGAGGATTCCGTCGTGCCGTAGAAGCAATTAATCATCTCTCTGGTTTGCCGGAGATGAAATCATTCCAACTGAGGAAGACGCAGATCGGCTTTCACCGAGGTGCTTACTCACGCCTCTGAATCCTGCTGTCCGATTCGTCCTCTTATCATCCGATTCCGCCTGTTTGGGTATAAATGGCACCTAGAAAATTGTATTGGCTATATATGGCACACAAAAAAGATAAAGGGTATAACTTGCTTTTCAAAGTTAGATAATGGGTATAAATAGTGATTATCTCTTTATTTTATTGTCTGCTTTACTCAAAGGAAGGTTCTTTATTTATTTATTTTATTTTATTGGAAATTTCAGGCAGCTGCAATCATATAATCTAGGGTCAGGATCAAACTGGAATCCTATATTGGACTCTCAGAAACTGGAAAAAAGAAAGTTGTCGAAAAGTTAAAAAATAACCAGTTAATGTTAATTATTGTGTGTGTACTATATTTTGCACCACTAAATTATTTGAAGTTAGGTACATTGTTTTTTATGGTTTGTAACCACCTTCTAGCAGGCACAAATGCACAATTCATGCTTGTTATTGTTACACTTGTAGTTTGACCTACTCTTTAGTTAAGATTGTATTTACTGAGTATTAATATATATGTTCCTTTTGAATTCGTCTTTTATATCTTTTCTTTTTTGTCATATAGAAAATATATTCGTTCAATAACTGTCTTTTGGATAATTTATTTGTGATTCTAACTGAATTAATAGTATACGTATGAGCAATATTTTTGCAGGGAAAAAGGAAACCACTTATACTACGAAACATTTAAAAAAAATAGAGATTGCGAGTTTTTTTATTTGTCTTGATAATCATCAAAGACTTTTAAGAACGGGATCTAAGAAAAGAGACCTAAGACTACAAGGTTGGAACAAATCCAAGATTTATTGCATATAACGAAAATAAAATGGAGGGGGTTTACCTCAGACATAATTGAAATTGCTTAATTCTAGCGGGATAAATATCCAGGAATTGAGTAATATCAGAAATCTAAGAACTAACCGGAACATAGTCAACACTAATCTAACCTAAGAACTAACTTAAAAGTAATCCAAACTAATTTAACCGAGATGGCAAGATTGGACCCCCCCGGTATTATTGTCTTTCGATCCTAAAGGAGTTAGTGAAGAGTAAATTGTGTTGTGTTAATTGAGAGTTATGTTCTTTATACCATTCTCTCCCGCCTTTTATAGTCGAGTTAAACCTAAAAGTGATCATCTTAAGTGAATTTCCCTGATAAATATGCCTTCTGCTTGTATTATCCTTTGAGCCTTCTATTCCTTAGAGGACTATATTACTTCATACCTTTTTTTTTGTCAAGTCACGAGGTGTCGTATTAGTGATACAGGGAATGAAAAGATAGGAATACCATAATGGGCCATGGCCATACTTTTGCTCTCGACTTGACGTTGTTTAGATCAGTACTTTGACCCATTCATAAATCAGCTTTAATCCATTTTTTAGTTCCGTCTATACCATTCTTTATATTGTTTATCTTGATTCAAACTCGTATAAATCTGCTTTTATTCTTCTCCTGTTCCCTTACAAACTAGAGTATATTATAAATCTCAGCTGGTTCAATGTAATAAAAGTAACAGGAAAAAGAGTTAACATGATTTTCTTGATTTTCAACCATTACATAATGTTGATCCCCACTTATAAAGATTTGGTAGATCAGACAGGGGGAAAGGTGGTGAGGATTGATCTTGATAATCATAACAAGATGCAATTCAACAACTTAATTCTCAAAAAAGAAGATAGTACATTCTTCATGCCGCCCTGATATTTTTAAAAATTATTTTATATGTATTGGATTATTTTTAAATGT
This sequence comes from Vinca minor, assembly GCA_026122235.1. Classification (NCBI taxonomy): domain Eukaryota; kingdom Viridiplantae; phylum Streptophyta; class Magnoliopsida; order Gentianales; family Apocynaceae; genus Vinca; species Vinca minor. Next base: position 5,767,331 of record JAOCZM010000291.1, read on the forward strand.
TTTTAACTACCTTTTCTTTGAATTCATCCCTCTAATATATATTTTTTTTCCGTCTGTATCATTCTTTTACATTTTTTGTCTTGATTCAAACAGTGCGTGATAAGACTTTCTCCCCAGCCACAATTGGTTATATAGATAGGAGAGTACCAAAAGATAGTGTGGCAAATAATGTTTAATTTTGAAAATTATTTTAATTTTCGTGAAGTTGAATTATTTGTAAGGAAAAGTGCGAGTCTCACACGAATTTTCATTTGAACTGCCTATTTATAAATGCATTTGAAAAATAGTAATTAGTCAGAAAAAATTCAATAAAAAGCAAAATTTATATATATCTGTAGTTTTAACAACTAAGGAGAACATGGTACAAGAATATCAACTGCATCTCCCCCTTTTACACAACAACCTTAAAGAACAACAAATATCTCATTTCACCTATGCATACAACTTCAACATTTTCTTCTTTTCTCCTTTCCTCGACGAATTTTTCATCGTCTTTTTTGAACATAACCGTTTCAAGTGTTGTTCTTGCGTAGGCAATGCTCCATGAACTCTTGCTAACCGACATGATTGTTCTGTAAATAGCTTATAAGTTTCTGACCTCTCCCACGGAACCATTCCAAAATCGTCATTAGCCTCTTCCATCCCTTCAACGAAAAATTGCCAGACGAAAGATCCTGCACCTGACCTGTTCTTTTTAGCTGATTTGTAGATAATGTCGAGAATGACTCTGTTGAATTGATCGCGCTTGGCATGATCAAAGTCTTTGTTCAAGTTTGATAGTCCAAATTCAGTGACTACTACTGGCTTCTTTAGTTCTTTGTCTCCGTCTTCAATGTGAGACATCATCCATTTCGCAATGTACTTTAATTTGTCTTCCAAGTTTTGTTTCTTGAACCTGTAAAAGAGAAGTAATAGCCCATCAACAAGATCACTTCTCTTGTTCCCGATTAGACCAAAAAGTATAGAATGGCAAAGTTAAGAACTTACCAGTGGTCAGGATATATATGGAGAGAGGCAAAATCAACAGTTGAGATGTTTGAATTGCGAATAAAATCAGATCCAAGATCAGCAGCCCAAAACTGTGGATTAACTGTTAACCTTTTGGGATTTTTCGGACCATAGAATCCTTCAAGACCGACAGTTAGGAGATGATTCTTGTCTATTGATTTGATAAAAGTTGACATTTCTTCTATCCAGTCCTGAATTTCAAGAAACGTGATCATAAGTAGCCAGATAGGAAAACTATCTCTATCAGTTCATAAATAATAGTACTCGTATATTCGACCAGAGAACGGTACTGATAAAAAGAAAACAAATCTACAACATTTCTGAATCTTTAGATACAGAAATTTTGATATTCACGCACCCCAAATAACAGTAAACATGTTGAAATGGAACTGTTTTGTATACTTAAGACTGAAGAAGCCGAATTAGTCCAGAACTTACTTGGAGGGTGTCGCCTGAAGGATCGGTGATGCATCGGGGTTCATTGATCAACTCCCATGCAAATATAGTTGGATCATTCCTATACTGAATCCCGGTAATTGTGTTCCTCCTTGTAAGCAGTGTCTGCAACCATAAAACAAGAATACGACAGTTGAGGGGCTTTTTTTTTCCTATTATCATTAATTAAAATCGTAAAAGTTATTTAACTGATTTATTATTTCAACTGAATAAAACAGAGTTATGCTTAATCATCCTACTCGACCCACGATTAAAATTGTTTGTTTCTTTTACCTGGAAAATTCCACTGCTGCTTTTGGAATCTTATGATTGCATCTCCATATTTTTGACAAACAAACAGAAATACGTAGACGAAAGCATTTTATCCTCTACTATTAATAAAGTGGTGATGTCAAAGCATAAGCCTAACACTCCACGGATGATGTAGACTGTTAGGTACAATCATCAATCTCTGTGACATATGAACCGCTTCCTAATGATCTTATGTTCTAGATTATCCTTATTTTAAAAAACTTCCTTCCATCGATAAGGGCTAGTAAAGGTATTACAACAAGCTACTAATGGTGTGATAAGCATTGGTTATAACTTCCATTAGTGTTATTATTTTCTTCAATCTGTATAACAAATATTAGTACTTCTACACTAGAGACAAATGAAGATGCAAGAAAAGTGACGACAAATATTTTATTAATCAACGAAAACTATCCTCTAAGTTGCAGCTGATGTTAGCAGATAAGTTTGTAACATTCTTGAATATAGAAACTCAAAGAAAAAACAAAAATTGGATGATGCAAATATTCAGTAATTGTCAAGAAATCCAGGCCTGTCTTACATCAATAAGATAAAAGAGGATGGGACGCAAATGATTTCACAATGAAGACAACTTTCTAAAAATGGAACAAGTAAAACAGAGATTACCTTGACATAGCTTTTGAAATAATGTCGAATTGATGGGTCATAGAAGAAAGAATCATTCGAAGAGCTCAAAGCAACACCTTCTTCCCATGCCCACTTGACGTATTGTGTTTTTCCACCGTATGCTTGCAAATTGTTGACCATGCTAAGCAAGAGCCTGATGCCATTTCTTCTAGCTTCTGCTATGACATAGTCTAATGCCTATCATGAAACAAATGAAAATTAAATTTAAGCGGCAAATGTGAAAAATAATCGTGACTTTATATCATAGAATTAGTAATACCAATAATCTTGATTGTTATATGATTTGAAAAGAAAGGGATGGAACCAAAAATTGCTAGACCATTTGCAAAACATAATCAGTGAAACAAAAACCTCAAAGATCAATAAATCTAGCAAGAGATCCCATTTGCTTGAATAACTCCCATTGCATTATATAGATTTCTCAAAGCAATTCAGTGGTGTTTTCAATAGTGAAAACATAGATATACAAGTAATTAACTATGCTGCTGAAATGTCAAATATAACAGAATCAATTAATATTCAGAGTAGTCAAAAAACTGCATAAGCTAATGCTATGAAATTTGCAACATGTAAATACTTAATAGTCCACAAAAGGCATTCCCTTTATCATTAGTATCATTATTTTTGTCTTTTTTGGGCTAAATACATTAAAGGCATTCACAATAAAACACTTCTACAGCTAATCATGGCTCCACTAACCAATAGGAAGAGCAAGAACAAGACAAGAAAATCATATTAAAAAGCAGAAAATGCAATATTAAGTAATCATTAACAAGTATAGTCTAATTACTAAACTACATAATTACACATAATCATACAAACAAAAGGAGGTAGAATTATATTACTCTGAAAACTTTTTCATTGAATCGACCGGGCGAAATCTGAAGAGCATTGTAATCACCATCATTGAAAGCCCAAGCTCTACAAACAGTTAAGCCCATTTTAGCACCAGCTTGAAGCATTGCTCTTACCCTTGGTCTACTGTATTCATCCACAGCTTTATCCATCATCCAGTAAGAATTCCAACCATTAATATAGAAAGCTTGATCATCTACAAAGAATTGAGTCCCATTTCTCACCACAAAACTTAGTCTTGTTTCTGAATTGTAACTGACCCAAAGGTCCCCAAATGACATATATATAAAAGCAACACATGATGCAAATCCAAGAATTGGACATAACAATCCATTTCTTGTTAGCATTCTGCTCATTGGTGATTTAAACATAAAAATCACCACACTATCTATAACTGTATCAGATTCTTGAGCAAAACTTTAGGCTGGAAATCAAGAAAATCTTTAACCAAGATGGCACCTTTTTGAAGCACCAACCAATAAAATGACCAAATCAGAGCAAGAAAGATGGGGTTTTTTAGGCCTTAAATCTCCAAAGGGGTTCCAAAATCTTGGAGATACAGATAAAAAATGAGATTTTGGGGAAGACCCAGATCCCCTTATGCAAAAGGGTACCTAAGTATTTACTTCAAAGACAATCAAACTCCAAGGAAATGGGGTTTCAAGGGAAAAAAAAGTCAGATTCCCACATGAAACTGCCTCTTAGAGTCTTGAAAGGAAACTTATAAAAGGAAAGATTTATAATGTGGAAATATATAACAGTGGATTCAAGAAGAGCAATGGGTCATTTACTCATTTATGGTATATCTTTATGACAATTTTTCACTTTAAAAATTTGTGAGAAATATTAGTTATTTATCATCAGAAAAGGACACTGGGCACAGTTATTTATTGTGGACCTTGTTAGGCTATTAGAATTATTGGCTAAAATATTGACTAAAATATTTTTTCGGACCTTTTTGCCCTTATAGTTGGGTGAACTATTAGAATTAGGAAAATGATTTACTCCTAGAATTTTGGGGATAGAAACCCTAAACCCCCAAATTGAGGGTGTTAAATGACTATCTTACCCCTACTGGTATAAGGGATTCACCCAACTATAAGGGCAAAAAGGTCCAAAAAACAATTTTAGTCAATCTTTTAGCCAATAATTCTAGTAGCCTAGCAAGGTCCTTAGAATTATTGGCTAAAATATTGACTAAAATATTTTTTTCGGACCTTTTTGCCCTTATAGTTGGGTGAATCCCTTATACCAGCAGGGGGTAAGATAGTCATTTAACACCCTCAATTTGGAGATTTAGGGTTTCTATCCCCAAAATTCTAGTATTAAAGCATTTTCCATTTATTTATTCTTGTCCCTCTTTGACACTCTACTTGTTAATTTTACCAACCTATAGAATTAGAGTGAAAATCGTCTGTACTCGTCTGTGTACCTATTTTTGCGTTCAACCAATAAGAATTTGCTATTTGATCATTTTTTTTAATTATATATACACATAATAAATTGTAATTAATTGGATATAGAAAATATATATACATACAAGTACATACAATTATTTTGCCTAGAAATAGATACCAACAACATTCATTAGCTTGGTAAATATTCTACATTTTGACATTTATCTCCTCCGAAAGAAAAAACACATAAAAATGTGAATTAATATCTCATCTTCCTCTTATTAACAGTTTTTTTATATCTATTTGTCCAGGAATTTTTCTAATATGGATCATGTCTACATAGACATTGTGGTTCAAAATTAACCACGTCATCACATAATTGTCCCTCTCCTCATCCTGTAGTGATGTGGCCATTTCTGAATCATGTGATCCAATGTACTTGGTACATATTAGAACTATAATGAGAAATTTTATCTTGGTTAGTGAGTAAAATTTAAAACTTATTTCTAGACCAAGAAATTTTATCTTGGTTAGGATGTAAGTTTTAAACTTATTCACTACCCAAGATAAAACTACTCGAACTATCATTTGTCCACTGCCAACGTGAAAAGTAATCAAGAGTCGTTTTACTGTAGGCCTACAGCGTAACTGCAAAATAGGAGAGAGTCTGATACATACTACTTTTTACATATAACAATTTATTTTTATTTTTTTTATGAAAAATATAACAACTTCAATTAGTTATTTTAAAAGTCGGGATTTTAATTACTTAAACATTTCTCCATTTTCATGCATGATGCATCTAAAGTAATCGGACTTTTGCTGTTTTATTTTTTATTTTTTTCCTTTTTGTATAGGAAAATCACCTACCCCTTTTGATATTGGATGTGTACAGTGTACTACTTGCATGAAATCCGCAAGATTCTGTGCGACAATCAGTATCATCGAAATTGACTCATCCCACTTATGATGTCAACTTCAATTTGTGCGACTTACTCCCCCCAAAAAAAAACCCTTAATTTGAGCGATATTGACTCATGAATGTTTTCCATGAATATAATATAGGGCCCTAGCCTATAATGCACGGTCTTGCAAACTTTTATATGGGCTTAAATTCTTTTCTCATCTCTTAAATCTCGCGTTTCTTATAATGATATATATCTCTTTTCTTAATAAATAATTTTTTAAAAATAAATATCAAAGTGATTATTACTATCTCTAATTCATAAACAAGGTAAGATATCACCAAACTATGGTTAATCTCTAACTGTGATGTTCGGAGAGGCTTGGTTAGACACATTGACTGGGAGTATATGAGTTCGATTTGGTATTGGCAAAATAAGAAGATGTATGGGAATGAGGATGTTCCGAGCCCGAGTCAGATTGTGCACCTTGTTAAGGCTCGAAGTCTTGAATGGATGAAGTCGTGGCGAGATAAACGGTTATACATTTCCGATCTTGTACATATGCGATATACTGATGATTTACTTAGTTAGGTACTGTGGTATTTCTTCATGGTGATGGCTACTGAGTTGGACTAGTAGTCCAATTCTTTTTTATATTTTTGTGACGTTTATTCCCTCTATTGGCAATAATATTTTACCCTGGTTATTGCAAAAAAAAAAAAAATCTCAACTGCGAACTTTGCAATTAAAAAAAATATTCTGTTTTGGGGTCACTCAATCTTAAAACCGTCCTTGTGTGATTGATCCATAAACCCACATACACAAGTAGGTCCTATCAAATTAATGTGAGGAAATCTTGGTGCCAAATTTAGAAGGACGGTTGTAGAAATAAAATTTCTCCGTTTTGGACCAAAAAAAATGGTCGGAGAACCACAACACTATAGTCTAATCCAACTATGTGAGTAATTGGGCTACAAAAGAACAAAAGACTAACTGGACTACAAGGTTATCTATATCAACCTTCAAACGTACGTTATTGGGCGTGGACCGACCAACCCAACAATCCTTTTTTTTTTTTCTTTTCAGTTTAGCAGATGTATTTGAGTTGATTCTCATTTACATCGCCACTTCTTCCCTCACCCTTGCAAAAGCAAATGCATATAGATTGAATCTTAGAATAAAACCTCAAATATTGAGTATTTAAAATCTGATTTTAATTTCGATACTAATTTGAGTATGAGATTAGTAATCTTGGCAAGTAATCGTCTGTATTCGTATATATTCACATTTCTATGTCAAATCACTCACAATTCACAGTGTATATATATAAATAAAAGAAATGTTAACATATCGAATTTTAAGTGACTGGACACAAAAATAAATATATATACGAGTACAAACGATTTTCACCCAAAATTTTTATATTAGAATCAATCTAAGTAATAAAAAAAATCTCAATCAAATGTGCGCCCTAAGCCCATTGATGATAAACCATTTTCCTGAAAGGAAAAAGCTTAACAGCTAAACAAAATTAGTTAAAAAATTCAAATTAAACACTATTCATCCATGTTGGTATAAGAAATTCATCCAACTATTTACTATTTTATCATCAATTTAGCTAATTAATTAGCTAAATTGAAACTCTCTAACAATGTCCTTCATGAAATTTTATATGCATTTTTTGGTTTCTTTATCACAATTTATGGCATAAAAGCTGCAAATCATTTTTCAACAGAAACTGAGAAATGTTTTGCAAGTTTTATCAAATCCATTTTGTTACCGTTTTACATAATTATCTCAGATTTCCTGTTGTTAACACTTCACTTTTATCATCATTATATACAAAATGTGTATTTTGATTAAGTCTGATTTAAATTTGCTTTGAAAATCAAACTTAAATTTAAATTACCTTTAATTTGAGTATGAAAATAAAACGTACAACGCATATCGCATATCATTATATGCTAGTATTGACTTACTGCAGCGTGCAGGTATATGTCACTACCAAGTTAGTTGCTGACTTGCTGCTCCTACTTAATCTTTGAAGAAGTAAACACCCTCGTATTGAATTAAAAATCCAATTTCAAAAATAGAAGAAATCTGAAAATTAATAATTTACATGACATTCCTTTCCTTTATTTTCCTCATTTCTGCCTTCTGGTTGGAATAATCTCACAATACATTCTACAAAGACAAAATTTACCCTTCATTCAAATTTTTCTAGAAACATGCTAAATAGATCCCCGACACACCTCTCACATACAAAAATCAATATCATCTCATATAGCATACACAAAAAATCAACAATGACTATTTGCAGAAAGAATCCCACGTCTACAAGTAAAGTCAAAACTGATTCTTTGTGTATGGGCTTACTTGGATTGGGTTTGGTTTGGGTTTGGTTTGGGATTTGGTCTCAAACCTAGTCCCAAACCAGCTTTGAGTTTGAGTTTGGGTTTGGGTTTGGGCGGGAAAGGCTAAAAAACGGGCGGGAACAATTCAAATTCAATTTTTTTTTTTGAAATAATCGTCCAAATTCAAATTATGACTTCACAAATTTAGAATTTGAACATTTCCGCTAATTTAAGAAACTAAAAATTTTGAATTTAACAATTATTTGAAGAAAAAAATTTGAATTTGAATAGTTCACTGTTTTTTAGCTTTCTCCCGCCCAAACCCAAACTCAAACCCAAACTCAATCCCAAACTAGTTTGGGACTAGGTTTGAGACCAAATCTTAAACCAAACCCAAACAAAACCCAATCCAAGCAAGATCCATTGAGATAGTTATATAGGAGAAAGTTACCCCCGATGTTTAGGCCACAAAACCGGCAAAAAAATCATTTATTCTGTGTATGTATTTATTCCTGTATCCAACCAATTACAATATATGATTGGTTGGGTATAGAAATAGGGACATACACGGGACAGACGGTTTTCACCCAACAAAAACAAAAAACCCCTAAAAAAAATAAAGTTATCCTAAAACAAAACCATCTAATAAATCCTATAAGAGAGAAAATTTAGATACAAATCTCAAACTTATAAGAAGTAATTATTGAGTGAGATCTAAAAGATCATCAACAGAAACACCATCTTTTCTAGTATTTCTAACAAAAGCAAAATATACAAGAAAAGCACAAAGAGCAGCCACAATATTCCCTTCTCTAACCAAAACCTTAACAACAAATCCAATAATATCAGCTGTCAATTTCCTTCCTTCTGAAACCAAAGCCCTTCTAGGCTTCCCAGCAAAAGTTAACAAAACAAGAATTGAAATCCAAGTTATTAAAGTAGCTGGTACTGCAACACCCAAAGCAGCCACCATTGAAAGTACCCCAAAAGCAGCACCTAATAGAATTGATGCATACAAAGCTGACCAACCACCACTAGATGAATTTATTATTGTAATTTCATACCAAGAAAGCACTGATTTGAGAAAATTCCATGAAATTGATAGTAAGATTGTGTAAACAGCTATAAAAAGGCATACCCATGTTCTTCTTTTGCTGATTATTTTCATGAAAATCATCATACATGTTGATGATGATTGGGATTGGGGCTGATCTTCTTTTTGGGATGTTGAAGGTGGAAATAAATTTGTGGGTTGTTCTTCTATTGATTCTGCCATGGATTCTTTTGATTCAATTTTGATGGCTTTTGAGGTTGGTTTGAATTTTTTTTCTTACTTTCTTTCTTCCTAGGTGGTGTGGTGTGGTCTCTGGTCTCTGGTTTGGTTTCCCTTTGTTTCCACTCTTTCCTTATGGTTTGTTTGGATTGAGGAAAATGGGGGTTTTTTTTGGGGGTAAACAAGAAGATTGTACTAGATGATGGTGACTAAAGGTGAAAGGAAAATGACACGCGCCTATTTAATGCGTGGGGATCATTTGTTTTTGTATGACTTTCCGTCATGAGCGGCCCGGATCCTATCCGGAATAACATATTTTCTGCATATACGCATCGTGTGAGACATATGTTCTGATCTCAGCACAGGTCTTGTAGAACACGTGTCTTGTTTTAAATCAATTTTAATCGTTAAAATTTTAATTCGACAGCCGAGTATAAGTTCTGTACTTGCGAAACTTATCCGTTACGCACTGAAACAGCTGCGGGTGTCTACCGACTACCTCACTGTTCCTCGGCGCATAACAAGTTTTTTAAGTATATACTGAACAACATTAAATATGTGTTCGCGTCTTTGTGGAACAGATTCAGCACAACATGTGTAATGATTTTTAGAACACCTATTTTGTTAAACACTTCTCTCACAGCAACACAAACACATGTTCAATGCAACATGTGTTTTGAAAATCATACCAAAGCGTTGTTCCAAAACAAATTTTACTCGTCAAATTTTACATTCAATAATTTTGTTCGACAATGCAATATTTAAAGCATTTTGCATTGGATCCGGACTGACTGTCCCTAGAACTATAGAGAGTGCATGTAAATAGTAGGATATGTTCAATCAATCAAAAATTCCTAAATGGAGGATAAATATGCGCTCTTTTAATTAATTTACTACCAAATTCTGGTCTGAACTTTTTAATTTTTCTAGACTAGCTTTTTGTGGGCTTTTTAATTTTTTTTTCCCGGGGTTTGTACAAAATGGTTGAACACTTGCAGTCTGGCTCCTATGTAGAATATGTATTTTTCAGTATGTGAGAAATATTTATTTTTCCTTGAGAACAATGTTTTTAGTTTAAAAACTCATGTTCATATGAACAGGTATTCTGAAATCTAGAACATGTGTTCTTTTTAAATTAATCTTAATCGTTAAAATTTTAATTTAACGGATGAGATTTCGTTCCGTATGTACAGAACATTTCTGGAGGCGTGTTAGAACACTTGTTGGTTCAGGCAATACTACCGCGAGTGATGAACCTTCTTGCCCACTTTCTTAGGAGAGAAAAGAGAAAATAAAGTCACGTGACTTCAAATTGTCCATTGGATTTCAAAGGTAGTTGAAATTTTGCTAGCAGCAGACTTTTTTCTTTTTTCTTTTTTTTTGCTAGCAGAAGACTCTTTCCCTTTTTTAAGAAAAAGAAAACATAAAAGTCTTTTTTTAAAAAATAAAATATTTTTTAGTTAGCCGACAGAATTTTTTTTTTTTACCTACGAGTAAGTAAGATGCTCAGGTCAGGGCAACCAGTTGGTGAGGCTGCAGTGCTGTACCCTTCGGATCGGGGCTGAAATAGTAAAATTTCCAACTCTTACTACATCATTTCAATACTAAAGCTTAATTAAAAAAAAATTAATTTTTTTCTATAGTCTTAAAAAATGTTTCATTTATTACATCACACCCCTCTATTACACCACGGCTCTACTGCGGAACGGATTTTTTTCCGTTGAATTAAAATTTTGACAGAGCTGAAATTAATTTAAAAAGAACACATGTTCGTGCGAACAGGTATTCTCCTGTTCTCAAGATAAAAAAAATATTTCGCACATATTAAAAAATACATATTCCGCATAGGAGTCAGACTGCCTCTATTAATTCTTAGGGCAATTTTTTTTTGGCTAAGTAATTCTTAGGGCATTTACATTTAAGAGGTTACATATTTGTACCACTCAATTTGAAAGAATGTGAGGACTTTTACTAAAAGCCTGACAAAAGCTTCCATAGCACACATTTGTTGATTTTATACAAATGCCCTGACCCATTATTAACACAAAAACTATGGTGCAGTTGAATTGTATTTGACTCTAAACTTCTTCCTATAAAATGCAATACACATTCTTTTCATAAATAAATAAAAAAAAATTAGAGCAATTACCCAATTTTAGACCTGAACAATTTATACTTTTCTTTTTTTAGACTTAAGGTTTTATTTTATCCAGGTGTGGATTTGAACAATTTACGATTAGCTATTTATGGATTTTTTTAAATATTCCGACCAAAAAGTCACCTGAAACCAAAACGGGGACGTTTTGCATAAGGGCAAAATTGTCCTTGCACCTCCCTCTCCACCTCCTCCATCAATCACACCTCCCTCTCCACCATCTTCCCCTCCTCCTCCATCACCACCACCTCCTCATTATTCCCAAAAATCAGCCACCAAATCAGCTGAAATTGAGCTCAAAATGCAACCAAGAAAAGCCCAGAGAGACCTAAACAAGCTCAAGAACTCTATTCAAAACTCAAAATTCATCACCACCACCACCATCTCCTCTATACAGCAAGAATCCGTCAATTCACCACCACCCACTGCCAACCACCATCACCCACCGCCAACCGATGTCCCCCTGTGCTTTCCCCTCCTCCCCAATCACTACCACATCCCTCTCCACCATCACCATCTTCTTCTTCCTCCAAAAAACCAGCCACCAAAAGGAGGAAGAAAAAGCCACCACCTCCTTCCCCTCTTCCTCCATCACCATCACCATCCCCTTATTCCTCCCAAAAACCAGCCACCAAATCAGCTGAAATTGAGCTCAAAATTCAACCAAGAAAAGCCCAGAGAGACCTAAATTTTGGGCATCAAGGTTTTGGGGCTGATTTTTCCAAATTCTGGGAAGCAGGGTCAGCCCAAAAAAATTGTGCACTGTGGAGGCCGGAGATGAAGAAAATCACCAAATTTGGCCGGTGGTGGTGGGTCTTTGTTAATAGTGGCCGTAGATGAAGAAAACCATCAAATTTGGCTTCTTTTGGTGGCTGATTTTTGGGAAGAAGAAGGATATGGTGATGGTGGAGAGAGGTGGTGGTGATGGAGAGGGGAAGGAGGTGGTGGCTTTTTCTTCCTCCTCCTTTTTGTGGCTGATTTTTGAAGAAGGAGATGGTGATAGTGGAGAGGGAGGTGTAAGGACAATTTTGCCCTTGTGCAAAACGCCCCCGTTTTGGTTTCAGGTGACTTTTTGGTCGAAATATTTTAAAAAATCCATAAATAGCTAATCGTAAATTGTTCAAATCCACACCTGGATAAAATAAAACCTTAAGTCTAAAAAAAGAAAAGCATAAATTGTTCAGGTCTAAAATTGGCTAATTGCTCAAAAAGAAATCATTTTTATACAATTAGAGAGATATGAAATCAGACTTAATTCATATACCCACCGTCATGACAATATATTCTATAGTGTTCAATTGTAAAATCCCATTCACATATGGGATACATGCTTATATGAGATAAGAATGAAAGATTTAACTGGTATATAAGACTAGTTTAAGTATCCATTATTATTTCAAGTAGATGATCGTGAATCCTGTTAGACCCATATGTTGCGCTCTCGGATTGACGGACACGTGGCGTGACATCAAGTATGCAAAAAGTGTATATAATATAGCAGGTAAACTATTTTCTATAGTTTTACATGATAAGGAGCACTATAAAATGTAAATGAAGTACATGGAACCCGAACTTCTAGTTTCTTTAAACACTACATTGTCATGAAAATTCATGTTAGTGCCATAGTTTTCAAAAGTCGAATGGTGATGGTCTAAATTTTAGTATTGACTTATTGTGTAGATAAATTTCGTTAAACTAGAGGGTGGAAATGTACACTGAAAAAATAGATTTTTTTTATTATTATTACAAAATAGGTATTTCAAGTGGCATAAATATATATATATATATATATATATATATATTTATCAAAATCACTATTTTGCAATTTCAATTCTAGACGTCGAATTGTTTAATACGATGTTTGAATTATAAAAAATTCCACGTTACATGGTCTTAAACAAATAACTCAATTCCAGAGAGGGGGTGGCTAAATTTTAACTATCTAGCAATGTCCATTATTAAATTGATTAATTAATATAGCAAGCAAAACTTTGGTAAACAAGTGTATTTTTTTCTTGCTTTTTCAGAACCGTTACTTTACTTGTTCAGAAGGTTAGTGGAGAAGTGGGGAATGGAATATAAATGTGTCGTGAAGAGGATATCTTGTTTACTATCGCAGAATGCAATCCAGTAAGAGTAAAGGCTGTTAGTCCAAACAAGAAATATTAGCATATTCTTTTCTTAATTTGCAAGGTCAAGCAAAAGTGTTTTTAACTGGCAAAGGGACCAAAACAAAAAAGACAGAATAGGACTCTGTTATTGTTGAACTCCATAATAGATCTTCCATATGTAATGACGTGGGATAAGAAAGTGCACAAGTCTAAAGAGACCACCGGCGGTTCCAATTAGTGCTGTCAATTGGATCCATTTGGGTATAAAATATTGAGTTTAAACTCAAACTTATTAAATTTTCCGAGTTGTGTCCTTATTGAATTGAATCTAAGTTTTTTTAATTTGATTCCGGACTCAACCATATTGAATCTAAGATCTATATATATATATATATATATATATATATATATATATATATATATATATATATATATATATATATATATAGACTAAAAATCAGCCATGATCATCATTCATTACACCAGAAGTAAATGAAACTAATCTAGAACAAAAAGGCCCATGGGCATCCCTCACCACAACATGGCTAACAAAGAGGGGAACAAAATGAAAATACACAATCAAAGTAGTAGGTGTGAGTCCTCCCTCCTTCGCAAGTCCATCAACAGCCGCATTGGCCTCCCTGTAGATGTGAGATAATTACTCTCTGGTATCCTCCTGAGTAATACCTTGCAATCATAAATAATAGGAGAATACGGATGAGTGGTGATATCCGCATTTAAAAGTAAATGCAACATAGCTTTTAGCGTCAACTTCAACTTCCAAATTAGTAACACCCAGTTCCAATGCCATCTTAAGACCCTCTTTGAGTGCAGCTAGTTCTGCGACCATATTCATAGGCAACCCTAAGTTCTTACAAAACCCTCTAATTCAATCTCTTTTATCATCTCTAATAACCCTCGACTCGGGTTGCCTATAGACGAACCATCGACATTAATTTTCATCCACCATATAGGTGGCTTTTTCCAAGATACCAAAATACTCTTCATCCTAGAGTAATCTTTACTCGGACCAAGAGCTGCGAACTCAGTTGCTCTTTTGATAGTTTCCATAAACATATCAATCTTCTCTTTGCCATTACCAAACACAGTTTGGTTTCTATGGTACCATAAAGACCAAAAACCGAATGAAAACAGTGTGCCCCATTGCACTCCATTATACTTAGAATCCCTCTTTGACAATAGCACCCACCCTCAACCAATCCAGAAATCGTATGCTCTTCAAACTTGGCTTCACAAGATATATTCCTATTTCATTCCAAAAACCAACAGCCACCTTGCACTCCCTAACAGTCTCATCTTTTTTATTACACAAAGCAATTGATAATATTTCTACTATAAGGAGATGTCTCGTAGCTAGTCGATTGTGGTTACACATCCATAAAAATAATTTAATTCTCAAATTACAAAGCACTTGACCAAATTCAAGACCATTTTTTTCCTTTTATTACTTTCATCACGATTATCCTCATGAATAACCTCGTGTGCCGCTTTCGAGCTAAAATCACCATCGGCACTACCCTTCCAAAATCTCCTATCCGGCTCCATACTGAAGCAAGATTTTTGGACATCCCGTAAAAGAGTTCACAATATTAGCAGGCAAACATAAAGATATCTTGTTGAAAATTCCAAGAACTATTATCAAGAAACAACTCAGCAAGTTTGAAATCACTTTCATTTTTATGAAGAGGGCCAACTATCATCCTTCTAAGAGGGCCTAATCCCGACCAATTATCCTCCCAAACACTAATAGTCTCGCCATTCCCTGGGATCCAAGCAGTCGCTATTTCAAACAAGTCAATCCCATTTTTCTATAGCCTTCTGATTAATAGAACTTGTGCCTTTTTTTTCCTAAAGGACTTTCTGATTATTACTCTTTACAAGATATTTACTGTTTATACACCAAGCCCATTTGCTCTTCCTATCTCTGCCAAGTCTCCAAACAAGTTGCCAGCCCCACTTGATTGACATGAATGACTTTTCTGATACCCAAGCCATCCCGATTCTTCGGTTTTGCAATGTTATTCTAGTTCACAAGGTGGATTTTCTTCTTTTTACTAGTACTTCCCCAAAGGAAATTCCATTGTTCTTTATCAATATCCTCGCAAACCACAACAGGAATAAGAAGACACTACGAGTAGTAAGAAAGGATTTGTGATGAAGAATTTGATTTTATATGAAATTATAAAATCTTAATTAAGTTTTTCAATCTCTGCGTCTCTTAAATCTACATAATTATAATTTAGACTTACTACTTTGTGGAAATTTTTTATTTTGCACATACGAAGAATTCAAAGATACTATCTTTTACTCAGGAAAAACATAGTTTAAAAATCAAATATTACAAAATCAAAGGAAACCATATTCCATTCATTTTTCATTTTCTAATAAAAAACACCATATACACCATAACACAAAACTAAAATTTCCACACAAGATTCAAACCCACACATAAAAACCCGCTACCAAATCAAATTCAGCCACGTTTTCCAAACAATCTTGGAGAACTTCTTGTTCCTTTACTTTCCACACCTTCTTCCTCCTCTTTATTACTGTTTCCCTTCCCATTTTGACCTTTTGACTTTATCTTAATTTCATCCTCTGCCCTTTGACTCCTAGTCCTCATCGCCGCCCCAATCTCATCGGCAACCTTATCAAACTCATCCCCCAATTTCCTCGCCGTCCTCTTCATTTCCCTCTCTTCCTCCACATCTCCAATCTTTACTAACCTCCTCCTCCGCTTCACCGCCACCGGCGCCGGCGGAGTTACCGGACTCTTCTCTTCTTCATTCTCACCGTCTTTTCCGGTTTGAAGAAGAAATTGATCTCTTCGGAGATAAGTTTTTCTGAGCTTTCTTCCAAGTCTTTTCCTGCTCGGCCCGGAGTTTCTTAACATTGCCTTCAATCCGGCCTTGAAGACGGTGGCGTTGGAAACTGAGTCCACCCATGGACCAATGAGCCTCATCAGCCCAAGACATCAATGGATCCATGACTGGTACCGGTGGATCGACCCGCTCTTCGTTGAACTTCACGTCTGTGTAGATCCGTGGCCTTGGTAGGCTGCTACCGTAGAACTTTCCGGGGCCTAATGCTATCACCATTTCTTCTAGATCTGCTGCAATTTTTTCTTCCGGCGGCGTCGGCGTCTCTGTGGGATTTTGTGGTGCAGATCTTAAAGGAATTTGTTTCTCCGAGACTGAGCTTCTCATTGTGTGTCTGTTTTATAAAGAACATTAGATTTTCAGGAATGGCGGATAGGTTTTGGCGGGAAATAATGTTGGCGCCATTAATAATATTAATGTTGGCGGGAAGGTTCTGCTGCGTCAAACGTCAAAGGTCGTTAATTTAAGGGGTTTACTCTTTACTGAACAGAGGAGAATGAAAAAGAACGGGCCGAGTTGTGATTTGTAAGGCCTATAATTTGTAGGGCTTAAAATTTGTAGTTGGGCTAAATTTATGGGCTCAGAATTGAATTTTGATAAGGCCTATAATTATGTCTAATCTGTTTCTTGCGTGGATTGAATAACATCCACTTCTGACAGCCCATTATCCTCCGACAAATTATTACCCCCAAACTACGTCCCTACTTCCCTCCTGTCCTGGGCCCTCACTTCTTTCACAAATATCTCCACTCACATACACCCACGTGTGCCACCTTAACATACACAAGCCCGCACCTGATAAAAAAACATGACGTCTCCTTCCTGCGTACGATAGTAAAAATTACCTTATAAGGCGCGAAAAGATGAAACGCTTTACTTTCTCTCTCTAGATAATCATCAAGATCCAGGGAATTGGGAGTGTGTTATTAGGGTTTTACTACTACTATATATATATTTTATTGTTTGGAGCTTTTTTTTTCTTCTAACACAATGGAGACTGAAATCCAAGATAATCTCCAAGCTTGCTTAGTCAAGAAGCTCAAACATAATGAGGTAACCACAAAAAATTTCCGACGATTATAATTAATTATGTGCGCATAGATTTTTTATTTTTATGTATTTTTTTTTCCAGTTTGGTGTTTGATCGTGCCTTAATTCTCACAATGTATTACTAGTATAAAGAATTTCTGGTTTTCTTCTCCAGGAGCCTATAACTAAGGATATTGAGAATTCTACCAGCATTGCTGGATCAACCTATGGATCACTCGGTGTCGACAATCCAAATGGTTCAAACTCATATCACGATGATGAAGATGGTGTGGTTGAACTTGATGATGATGACGATGCTGGTGATATTTCTGACCATGATGTCGATGATGAGTGCACGTTTGATGATGATGATTATGATTATTTAAGTATGCAAGCACAATTTGATAATATGGATTTTCCACCGGGAGTGGAGGCTTCAGTTACGTGGTTGTCAGAATCTACCGTAAGTTCCAGTAATTCGAATCCATCTAGCGCTGCAGTCCCCTCTACAACTGCAGGTCCTTCTGTGGAGTCTGTTGTTTCAACTAGTTCGGGAATGACTGAAGGTTCAAGTTCAAATGGGAAAGGAGAAGTGGAAGATGATGAAAATGAGGTTATCTCAAAGTATGCATTTTTCAAAAGGTTTGATACAGTTCAAGATTTTTCTGACCATTCATTATTCGGACGAGGGATTTCAAGGGCAAAAGGTGACTTCTATCAGCCATATTAGATCCTATTCTTGCTTTATTTTGGAACCCCATAATATTAACTCTGGTATATATGTATGATAAATAGTAACGTCGACATTTTCCTGTTTCGTATTTTTGTAGCCACCTAAGGCATGGACAAAGAAGGTTCAGGATGAGTGGAGAATTTTGGAGAAGGATTTACCAGATACCATCTTTGTTAGAGTCTATGAAACAAGGATGGAGCTCTTGAGAGCGGTCATCATTGGGCCGCAGGGAACACCATATCATGATGGTCTTTTTCGTCTTTGATGTCTACTTCCCACCTGACTATCCAAGCAAACCACCGGTAGGCATTGCATTGTGTTGATGTTCTTATTCTTCATCATATAGTTATCTTTTTAAATATTTCACTTTTTCGTTCCTTTAGATGGTCTACTACTATTCTGGTGGCTTACGGTTAAACCCAAACTTGTATGCTTGTGGAAAAGTATGCCTCAGCCTTCTCAACACATGGATTGGTCATGGAAACGAGAAATGGATACCAAATAAATCAACCATGCTTCAAGTTTTGGTCTCCATACAAGCCTTGATTCTGAATGCAAAGCCCTTCTTTAATGAACCTGGATATGCATCATCGTTTGTCGGGGCAGAGGGAAATAAGCAATCCAATGCGTATAACGAAAATGTGTTTATCCTGTCACTGAAAACAATGATGTATACACTAAGGAGGCCACCAAAGGTATGATTTCATGATTTCGGAAAGAGATTTTTATTTCTATCAATCTCACTTGTGTTAATTTCTAAACTCTCGTGTTGATGCAGCATTTTGAGGACTTGGTTGCTGGTCATTTTCGTTTTCATTCACGCGAAATTCTCTCCGCTTGTAAAGCTTACATGGAGGGTGCTCGCGTGGGTTCTTTGGTCAAAGGGAAAGTTGCAGACAGCAAAGCCATGGAAAAGAATAACTCAAAAGAGTTCAAAGACTCAGTAGGTAGAATGGTGAACGCGCTCGTCTCAAACCTTACCAGGTATGGTGCAAAGAACTTGGATCAGTATCGGGTTGAAGACCAGAGGGATAATGTTCACTCATAGGTTTCACTTCAGCTTAGGTCTTCTGTTAATGCTTTTACTTAAGAGTAGGTCTTTGAATACATTATATCAAACATAAAAAAACCTCAAACTAATATTCGAATCCAAAAAGAGGGAAAGACATCCAAATAAACGATAGATCACCATGTATTTTCAGTTCTTTCTACAAACAAGCGTGATTCGAACCGCTTATCTATCTGCAGCCATCTTCTTCATGCTCATTTCGTGGTTCTTTCCATATTTACTTGATCGATCCTGCTACAAGCAGGAAAAAAACAACAGTAAATCCTAAAAGCAGTCGGTCTCCAGAAAAGTACGTAAGTTTTCTTGCTTCATCTACACAAACTACTCTTGACTTAACGTAGAAATAGTAGTTAAAATCATGAAAAGTGTGTCAACCTATGGTTAGAATCTACGATGGCATCTGCAAGTACAAATATAACAAGTGAAGGTACATAAAGTGCTGCAGAAAGTTTCAAGTAACTAGCTTGTTTGAAGGATAAAGATAAAATGGAAATTCCGAAAACTAACCAATAACAGCGGGATCACAAAAGAACTGTTTTAGGGAGTTGAACACTCTGTCATGTTCAGCTCAGCACTCAGCATGTGATGGAGAAGCATATCGACTCTTTGACTCCGTGTCTTTGTACTGGAGAATACATAGAGTAGTCAATTTAGATTACTTCGTATAGTATCTGTACAAAAATTTACTCTGCACAGGGATACTAGACATACCCCACATTACGTCGTCCCTTTCTGTTTCCTTCCTGGATTATATTAAAAAAAATTGGAAAGTTACCTAAAGAATTTAGAGGAAATTTCAACAGCCAGACCTAATAGCTAAAAGAAAACAGACAAACCTTGTTTTCTCCATCTTCACAATTATCAGATTCTTCAAGCTCCATTTCAGCAAAGAAAGCTTCCAAGACAAATGCTACAACCTGTGCTCACCAAAAACGAATCGTGTCTTAGTATTTTTACTTTAGAGCTCCTACATTCATCTCTGATATGGCCAAGGAAATAGTTTGAAAGCACGTTAAGTAGCAATGGAAGCTTACCAAGTTCAAGAGCAGCAAAACTGTAATGAGATAGAAGCTGATGAAGTAGATGTAACTCCAAGAAGTCCCAGTCAAATCCTTGTAGCTCTGGAATATCACCAAGGATTAGAATTACCTGAATGCGCAATTAATGGACCTCCAGAAAAGGCAATTCTGATAATAACATAATGATACATATAAAATGGCTGGCAATAAAATACTCAAAATTAAGAAATTTCACAATAGTTCAATAATGATGAATTACATACTGATACATGTTACAGTACTAGGTTCCCAAGGTTTCAAAAAAAGACATTTCCGTTACTTTTCATAGACAAAGAAGAAAACTATAGCGAACCTATATGATAAGATATGGAAGCAAAGACTTGACTAGACTTGAATCTGCTACGTTAATCCCTTAATCCTAGAAGCAAGAATGCCGAGAATAACCTTAAGGGAACTGAAAGTAAAGATGCAAAGGGTTCCCCCTTCCCCTCGAAAAAGATAAAAATAGAAAAAGATGCCTTATGAAGAACACATATATTTCATGAAACGGGGGAACTCTGTCAATCATGAGAAATTCTTTTACCTGCATCCAAACTTGCCAATTTCCCATCACCAATATATTGAAAAGCGTGACCATCCCATTGGGGTAATCATTGAAATTGAAAAGCAAATAACTGAATCTGTTAAAGAAAACTTGCATACTCGAGTCCCATTGAACAACAAATTCCTCAGCAGAAAAAGAAGATGGAAACAGCAAACTAAACTTATAGTGATTTGGTCACCTTGGGGGAGGGAGGGGAATAAGACTTTCACAGTAGAGGATACTCATCTTCAGAAAGATCAGTTCCTTCCAACTTCAGATTTCCAGCATTGACCATACCACCAAATATCTGGCGAAAGTAAACATTTGCATGTGAATAATCAGTAAAATGTTTGCATGTAGTAAACATTTACATTTCCACAGTTACGATAGAGTTGTGTAATTTAATAGAAGCAATTATGAAATTTGTACTAGACAGAACTTCTAAAAATATTTCATCTAAGAGTAGTCCAAGAGTAACCAGCCGAACGAGTAAATGTCAATAACCACAAGTCAAACATAAACAAGAAATCTTGGTCTACCTGCACACCAACGGAGCAGTAAATGCATAGAACACAGAATATTGTCCCCAAATATGGCATTAGGCTCGGTATGAGGGTCAGAAATGTGGAAACAAAAGCCCGATATCGTTGAACGTGCATCAAGAGCCTTATCAGGCGTAACATTCTTGCAATCAGAAGATAACGGATCCTGTAATCATTAATGTTCGTTAGAGCTGATCAATCTACATTAAAACAAAATAAGCATGCAATCGCCAATCATACAAACAAAATATTCCACATTACCAAAATGCGAACACTTATGAATTGAACAACTATTTCCGTCTTTTGGTTACTCCATAATAACCAGAAAATTATATAGTACCAGACCCAAAATAATTGGTAAGATACATCTATGATTTAAGTATTTATAAATGGACATGTTTAGGTTTCAAAATAGAAATTTCAGAAACATCGTGTAATAATTTCAAGACCCGGAAATAAGATATAAAGAGGAAAATGTAATGAAAAGGCCAACTCTGCCGTGACATTAATCACACTTCAGTTTCTTCAAGAAAAGGAGTCCTAGACTGGCTTTAACAAATTTTGAAACATTTTTGCTCCGAGTTTGTAGGCTCATATATGATTCTCAAACGGTATAATTTTCTTAATCCGACCTACAGGACTAAGTAGTTATAATGGTCCTTTTATCTCCTTGAAGGTCCGCACAATTACTAGATTATTATTTCATTCAAACTCGGGCATTACGTCTATCAGGAAAATAGCTAACTTCCACACAATTACATCAGATCTTGATGCCATAGGAAGAATAAAGAATCAAAGACTAAGAACCTTTGCATCACTTAATAGCAGGGAAGAAACAATCAGGTGAAATATTCCTACCATTCTCCATTTGAAAGAAATGTCAGCTCATTGGGAGCTATGAAAGTTGTCGTTTCTCCAATAACTGCAAGAACAGAAATCATTACATTGATCAAGTTGAAACAATGATATGCCATACGCAAAATACTAGAAAGTACAGATTTTCAGCTTTCACATATTTTGGCGGGAAGGAAACGTGTGGAGGGAAGTAAACGAAGCCTAGACCCCTTCCTCCTAGATCAGCATTCATTATAACTTACAATATTGGAAACTTATCTGAATGCAAGGCTAGTAAATAAAGAAAAACTCAGTGGTATAAGCAGGATGCAAAATTCATCATTGAACTAAAGAATAACAACAAAATTCATTATTGCACTGACCTATAACCCAAGTAATAACAAAGTCAAAGCGGTTTTGACCATCCCTCCAATAATTTACGAAACCATACGCATAGACTTTAAGTGCCATCTCCAGGACATAAAGCCACCCCTGCAAAAAGCATTGAACTTCTTTGACTTAATAAGACAAGACCAAAATATATTACTAAACAGTGTGTATAATCAGGGCCGGCCCATAGTGCATGTGAGGTGGTGCAACCGCACAGGGCCCCCTCTCAAGGGGCCCCAAAATTTTCAAGTATAACATGTTTATATGTTAAGTTCAGCCCAAATATCCAAGTTACCATGTAGCCATCCATGTCTATTACTCCAATAGTCCAATGTACAAATTTAATATATTCCAATTTCCAAGTTTATTTCGTTTAATTTAAAAATTGTAACAAGTTAAAAATGTTAATGTTCATACGAAAGGCCCCATTTTTAATTTTCGCACAGGGCCCCCGAAATATCAGGACCGGCCCTGTGTATAATTCCATTATGAACAGAAAATTTCTAACTTTTATGTTCATCTATGCTCCTTATCGGCATGTTGCTAGATTCAGAAAGCATACCAACTAAACAATACCGGCTTATGTTACCATTCGATGTCCTTGTTAACTATCGACTCAATTTTTTTTAATACCATCCTGATGATTGACAACACTGGGTAATATGGAGTCAGTCATCAACTTACCGAAGATAAATTCTGCCGTCTGCCATGCCTTCTGAGCAGAACTGTTTGCTATGTCAAGCTGAAACGAGGAATGAAATTGCAAAGTAAGTCCTAGTGGAGAAGTAGATAGTCTTCCATGTAAGATAATCAATACTCCAGTCTAGTGTGTTCATAAAAAGAAAGTGAAGAATCACATAATACTCCAGACTAGTAAGTTCATAAAAAGAAAGTGAAGAATCACATACTGCAGCCGACTACTCTAAATCAAAGTTCATATTATAATTAACAACAATCACAAATATTGGAAAAAGAGTTCGCCAGATGAACTACACCCCCCCCCCCCCGATTTCAATAACAATAGAGCTACCGTCGGGGGTTAACGTGATCTGAGGCTTACCGTTGTCTCAATAACGACAGCAACAAAATTCAGGAGGAGAACAAAAGCTACAACGTATCCAAATTTAGGGCTTCGAACAAAATCCTTCAGCTTTTCAGAAACTCGAGAATGGTAGATTCTTGGAAATTTCTCAAAGATAGGTTCCTACAAATGAAGCAAAACAAAAGTTACATTAAGCCCTGTGAAGCCAACTAAAGAAATATTACAGCCTTAGCATGAAAATTTGAACTGACCAAGTCCTCCTTTTGAAATCTTAGGGCTATGGCATTGCAGAGATCAGCAAACTCATCCGAATTAATCTGCAAGTCGACAATGCAGTAGAAAATCAGATATGCAATGAATCAAGATAGTTATTGGAAAAATAATTTCTTCATTCTCATATTTAGCATAGTCTAAGCCTGTATAAGTCACAAAACAATCTGTGAATTAGACAAGTTTCCCAGTCACGACAGATGCAATTTGAGGTTGATAGGATTACAGAAGTACATAAGATCTCAGAGACAAATCAAGCAGTGCAAATTATTTGAAATTAGATTTTCTGTGTCATTAGAAAAACAGAAGAGACAAACAGAAACAAAATTCTCCAACTAAAAAGATACCTTGAAGTCGTGGCTATCATCCAACGCATCAAATATTAGCTCAAAATCCTCTCTGGATATCTTGGGCAATGACCTAAAAACATCATGAGAGAACTATGTCTCAGCATTAAAGCACCACAAATGGTCTTTAAATATATGAACGTAATCACAATAAAACAATATAAATTCATGACATTCTTGCTAAAGAAGAATCCTACTCAACCACAGAAGATTATCATCCATTTCAGACAATGAACCAATATCAAATCTGCAGTTACTACATATTAAGACTTTTTCCCTGGTTCCTTCTGTGCACAGAGTACGATTACGAAATGTGAGAAGTGCTTCACATATTCATGAACACAGTGAAAAGCTTAAATCTCAATTTCAAGACATTCAGTTGGTTCTCTTTCTAGTTTTAGGTTCACAAGTCTAACCTAAACCTTAAACAAAAAACCTCCTAACTTCAGCCCTCTTCCATGAGTACAGACTCTACAGAGTGAAATTATTATGTTATTTCACGATGACACATGTCCAACATTTAAGCATGGCGTTTATTCTGTTCCATGAGCCTATAATTACACTTTCTCAACATCAAACACACCTGTATTTGTTCAGTTCTTCAAAAAGGCGGATGCATTGATCTTTCTTAAGGAAACCCAGATTCTGCATACAACCAAAAAGAAAAAGAGATCCTATAATAAGACAGAAGTAACAAATAACAGTCGAGGATAGTTCACAAAATAGAAAGAAGAATTATCACAAAAGGGAACTAAGTGCAAGAGGTGAAGCAGTTTAGTTGGTGATTTTGCATTTATATGAGATCAGGAAACAGATAATAAATGCACAAATCAATAATAGGGGTACAATAATACTCACATAGCTGTCAATCAAGCTAAATGCTTTGCTCAGTGTTCTTGTCCTCATACGATCCTTCCCTGCTACTTGTTTTACAAGCTATAAACCATCAACATAGAGCGAAGGAGAAAGGAATAAGTTTGTGGACGCCTGAACTAATTTGCATTAAAGCAAGAAACACCAATTATACAAGGATGTGATGCATATACATCCAATTGGTTTCAAACAATCACATTGTGTAAAAAATTCAGACCCCACAACCCTTTGTAGGAGCGGCTAAATTATGTTGAGGACTGTAATTATTCATTAAAAAGGATAGATTAGAAGTGGCAAAGAAACTATACCTCACCCTTGAAGCTATCATAAACAACGGCAAGGATCAAATTGGTGACGAAGTAAACACCAAGAAGCACATAAAGAACGAAGAATAGGCAATACCATCGCGAAGCCCTAAAAGAAAGGGTAAACACACAAGTTTTAGCAAAGCCACAAATATAAATATTTAAATGTTTTGTTAAAGAGGAGTTCATGTATCAGGTTTTGGCACAAGGAACTTGACTAAATATGAACATCAAAGAATAATTATAAGATTAAATTCGAACTTAGAAGAACCAAATATCTACCAAAGCCACTTACTTGTAAGCTGGGATCCAGACATCTGGATTGTTGGATGTGGTAAACAAAACAAACATTTGGTACAATGTTGTGCCGTAGGAAGTAAATATAGTCTTCCCTTGTTCCGTGTCTTCAAAGATGACAAATGCTAACCAACTAGAGAACAACAGAAACAAAGTCCATAGTGCCTAGAAGGTAACCAAATTGCTCTTTGTTAGGAGAAACAAACTGATAGGTTTTACTAATTGGCTAGCCATAACAATTGTATCTGTTGCATGGGTCATCTCTAAATAAAGATAATGCATGTGTAATTTATTCTAAAAAAATCATAAAAATCAAGTGCACTAATAAATGCAGACGCACCAAGACATTGAGATACGTGCCGAGCATTCCAGCCAATATGATTATGGTGTCTCGTAAATCCCTTTTGTCAAAAACAAAACAAGGAACCAATTCAGCTTCTCAAATTGATCTAGCTCATTGTCAATAGAGAAAATAGACTTGAGCATTAGCGTCTTTAGTTCAGAGAAAACAACTTCCAGAAAGAAAAAATCAGTAAAGAGCCACTCTACTAGACCATGATTAACGACAAATGTCATATTTGGACTTTCTGCAGAGAAGAAGGCCAAGGAAATGGAGTATTCCTTCCTGTTGGACTTTATGATTAAAGTTTCACTTGCAACAAATCTTGCCTTTTCTAAGGAAACCATTTCTCGTGCTCGGAGAAAAGAACAAATAGTCAGTTTCATGAACTAAAACATACGACTATAGTGAAAACTATTAACCCTACTTATCTCCTTCATGTTAATTAAATTCATACAGGACTTCCATGGACCTCTAAGCATTACTTTTCAGATATTCTAACAGGAGACTTGCTTCATTGCAAGAAAGATGAGATATTAATACAGAAATTATTCTTAGCTTTCAAAAGCTCCCAAAGCAAAAGATAAATATACCAAGATGATAATATTTGAAAAGATAACGAGCTGAAAGTTAACATATCTTACCTAATATTAAGAATAAAAAACACAACCCTGATGTAGGGGGCAATCCTGAACGGAAGAGAATAGAAGGCCACAGGAGAGAGATAGAGAGCATAGACTACTAAATCCGCAATCAGGACTAGCAACAGAAGGACCTGAAAATCAAGGAACAAAATAATTGATTATGACTTAAATTTGGCATATATGGTTACTGTTAGCTATCAGAACCAAAGAAGACTAGCATTCCTAGGATTTTATAACCAAGCGATCTCAGAGCTATCCAGTCTTTATGTCAAAAAAATTCTGAAATTGACAGCACAATATTGTGACACCTTTGCAATTATGATTTAGGATCAATATGTCACTAAAAGAGTCTAAGGAAGTGGTTAAAGGCATTCTAACAATGGTGTGAAAAACATACATGGCCCCACCAGGTTTTATCCGAAAAGAACCCTTCATAGCAGAAACGAATCGAGTTCACTTTCTTCCATTCATCAAGTTCATATGAAGTGGAAAGTGGTTTCGAGTGGCAAGAAAACCTAGTCTGAGGAAACGGAAGTGGAGGTACAAGCCAAATCTTGGAGGAAGATGGTTGTTGACCTAATCAGGAGACAAAGAAGGAGAGTTGTATGGTGTTGGGGGATCTTAGCAGCATTGGAAGAGTGATGAAATTTAGATCTGAGCAAGATACTGATACAATATCTAACTGAAAAGGGAGAGAAAAAGGATACTCATGGTCAATGACATACTCGTTTCAGGACCAAAAAACTGATTTCTTATTCAACATCAAATGTTTCAGACCTTAATCTATGTCACCTTTTTTTATTCAAGCTATGACAAAATCAAGTTCGAAATAAATCAGCATCACAGTCATTCACTTCTCTATTAGTAACAACAAACAATCCTTATTGACAAACCAAAAGAAACGGATCAAAAGTAATTTGGAGAAAATTATTTCAAAACCCAACCTACTGGACCAAATACCTTGAGTCGGTTAATCATACTTTTCCAGTAGATGGAGACACCTTCATATGATATTGGAAATAAGGTATGTACCATGAGAATTGCAAGAGTTACAACCTACAGAAGATAAGAAATCAAATCGATCATCAGGAATCACACTGGTGAGCAAAACTGAAACTAAACAAAAAGATCCCCATATTCAAAATAAAAACTGGATGACCGACTATCATCATTTGACATAAATAATCCAGACAGGTTCGGAAAATCCGTATCAACACTTTGTAGTTGGTAATGATATGATTCTATTCCAGGAAACGAAAATCACTCGACATTTGTCAGGGAATGTACATGTAAACTCATAAGGCGATATACTGGAGCTTGAAATGTTAATGTGGCCAACAGAATAGGGTCAATCTCCATATCAGCAAGAAATCAAGGACGAAAACTAAAGACGTCATCCGTAACACAAAAAGACATGAAATTTGACCTGTTAATTTATCCTTTCCCTTAACTTTAGGCTTCCAGAAAATGCACAAAAGAAACATATCTTATGAAGTAAATAATACTGATGAAGAAGCAGTTAGATATCTTAGTTATAAAAAAGACAAAGATACATAGTTAAGGCTAACCTCATATATAAGTGACTCAGTGCCAGTTAAGTAGGGGAGCTGTCCTAGAAAGTAGTAGCTTCTGTCACTGCAAGAATGTGCAGAGTACGTGGAACACCACAACGGTTTCTGAGCAGATCCAAGACCAGAAAGAGAAATGAACATGTCAAGTCAAAATACTTCCTCCATTCCATAATATAAGTCATTTACGACATGTAGCGATGATTAACGAAGCAAAAAGCAAGGTACTTTATTAGTCAAAATATCAATATTACTCTTTTAAAAAGGACTTGTATACCACTAATTCTATTTAAGAGAGTAATATTGATATTTTAACTAACAAATATCTTACTTTTTGCTTACTTAATTTTCGCTACATGTCATAAACGACTTATATTACGGAATGGATCCATAAGTAGGAGAATAGACAGCCACCTAGAATACTGTACAAACCTCAAAGAAGTTCAGAAGAATCAAGGCAAAATAGTTGAGAGACCAAAGAATATCAAAGCGTATAAACATGAAGTAGAACTTTGCTGCATTTCCAAAGCTTGATTGCTCAAGAATTTCTTCGGGTAGTCCAATCCCATCTTCAGCCTACAAATTGCAACCACCAGCACAAACTGTCAAAAAAAGATAAAACCTACTCCCTCCATTTCATAATATAAGTCGTTCAGGACATGTAGCGAAAATTAAGAAAGCAAAAAGCAAGGCACTTTGTTAGTCAAAATATCAATATTATTCTAGGACTTGTATATCACTAATTCTAATTCTATTTAAGAGTGTAATATTAATATTTTGACTAATACCTTGTTTTTTTTCTTTCTTAATTTTCACTAAATGTCATAAATGACTTATTAAAGAAACAAAAAGGAAGGTATTTTGTTAGTTAAAATATCAATATTATTCTCTTAAATATGACTTATATACCACTAATTCTACTTTAGTAACATTGATATTTTGACTTACAGAATACCTTGTTTTTTGCTTCCTTTATTTTCACTACATATCCTAAACGACTTGTGTTATGGAATGGGATACTATTGACTGATGTTTATGATCAATGAAAAGTTCTAGAAGATTTCTATCTAAAACTTCCACGAGAAACAAGGAATTCAGTAAGTATAATTGAATATAAAAAAGAAAACACATTAAGAAAATCATATTCATGAAAGATAAAATAATTTTAAAAAAAAGAGTAGACATACAAGATCAACCAAAGCAGCAGCTCGCTGATAAGTTGAACCATAAGCAATAGCATCTGATCTTTTAATGAACCCTTTTCGATCTCGACTTGAATGATTATTATTATTATTTTTATTACTACTTTCTCCACCCAATAAAGCTGTCTCCATCTTCTTCTTCTTCTCAGAAAACTGAGAAATGGGCTACACTGTTTTAGCTTCCACTTTTTCTTTTTCTTTTGGGTGTATGAATTTGCAGAAAACAAGAATGTAAAGCTGAAATCTTTGAAGAGTAGGGGTGGGATTTTGATTGGGTTTCTTGATAAATAACAGAATGATCAAGAAAAGTCGTAGTAATTAGTAGTGGTGGGTTCAGTATATTTAAGTCTGATGTCGATGTGAGAATCCAGAATGTGTTCTCAATCAAGTGGTGTCGTGAGATCGTGTCGGCATGCCATTATTTTGCTGTCCGGCTCCTATGCGGAACAAGGAAAATTTTACACCGTGCGCAATAATGTGGGTTGTCGGATGATAGTTTAACGGTTCAGATTTAAAGAGAGAAATTTTTTTATCTGCACCGTTCAAAACTATCATCCGACGGCCTATATTGTTCTGCACGGTGCGAAACTTTTTCTGTTTCGCATTTGTCCGGCAGTTTTATCTGATTAATATTTAACTTTAAAATTTATATTCAGACAATAAATGTAATACACGTAAAATTAAAAATTAAAAATTTATTTTTATTAATTGGTATTTTTTTACTATTAATATGTATATAAGTTGTAAGTTCACACAAACTGCTACAATGTAGTCATGGCAGGACTTGATTCGAACACAACTGCACCATTTAATAATTTGCAAACACACCGTTATCTTATATTAATAAGAGTCCTTTTCCAGTTGTGGATTAGCATTAGCTACTTACTGGAATTTTTTTATGGCTCTACTTGCATTGGATTTTGGTTTGGGTTTAAGTTTAGGTTTGAGTTTTGGTGGGAGATGCTAAAAAGTGGGCGGAAAAAATTCAAATTCAATTTTTTTTTCAAAAATTTAGAATTTGAACATCTACCGCCAATTTTAGAGGCCAAAATTTGAAGAATTAATGAGAAAATTGGTTGCAAGTCTCGAGTACTATACCAATTGCGCTATCCTTAACCTAAGGTATGATTTAGTTGTTAGAGAGCATGTGAAATTTATAAATTTATATAATGTGTGCTTTGTATAGTTTTTCTTAAAATAAAAGTTGTCAATTTTTAGGATCAAATCCATACTAAAAATATCTGCAATGAATAGTTCATAGCCAGAACAGAGTAATAAACCGATAATGAAGAATGATAATGCATCCAGTAAGTTGTCTAAGAATAAATGAATAGCTGTGGATATTTGACAAAAGGCCATACAAAACTACTACCAAATAATGCTTTTAACAAGAGCAGACATGAAAAACAAACAGATTTTAGGCTTTGAATCGATCAATCAGTTCCCCAGTTGAGCAGCAATACTATGAGCGCGGAAATTTAAATAATTACAACAGCTGAAGGAAGACGAAGCCATGATGAGAAATCTCGTCACAACTGCTTCTTCTCCACTGAAATTAAATTAAAACGGTAACAAAATGAAAACTCTGCTATGATTCACACTAGAAGCTCTACAACGAACAAAAAGAAGTGCTATCGTCTCAAACTCCCGATACTTAATTAATTGCCCCGCCTTACTCTACACCTGCAAGAGATAAAATAGGTAAACAATTAGAAGTATGATCAATTAGTACTCGTAGTAAGAAATCTGGGGCCGGGGGAGTTGGTGTTACTGTTTTGACTAGGTAGAACAGTAAAGGAACTAAAGACAAAATCAAGTTTACAAGATCCTAGAGATTCTAGTTCGGGCTGGATTCGCTTTTTGGTTTTGTTTGAGGGATATTGTTTTATATCACACGGACTAAACGTCACCTTCACCAAGATCCAAGCCCCACAAGACATTCTTAAGAATCATGGAGGGATATGTTTTCAATAGATTAGATACTCGAAACAAATCAAGACTGCCAACTATTTCTCAGGATTAGCAATCAGAAGAAAGAATCTTTGGGTTCTCTTGGTTAAAAACCACTGCAAGTAGTGAAAAACAAATACACCCCAGTTGTAGAATACTAGATGATGGCAACTGAGGAACAAGAGATTAATAAAACAAACCACCTAAATTAGGATATCTAGATGTATATGTGGCAGGAAAGCAGAGAATACAGAAAGAAACAAGGAAAAAAGAAAGGCTGCAAACATGAGACATAAAGGTACCGCCAAATATGATAAAGGATAAGGCCAACAACAGTAGTATGCAGAAGTGTGATCTAGATGCACCAACTGGGAAATATGAGCAAGAAGCATAGACTAAAAAGCCAAAATTACCAAAATGGGAGACGAGAGATCAAGAACAATATTAAGGCAGATGACGAGAAATAATGGCTCTAAGTTCAAAGATAAATCTATTGAATGGTTTATTTTGTTCATCTATCCAAGCAAAACTAACATCAACAAAGTCTCCACTTTCTATAATCTGATAATTTATTAAGAATCTAAATAATGATATTTCCATTCTCACTAGAAACCAAGTCGTCTATAAAAAAACTAGGAACTAATATCACTATTAGGCAGAAAAAGACAACCCAATAAAGGGGATTAAACATATCGTACCAAGAAACGCTGTATTCTAGAACACTTGGCATGTCTGCAGAGACTCCAAATACAAAAGCAGAAGGCACCAATCAAATGGTTCAAAAGATCTACTCATCAGCATCTACAAAAGAATCATTGTGAATAAGTTGAAAAGTTGCAACATTAAATATTAGAAAATGGTTTTCTACTTTCTTCACCATAGCCATAATCTATGATAGGCACGAATGACAGAAAGGATTAAACATATCATACCCAAAAACAAAGTACTCTAGCATCAACATGCGTGTACTGCAGAAACTCCAAATACAACAGCAGAAGGCACCGGTTAAATGATACATAATATCTACTCGTCAGCATCTGCAATCGAATGATTGTAATCAAGTTAAAAGGTTGCAGCATCAAAATATTAGAAAAAAAGTTTTCTGCTTGAAGTTTAATCATAAAGCAAACATTCTCAATACTTGTAACCATAAACTTTCCATCACCTTAGCCATAATATTTATGACAGACAAGAATGAAACAAAGGGTGTCACAATATTACCTTGAAATTATACATTGCGCTTAGATTTCTTGCTTGATAAAATCTGGAATATCTGCAGACCCCTACTAAATGCATCATTGAATAGCATCCTGGTCTGCATTGACTGGAATCCAGGCAGCCATGACAATAATGCCGCAGGGATCAAGACGATCACTGCAAACATGATTTCATACATGCGTGCAATAGAAATAACAATCTCCCAGATCACAGTGTTCTGCAGTAAAGGCCGTAAAACCTGGGCTATTAAAAGGAATCCCCAGCCAGTGGGAACGAAAGCGAACAAACTCGTGAACAAATCAACAATCTTGAAATGTGTAAATTGCAGCAGTGCAACAATCACAATTATGGCAAGAATGATAACGAGGAACTGAACCAGACGATAGTAGATATGTTCCTTTGCTGAATATTTGTCCCGTGCATATACTACAATCAGAAAGAGTCCAAGGCCGACCACAACATAGATCCAGGAAAACAAATAAACAGCAATGCTCCTACTTCCTGCAGAAATACCCAATTGATATACAATGCCATACTGGAAGAAGAAGAAACGCAAGTCCAAAACTATTTCCAGTATCTTCCCCCAGAGACCAGTTGTTCTCAAATGATCCTGTTCCTCGTACCACCATTTTTCCCAGCTCTGTTCAGGTTTTGCAAACACACCCCCTCTGAACCAAATCCAATTCATAAAATCATCAAAATCATAGACTGTCTTCAACCAATCAAAGCCAGATGGATTGAACACGAATGGAGCCAATAGCCATGACACTACTAGGAACCAACTTAAGATAGTCAGCGCTATATAGGTGAAAGTTCCTTTTGCTACTGGGCTATATGAAGCATACACTGTGAGTATTAATCCAAGCTCAATTGCCTTCACAAAGTGACTTCGAGCATACAATCTATAGTTTTCACCGAAGCTCTTGTGCTGTACAACGAAACCACGACCTGTTGCCCTGTATTTTGCACCACCATGCAGAATAGTTCGGCCAAAGTAATGGGAGCGTGTTCCCATTGAGAATGTGTAGAACACGGATGAAAGTTGGAGCTGCATTGTTATGAATTCCCAGATAGCATTAAGGAAACCGTGCTCAAGAGAATTCTCAACAATCATGGGTAAGGCAGTGAAGATTCCAAGTTGGATAATGAACTGTTGGTTCAAGATTGTACCAAGTGCTCTATTACTGGTGGCGCTAGACACAGAGGAACCCTCAAGCCCACTAAGCGCCAAATACAGCCGGCCCCACAAAAATGCATAAACAGTGAGAACAATCATCATCGTATTGAAAAAGAACCCCACAGTAGTGTAGAAGAATGAAAGCATCCTAAAGAAGTCGAGCCGATGCCCCAACCTATAGACATCTCTGCTAAGAACTTGCTCACCATTTCCACTGGCAACCTTGGCTTCAAACATGGATACTTGATTTAACCCAACATCCCTTCCCTTGCCAACTTGAATATATTCATGGTGAGTGACATTCCCACCTCTCAACGTGCAATTGAAGCCAGCAAAAATATCCTCGCTGATATTGATGACTCTAGAAGCTTTGCTTATCCCTCCCCGAGTGAGAACCCAGAACCTATCAAACACATCCGGGTGACCATAATGCATTCGGATCTTCAGAGGGTTAGCCAAAACACGTTGCCCCAACGTGACAAAACTCATCTCCTGGGCTGACATGAACCAGGCAAGTGATGAAACAGATCCAGTAAAAATGTGTTCACGAACACCCAGAATTGTGGGTTTCCTGATACCATATTTGTGCCTGAATTCCTCTAACAGATTCCGCATTTTGAGTGCCTCCTCAAAGTAGTTGTCTTGGTTCATGTCAATGGTTTGAACTGCATCTCCGCGAGTGAAGATAAGGGCATGGTTCTGATTTTCTGGTTTCCCCTCTCCAAGCTTCAGCGGACCTGGTAACTTGACTCTATATATCTCAACTTCCTTCTGCAACTGTTGATCATACTTCACAAGAACAGAGTAATATTCTATCTCATCCCTCCCGACAGGTACCTCATCCACGTAGGCAACTCGAAGAGCCTCGTTATTTTTCATCAACTCCAGGATTTCCTCGGCTTGGTGATCCCTTTTGGCCTTCTGAGCACCATATATCTGGCATGCAACAACATAAGTATACTTCATCAGAGCAGTCCCATACTCGTGGCCTTTAAACAACAAGCTGACTGAGCTGTTAGCTCTACTCAAGCTTCTTGTAGAGGATGACATTTCTGGGCTTAAATCATCCACTTTGCCGTTATGTCTTATGGAACCAAGTTCATGCCATCCTTCCTTGATGTCCATCTCTGATGCAGAATCCAGAAAAGCCAGCATCTTGAGAGCACGGTAGTAATACATCATTCCCCTCACAGTGCGAGCAAGTGTCTGGCCTCTGTATGAGGCCCAAAGCCGAAGTTCTCTTAGTTTGGTTGGACTTGTCCAGAGTTCTTTCTCATCAACCTTTCCTTCTCGCCGCATCCTCTCTAGGAAATTCTTCCACTCATCAGCATAGATAGTTTGCAAATAATAAAGGGTAGATATTCCATCTTCATTCTCAGTCCGAAGTTGTTCCTTGGTGTATACCACCTCTTCATTGTAGTATGGAGTCAAAACACTAAAAGCCATCATTTTCTCAACTTGGGGAGCATGGGGCATATTCATAAACAGTGAATTGCTAAAGAATGCAATTCGGCGTCTTGCCTCTAGATTTATCGGAACTTTCAGCATCGAGTCATGAGATGTAAGAATAGTATGCAAGCGACGAGCCTGGCGGTAGAAAGTCTCATTTTCAGGACCAGGTAACTCAACAGTGTTCTCAAAAAGCAGACCAGAACTGGAAGTTGGCCTCTGGGGAGCCAAACCATCCTCCCTCAGCTGATCAGCGCCCCTCTGCTCTTTCAGAAAATCTCGAACTGCAGTTTCATAAAGAGCTTGTAGAGCATTAACAACCTTGTCAACATCTTTCTTTGGGTTGAGTACTAGATCAAGAAGTTTAACCAAATTCTCATGGATCTGCCTCAGTGCAGTCATCTTGTAGTGCTTTGTGAACTTCTCGAGCTGAATCCATTGATCAATCTCTTGGAAAAAAGTTGTGATTATTGAATGCTCCTCACTGCTTGTTTTGACTATCTCCAGCAGAAAATGTCTTGCACTATCATAAGCTTCAATGACTGCGCAACGCCTGTACTCATTCTTGCAGATCTTGTACCAAAGCCATTTATCAGGAGCATCTACCAATTCCTTGGCCTGGCTAAGAGCAAGCAGTAGTTCATTACAAAGCAGCAAACATGGCCAGCGAATCACCCTAACATTCCAGGTATCTTGTGGCAATTCCAAAAGCTCGACCTCCTTATCGTTAATAATATCTTCTTCCCTGAATGTCAAGATAATCTCATTCCAAATCAAGGCAAATTTGTTAGCCTCGACCTGATTGGATTCAAGCTTCTTAAAGGGTCGACCAAAACCATACCGCAGCTTCATTCGATGGATGAAATCCTGCAGCTTATTCTTCAGTGATCCTCTTGCGTTCAGGAGCTGCTCTTCAGGCATCAAATTAAATTGAATTGCACTGGCAAAAAA
Organism: Vinca minor; assembly: GCA_026122235.1. Classification (NCBI taxonomy): domain Eukaryota; kingdom Viridiplantae; phylum Streptophyta; class Magnoliopsida; order Gentianales; family Apocynaceae; genus Vinca; species Vinca minor. The sequence goes on from JAOCZM010000291.1 coordinate 5,803,516, forward strand.
CTGAAACCTTAACCTTAGCTGGTGCATATTCCGAATCTCGCCTATATGCTGAAATAACCCAACAGCCGCACCAACAAAGGAGGAGTAGATTGAATACCATATTTGAATGTCCATAAGGTAAATCAAAACAACCGGAAGCCAAATCAGTCCAACAGCAAACCTGTTGCTCCCATTAAAGAACTCATGCCACTCGTAGTTCACATCTCTCAGGCGCAACAAAACCCTTGTGGGAGCCATCATTGGTTTGATTTGCATGAAATAACTGAAGGCAAACTTTGTGGCGAGCACCAGAATCCAGAACAGGGTATACTTTATGTTATCAACCAAGCCTTCTCTCAGGGCCCTACCAACAAACGTACGGCTCTGAAACCACCAAGTAACCAAATTAAAAATCCTCCAGTTTGTATTCTCGACGAAATTCCGGATCCAGGGAACAAGAAACAGAGCCAAAGCCAACACTTCCGGGGCAACAAACACCAAAGCAACCTCAAGAAAATTTACTACCCTCCTATTTGCCTCTCCTGACCACCTCCGATCAGTATTTCTCTGTGACCAAATCCTCCCATAAAAGACCCCAAAAACAACAATCCATCCCGCAGCCACCACAGCCTTCAATACCATCCTCACTCCAAGCATCTTAGTCTCCCTCGAAACCAAACTATACTGCATCCCGGCATCAAGCAACGACTGAAAGAACCTTAACCCACTCCACGTAAAGAAAATAGTCAACACCCTCACCTGCACCTCCCTCCTCCTCAATGCCTGCCATGGATATTCTGTCCCCTCCCACGCCACAATGATGGCAGCCTGAAGAAATAAGATCAACATGATCCATAGCTTATCAAAGCTCCGAAACAAATTCCAGAACGATCTCTGTTCCACAAACCCCGTCTTCCCAACTTTCTTCCCTTTATTTGTAGTCACAAAGAATGTACTCCCAATATCAATAGGCCATTTCAACTTCTCAAGACACCTCCTACTCCAAAAATACTCATTTATATCATCATAATTCCGCCACGCAGAGTGTGGGGCAGTCCCATTCCTACTATTCTCCACCTCAGCCTTAATCGTATCATAAATAGGCTTAACAACACGATTCAAAAACGCATTCTCCCCCGAAATAGAAGGCAAGAAAGGCCTACCAGTATTCTCATCAATATAATCCTCCAAAATCTTATTCAATTCCATAGCCATATTATGAAAAACATAACATAAACACTCAGGAACAAATCGTAAATTCGCAGACTCACCCCAAATCAACAAGTAGAGTGAAACGTAGAGCAGCGCGCGGCGGTGATCCCATCGACGAATCAGCTAGCCAAACATTGGGCTTCAAGCGGAGAAAATTGCACCAATTAGTGTAGTTCTTCAAAAGCTGGCGGCGAAAACGGCGGAGAACGGTTGGGTCGAGAGAATCAATGTTATCAGGAGGGGGAGAAAGGCGCATCTGAGCATTGGAGAGATGTAAGACAATGTGTTCGCGCTGGTTTTTGACATTTGAAGATTGGAAACCGAAGAAGAGAGAAAGCCAATCTAGAAGGTCGTAGTGAGGAAGCCATGGTGAAAATGGAGGTCTCCGGAGATCTCCAACGGCTCTTAAGGCAGCTGTGGCGGCGCGTACTTCGGGAAATCGAAGAGATGGATGGTCAGCTAGTAAATTATGGACTGGAATTATATTGTAAATCTCTTCGTCTTCATTCTCTTGCCGCCGGTGCCGGTTTTGATTTGGTGGTGGTGGCTGAACCTGGTGGTGAGGCGGCGGCGGCGGCTGTGCTGTAGGTCTGTAAGGTGGTGGGGGACCACCTTGAGGCGGAGCTGACGGCCGTTGACGGTGGCTCATTGGTGGGTTCCTTTTTCACATGTAATAATTGAGAAATTTTCGGAGATCTGAGTTTAGATTTCTTTGTTTATTCAATTTTGACTGTAAATTTTTTGAATAAAAGGGTTCTGATAGTGATAAAGGTATATATGGGGGAGAAGAGGGGGTGGGCTTTATTAGGAGTTTCGAAGCAATTGTGGTACAATGTGCAGTTTTGGTTGCACGTTGATTATGGATAAATGGGATAAACGGGGCTTAAGGATTAAGGAAGAAGGAACGGAACGGGGTTGAGCCTGATTATGAGTTGTCTTTTGGGATTATTATTATTATTATTATTATTATTAAGCGCTTTTTGAGTGAGAGATATTATTTTGTCAATCGAGTCATAGGTATCTAACATATTCATACCTAACGAGTGGTGACGAAACGTATAACTTGTACAAATCTTTTTATTTTCCAAGTCAATCTGATCCATTCGTTACTCGATCGCAGACATTTCTGAAATACCTCCAACAGAGGGACAAATAGTCTATTTTAAAAGAATTTATTGTCAATTTCTTTCAAATATGAATCTATCTTGTTAAGAAGGGAACACTTGTATTAACATCTCAATTTCAATTCAAACATGGGTTTGATTCACACTCAACCTGTAAATCCTCAAAAGGATGTAACGGAGCTTTAACCTTTTTTTTTTTTCTTTTTCATTTAGGTGTAGCGTAGCTTTTGAAAGTGGGGGTGAGGGATATACGGATTGGAATACAAAAAAATTCGCAAATAATAAATATTTTTTGCATTTATTATAAATTTTTTACATGTGTTTATATTATATTTTAGGCAAAATTTTTTTTATTTTTCAGCATAATAGATAAACAGATACTTGAAAATCAAACCCGCACAAATAACTCAATAAGGAATATCCCCTCAGACTGAGACAGTTATTTTTACTTTTATAATAAAGCTTTTTCCGTTTTTAACAACTGCATACAACGAGTAAAAGTTTTCATTATGTATATGACAAATAATTAATTAATAACTGCATCCAATTTTTAAAAATAAATTTGTGTCGAATTTTTAATATAATATTTACGGAATCTCCAAGTTACTGAATCTAATCCTCCACGAAAAGTTAAAAATTCCTTATATTTTGACCAATTCAAGGTGGTGAAAATTGGAGTTGAACTCAGACTTGAGGGTTTGGAGTGAAGTAATTGGTCCCCTAGAGCAAGTTTCTCAGACGTTAATGAAACATTTCCTATTAAACGGAAACAGGACTTTGATTTGGTCATAGAATGCATATCAACCACCGTATATTTCGAGTGTGCTTGGATTGGGTATGGTTTGAGTCACCAACTTTGGATTGAGTCTGATAATGAAATCTGAAGTGTTAAATCATCCCCAGACTCAATCCAAAGCTGGTTTGACTTTGAGTTTGAGTCTCAAATCAGACCAAATTCAAACCAGACCCAATCTAAGCACATCTTTCATTTTTAGACATTGAATTTGTATTAACTAATTCATTTAATGCATTTTGCTGTTTTTCTTTTGTAATTATATTCACAGTTATATATGACCATAACAATTCAATTTCTAAAATTTTCTTTGTTTATTTTTCAATCTATAAACAACATAGAGTTGTTTTATATTCCAAGAATCATATCTGCAGTAGATATACTGCTAATTGATTCAATGGTCTAAAATAATTATATAGTAATAACTTTATAACTTTATGGAGACATTCAAGATTCTCCATTAAAGCTAGAAATATAGGTCGTCATATAACATATATATATATCTATCTATATATACATATATATATATATATACGTATATATACATATATATATATACAAATTAATTGTCATTTACATGTCTTTTATTAGGTGTCAATAATTTATTCCAATTTTAACCTTAACATATCTTTTATTGGAAAAATGAAAGAGAATGAGGAAGGAAGGGATATTATTGGAATTATGGTGAAAATATTATTGTTTGTTTGAGTTCCTTAATTTTTTTCAGAGTGTATTAAACAACCTATATTGAGGGATGGGGAGTATTAATGAGCCATAAAATTACCTCAAAAAGGGGAGAAAGGGGGGGAGAACCTCTTAGAATTTTCTGTTTTGTTTCAAACAAAGCTTTTTAAAATATTAATTTTCATCCCTAAAAAATTATGTTTTGTACTCTGATTTGTTGGTAATAATACTTGCTAAGGCAACGCGTAGACGTTAACTTCAAAAACACTTAGTCAAAAGTGGGTGCATTTTCAATTTGAAAGCATATCCAAATTCAACCTTTTTTTCTCTCCTACTAATTAAACTAATCCTATAATTTCCAACATTTTACGCGTTTCTTGCTTAAGCTGCTTAACAACATATTCCAAATTCGGATAAGATTATGCTGCATTTGGCCTATTTTTATGTAACTGAAAGTATCTTCTTTTGTAAATATAAGTTATTGATAAAGAATATGATAGATTCACAAAAAAAAAAAGAATACGAGGGAATTAAAACGAAAGTTTACATTGAGACTTTACAAGATCAAATATATAGATATTTAACTAAAGAAATATTCATTTTTTCGATCCGAAAATAAAATAAAATGCTGTCACATTCCATCCAGGAAAAAAAAAAGAAATAAATTAGTGTCCCACATGTTTGATAGAAATGACTTTGCAATATGAATTCATGTTTACCAGAAGATATTATTTGAACAAGTTGCAATTTATGAATTCATGTTTACTAGAAGATATTATTTGAACAAGATATTATTTGTCCCACATGAATTCATGTTTATATGCAATTTGAACAAGTCAAGTTACATGGATAGATCCATTGGTCATTAGGAATCAGGAATAACTCGGATGTTGAAGTTGTCCCTTTCCTAATTAAGTTTATGAGATAGGAATTTCTTCCTCCTCACCCCCCAAATAAACAAAAGTCTGTTGGTCATTATTAAATAATAATTAAAATAAAAGAGCAATCTTCCTATGCTACCATGTCAAAACCTAGATTTCACTTGTGTTAGATTCTAGATTGTTATTATATCAGTTTTTTGGCGTGCTTGCTGGACAGAAATTTCTAATACTACTAATATAGTGACTTTACTGTAAATAGCCCGACTGGACGGTTGCCCCATGAAGGGGAGATAGTGCCTCACAAGTGGAGAAGAGAACCCTAGAAAGGGAAAATAAAGCATACCCCATGTATGGGGAGGGTATCGAATCCACGAAACTCACGGTCGTGAGCAGGGCATAGTCCCACTAGGCTATGGACCTTGTGATGACCTCACTGTTACTTGTCACCAACTATTTGGACAATTTCTTATGAAATCTTCTATACTGTTTTTCTTGAAAATATTTGAAATGAAATATTCCATATCGACCAAAGCCAAGTTTCAAAATCTCATTTAAGTTTCCCTATAATATTGTTTCTTCATTTAATAATCAAGTCGAATTTGAGTACAAAATTCAGTTTATAGATTAAACAAATGATGATCAAAGTGGCTAATAATTCGATAAAATGAAGTGAAAACAAAGGGCTTTCTAAAGGAAACCTTTCACTGTTAATATAATCACAATTTTAGGCTCCCTGATTTAGTATCCATAGCAACAAGGGCATCTAATCGTATTGCACAACATTCTTTCACTTGTTTCTACAATACCAAGTTCATTTGATAACAGAAAAACAGGCAAGCAGAAACACAGAGAGCGCACGAGAGAGAATTCTTTCAACTGTAGAAGATGAAAACGTGATACTTAGAACTATAAAAAGCTAGTAAGAGATGACAAATAATAGGACGCATCTCTTCCGACTCTCCTATACAATACCAAATACATCTGGATAGGGTGATTCCTTATTCAAAGCATGATAAGAGTAACTTCCACAATTGCAGTCGTGGCTAAGCTGCTTAACCAGACCATCCCCTCTGAGAACCTCCTGATGAGTGTCCGTTCAACCTATCAAGCACGGTATTGAAATCGACAGGCTGACCACTCTCCTCCAGCCTTTGAATTACACTAATGACATGATCACCTCTATATCCCATGCTCCCCAGTTTCTCAATTAACTCGTTGTAAGGAGAGTTGCGAACAAACTGGGGGGGACGAATTGCCATATTGGAACCGGTAGGACCCTGTAGGTTTTGGGGAGGATAAACACTTTGCTGGAAGTGAGGAGGTGGTTGGGCGGGATGGTGTGATCTACCCCCTTCTTCATACATCGCATGCGCATTCCCCGGAGAAATTGTAGGATGCGGTCCCCCAGAAATGTATCCGTCACCCGGAGTGGTATATCCGTCACCCGGAGTGGTATATGTAGCCTTCAGATGCTGGGGTGGAGGTTGCGGTTGAACTGGTCTGCCGGCACCACTATATCCATAAGCAGTTGCTTCAGGATGACTGGAACCGGGTTGAGGAATCCCAGGAAATTGTACTTGCATTGGCATGCTGTTAGGGACAACCACAGGCGGAGAAGGGTTTTGTTGGGTGGACATGTAGGATGTATAAACAGGAGGGGATGATGGCCTCATCTGCGGCTGCATGGGAGGTTGTGCTTGTGCTTGTGGCTGTGGCTGTGGCTGTGGCGGTTGTTGTTGTTGTTGAACCTGCTGAGGCAACTGCTGCTGCCAATGTGTATGATACTGAGGTGGTAATTGCTGAACCTGTGGTGACTGATTTACTTGATGCTGTGCTGGCTGTGGAGGCACCCCCTGAATTTGAGGAGCTCTATATTGGGAATCAGGTGTCAAATAATGACCCTGAGTTGGCTGGGCTGGAGAGGTAATAGTTGAGATATGAGAATGTGGTAAATAATAAGCCTGTTGTTGTTGTGCCATAGTCTGAGATGGCATTGGTGCTGCCGGAGCCACATGAGGTTGCTGTTGCTGTTCAACAGGACGGCTAGGAATTGTAGGCTGGGGGAGAACCTGATGGGGTAGTGCTAGTGCTAATTGTTGCCCACGCGGATCGGGCAAGTTATCACTCATTTGGGCATCAGAAGCAGCTGCAGCAGACCTATCCTGATTCTGTTGAGAATTGTTTCCTGAGGAACTCTCTTTTTGAGCAAGCTGGAGTTTGGCAAGTTCCTTCTGAGTATCGGCAAGCTCCTGCTTATCCCTCAGGATCTTAACTGACCTGTGGACCTGCAAGAGATGAAGAAAAAGTAGTTTGATATCATATTATGTCATCTGAAGAAGCTATACTTCATCTCAAACCATCACAACATGGCAGAAGCAAGGCCATGGGAACGAAAAATAATCAAGATCTCAAATAAGTGCACAAGAAATTGGAAAAACAAAGTAGAGCAGACGAGAACCTAACAATAGAAGTTCCAGAAAAGTAACTATCACGCGATGTTCGTACGGAGTCACTTAGCACCTTCAAGTAAACTTTATAGAGATATACGGCACTAAGATCAAACCATGACATGTTGACACCACATAACAGCATTAACCAGAAACAGAAGATATTACACCTTCCTCCCATTGGCAGTCTAATGATCAATTAAAGAATTATGACAATTTAGCAACAAATTTGATACAGTTATTTTTGTTATATGGATAGATCTCTTATACAAAAATGCTCCTATATTGTTTTAGGCAATTCAAAATATCTGAACTACAACACAGCAGAGAAACAAATGCCGATAACAAACTACCACACTCCACATTTACAGTTCATAAATTTCTTCATCTAAACATTTATCAACATTAGTAAAGCAAAAGAAGATACTACCTCATTTTCAAACTAATCATCTTAGACTTGAAATTACTTGTCAAAGTAATTGTCTTTTTACACATAAAAGTACTTACTACATGTTTTCCAATTCTTTACTCCATCTTAGTACTCTCTCTATCTGTTTTCTATCTTTGTGTTCATATTTATTAAGGATACAAAAGAAACTGTCTTCAAAAGTTTCTTTATTTTCAAGACCCTTAATTCTTGTGCACAAGTATAAAATGACTTATATTTTGAAGAAAATCTTTGCAGCACAAGCCAGATACCAACAAAAGAAAAATATACATGTGCGCAATTTTCCCCACAAGGAAGAAGGAGAAAAGAAAATCAAATGCAGAGCAACAATGTCAAGATGATAAATGATTTGTATTCAGACCTCTTGCAGATGCTTTTCAACAGATTTAAGCCTCGACTCTGCCTCTTCATTATCACGACCCAATTCAGAACGCATCTCTCCAATTGTTTTATCAAGATTGTAACAATACAACTCCAATTGGGATAGACGAGAACTGATTCCTTCAAGAAAACGCATGAGATTGTCAGCATATTTCTTCATGGTCTTCTCCACAGTAGATATCACATCTTGATGAAATGTAGCTTCTTCGGGTGGACTATATGAAGCAGCAGGGAACACAGATGGCCTTGTCATTCTGCTTTTATGGAACTCCTGCTCAAAATAAAAAGTAAAACAATATTTATAAAATCATTTCCAAAATCATCAAACAAAAAGTAGCATTACTGTCATAAAAACTTCCATGAAGTAATCCTCTCATCTACTAGCATTTCAAACAAATAATGGCATCTTAAAGCTTCATCAATAGGACCACCAATCCATTCTCCGTTGCTGAGGTCTCAAAGCAGTCAATCAAGTAACAAAAGATAACACTATAGGAAACAATCAGCTGAATCAGAATGAGTACAATAAAAAAAAATATTCTGCTGAATGATAAAAATAGTACTCCCTCTGTCCCAAATTGAAAGTCCACTTTCTATTTTCGCTTGTTCCAAGATGAATATCTACTTTCTTACAATGACAATACTTTCTCTCTAAATTCCCCAAACTAATCCCTCTTATATCTAAGGGATGAAAGCTCCACCAACACACGAGTAACTTATTTATGGTCAAACTACTCTTCTTACTTCTTATGTACGTCAAATGTGTATCTTGCTAAGTAAATCATAATCGATTTGCTGAACTAAAAATTCAAAAGGGAAACTCAAAATAGCAATCACAAACAAAACAAAACAAAATTGAAAATGTACTACTTTCTCAAAAATAGAAGCTCACCTACTGGATTCATTCTACATTCTTTCTCACACACCCCAAAAATAAAATGAAAAACAATTGATTCCAAACTAGATGTAAACTTACAATACAAACAAACCCCTAAAATATGAACATTAAGACAATCAGAACACACAAGAAAGACAATATCATACAAAACAACAAAACCAAACAAAAAATCCACAAAATTACATAACAGTAACCCTAACCAGCACATAAATCTTTATAGAAAAAAAATTCGAAAGCAAAATAATACCTTAGCACCAGGCTCGGAGTGGGTAGTACCATTAGAAGCATCCTGATTATTACCATAATCCTCATAAGAACACAATATATCATCTGTCGCAAAATCGAACCCCTTAGAACCCGGTGCGTTTGCTCGGCCGGTCGATCCAGATGCCATTTACAAAATAATCAATCAATCAATCTAAGGATATATAGAAACAATCACAAAGAAATATACAAAAATATCTGTATATATTTCTCTGGATTGCTTTGCTTGTTTGCAAAGTCGAAGAAAATGATGAAGAAGAAGAAGGAAGTTTCGCTTTCTATTGAAATTTGTGTGGGCAATTTGTGAGGATGGAGAAAAGAAAACGTTTTTTTTACACTGGAAATTGTGGGACTGGATTGATGATAATCTGATGACGTGGATAAGATAAGAACTAGATGTTTTATTTTTAGCTATTAATTTATTATTTTATTAGATCAGTTGTTGGAGAAATCATTAAATCAAAACCACTAATTTTTTTTTTGAAGCCCAATTTCAGTTGTTGCCCCATATAGGGGTGAGAGAACTGTCTCAGACAAGAAGGAGATAGTCCTAAAAAGGGAGATTAAAACTCTGCTGCACGCAGTGAGAGAGTGATCGAACCCACGACTTTCGAGATCGCAAGAAACGTCATTTCATCTGCTAGGACACATTTTATGTTAAAAAAATGGGAATTTATATTTATATTTGATTTTGATTTTGACATCATAATTTTATTTGCACTTAATTTTTTTTTTGCAATACCTTTAAAAAAATGTGAAGAATTTTCTGCCAAAAAAAAAAAAACTTTTTTAACCGCCTGCTGACCGATCAGTGGGTCAACCGTCTGCTGACGTGTAGGCGGTTGACCCACAAAGAGTTTTTTTTTTTTTTTTCAGAAGATTCTTCACATTTTTGTAGGTGTATTGCAAAAAAAATTAAATGCAAATAAAATTATGTCAAATTTTTTAGAGGGTATTTAGCTCATTTTGGACAATAACAATTTTTGCTTTTCGGATTTTGGACACAAACAATGTTTTTGTACATTTTTAGACTATAACTATTTACTAGATCACTGCGATTGGAATTTTTACACTATTCCCAAGAAAAAAATAGCATGTGCCGAGCACATGCCGATATGGGTGGGGGTATTTTTGTCAAATTACCAAATAAACTAGGGTATATAGCTCATTTTGGACGATAACAATTTGCTTTTCGGATTTTGGACACAAACAATTTTTTTTGTACATTTTTAGAATAAAACTATTTACGGGCTGCTGCGATTTGAATTTTTAAACTATTCCGGCAAAAAAATAGCATGTGCCGAGCACATGCTGATGTGGGTGGGGGTATTTTTGTCAAATTACTAAATTACTAAATTAACCAATTACCCACTTGTCAACCCCAAATTTTGACCCAACCCACTTCCCAATTACCCACTACCCAAACCCATCTCTTCTTCTTCTTCTTCTTCCTCCCCCCTCGCCAGCCACTCCCAGCCACCGCCACATCTCCTCTTCTTCTTCTACCTCCGTCTACTTTAATCCATAACTTATACATCTTATTTGTGTTGGTTAATTCTGTGAAATTTTATAGGGGAATACTAGTCTGAATATTATACAATGTCGAATGCAGATTATGTTGTCTGCCATAATTGATTGTAAAAAAAATGGAGCTCTCAATTCATAATCCAGGAATGGAGGACCTTTCTTGGGGGACCTCTCATGTTCCTCTCTTCCATGGCTGGATCTGCAGCAGCAGTGGTCTTTGAGGCGGAAATTGGTTGTGGTTGGAGTCCGGCGAGTGGGGTTTATGAGGTAGATGGTTGGTTTATGACGGGAGGGGGGAAGAAGAAGAAGAAGATATGGGTTTGGGCAGTGGGTAATTGGGAAGTGGGAAGGGTCAAAATATGCTCGGCACATGCTATTTTTTTGCCGGAATAGTGTCAAATTCCAATCGCAGCAGAACTGTAAATAGTTTTATTCTAAAAATGTACAAAAAAATTGTTTGTGTCCAAAATCCGAAAAACATAAATTGTTATCGTCCAAAATGAGCTATATACCCTAGTTTAATTTGGTAATTTGACAAAAATACCCCCACCCATATCGGCATGTGCTCGACACATGCTATTTTTTTTGCCTAATAGTGTAAAAATTCCAATCGCAGACAGTCACGTAAATAGTTGTAGTCTAAAAATGTACAAAAAAATTGTTTGTGTCCAAAATCCGAAAAGCAAAAATTGTTATTGTCCAAAATGTGCTAAATATCCTTTTTTAGAGGTGGTTAAGAGAATTTTTGAAAGGAAAAAAGAGAGGATAGAGAAAAATTTATGAGTTTTGAGGGTAAGGGGTGTGCCCCTCTAGTGGGCATGTTAATTTATTATTTGATTAGATCAGTTGTTGGAGATATCATTAAATCAGAACCACTAATTTATGGCTCAACTTAGAAAATGTTTGGTTTGGATTTGGTCTTTGATTTAGAAAAATTGGTGGGAGAATTTCAAATTCAAATTTTTTTGTTCAAATATTTGAAATTGAAATTTTTGAAAGAAAATTGGCGGGAACAATTCAAATTCAATATATTTATTTCAAAACCATTATCTCAAATCACGATCATTTTGATAATAAAAAAACTCGAATTTTTCCTTGCAATTCAGAGATGGAAATAGTTTATTTCATTGCCTGTAATGCTTGATTTTCTCATATTTTATCTCTTTGTCAGCTGGGGTCTATTTGGATTGGGTTTAGGTTTGAGACTCAAACCTAGATGTAGGTTTGAGTTTTGGCGGGAGAGGATAAAAAGTGGGCGGGAAATATTCAAATTCAATTTTTTTTTTCAAATAATTATTTAATTCCAAATTTTTTTCACAAAAATCGTGAATTTGAACATCTCCCGCCAATTTTAGAGGCCAAAATTTGAATTTTTACAATTATTTGAAGAAAAAAATTTGAATTTGAATATTTCCCGCCCACTTTTTAGTTCTCCCGCCAAAATCCAAACCTACATCTAGGTTTGAGTCTCAAATCCAAGCCCAATCCAAATAGAGCTGAAATTTCCTTTAATGATTCATCGACATTTTCTTGAGTGGCATTATCATAAACATCCTTAGCTGATCCAAGTTCTTTCTTAGCTTCAAAATCTGCACAAGACGAAATTAGTCACAAATCTAAACCAAATAAAAAAATGGATAGAAAGAATTGATATTTGAAGCATTGTCTGAATGTTTTGTGTACCTTGAATATTTGTTCTGAACTCATAATAGTCTTTTGCTAGGAACATTCTATTCTCTTTTGATGGCGACATTGTTGTTGAATCCTCTTTTTAGCTGATAGTAAAAATTCTTCTAGTTCATAGGTTTTTTCATTCTTTTTACTTAGCTCTGGATCAAAATCTTGAATCCCTTTATCATCAATGGAGAAAGTTTCCTTTTTTGATCCATCTTCCACATTATACATATCAACAGTGGCAAAATTTTCATCAAATGAACCAACTTTTTTATCAGAACTACTGAGCAAGGAGACGACATTGATCGAGTCTACAATAGAAAATCATGAAGCATAACAAACTTCAAACATCAACTTTTATCCTTTCATTACAATCCAAAGAATACAACGACGACAATAACATAACTCATTAACTTCCCAATAAAATAATTGAATGGGCAGGGAGGGATGAGTTATAGGAAACAGACATAACATTTTACAACAAATACACAATGTGACTACTCCACAGAAGGATTGAAGACAATGCACAAAGTGATTGCTCACAAAATACTACGAAACAGTGTTCTTTATATCGTCTCATGCTCTTAAATAAAAACCAAAAAATATTAGAGAAAATAAACTCAAGAATTATTTTGATTTAAACAAAAGGAAGTTTAAAGCATAATGTAATCAATCAGATCAAACATTTACCTTGAGATTTCTCTAATGGCTTCAAGGACAATGCCTCTTCCAGTGCCTTTTTCCTTCTAGCTGCTCTTATCTTCTTTGGACCTGGCATTGTTGAAGATTTGAGTTAAGAACCTATGATTTGAGTTATGAACATTATTTATAAATGGAAGTAAGATGGGTAGTAGTAATTGTAGTCAAAACATTATAATCTTTTGAAGTTCCCATAATGTTGGGGAACTAAAAGAGCAGAAGGAAGAAGAGGTTTAGCAAACATTTTTAATGTTGGTTCATATTCTCAATGACCAAGATAGGCTGGTTTTCTTTTTCTTTTTTTTCTCTAATTCTCTTTACTTATACTTTTTTTTTCTTTCTAAAATCTCAAAAAAAATAAAAAAAAATCAAGGGCTTTTCTAATTTGTTTAATTTGGAAGGTTGATATATGTCAATAATCCTTGGTTTAAATTTGGCAATCTTTGTATAATAGTAGCTACTATGACTTATTTAGATTTGAGGTAAATATTTAGTATAGCCTTGTGTAAAACACAAGGAGGGGGGATGGGGGGGAGGGGGGTGAATTGGGTTTTAGTCGATCTTGCAAACTTTTTCGAATCTAAACAATGCTAGTGTAGGTTTGAGCAAGATGATTAAAAGCAATACGAAAGTCAATCACAAGACAAAGGATTTAGAGTGGTTCGATTCACTTAGAATCTACATCCACTACCTTGAGCCGCACCCAAGGATTTCAACAACTTCACTAAGAAGGATTTTACACTTGTGGACAACTCACTAAGAGTTTTACAACACAACCACAATACAAAACTCACTAAGAGTAAATTGCCCACACAAAGTAGGACTTATCAAATTGCCCACACAAAGTAGGACTTATACAAGAATAACCCTATCACTTAGAAAGGGAATGATAAGCTTTAAAGAGAAAGGTTGTTCACTCTTCTAAGTGAGAAATATATACCTTTGAAGTACAAGAATGATAAGCTCTTTGAACATTTGATGCACACTCTTTGTCTTGCTTTTGAAAGAACACTTTAGAATGATTTAGATCATAAGATCAAGTGCATTTGCTTTGAAAGTGTTTGAGACTTGATAAGAAATCAATGTATATTGTATGTGCAAGCCTTGGAGTCATTCTCTAGCTTTGGAGTATTTATACATTTCAAAATAGGCTGAAAAACGACTCTGCAACGGTCAAATAACGGCTAGTTCTCGCAGAGTTCGGTTGACCGAAATCACACCTCGGATGACCCAAGTCAAGCTCGGTTGAGCCGAACCCTAGGTCGGTCGACCGACCTACCCCTTTGGTCGACCGAACCAAAACATCAAACCTCTCTGTTTCTCTTCGGTTGATCCGAGGAAAGCTCGGATGATCCGACCTTTTGAGCTTTGAGAGATGTTGATTTTTCACACGTTTTGAAATCTATTGAAGTCTAAAAGGTTTTCTCAATATGTAACAAGTAAGAGCATTTAGAAAACCGTTTTAAAAGACTTATACTTTGAAAACAAAGGCTTTTGAGATATGAACACATATGAGAATCATTTTGAAACTTTAGCCTTTTAAAAACGTGTTTATGAAAACATGCAAGACTTGATTGTAGAGCTTATGTTCATGAGAGCTTTGGTTAGAGCTATATAAGATAAAGACTTATAACGACAAAGCTAATCTAACCAAACCTAAGTCTTCAATCATCAATCTTGAAAGATGAGCCTTGAATAATATGTCTTTGAATCTTGATCATGGCTTGATTGAAGTACTTAGAGCTTCCAATATTAGTTCCGATATTCTATCACAAAGATATAAACATTAGACACAACATCAAGTGTTTGTCCATTATCAAAAACCGAGTTTGATCGCCCTTAGGGCTAACAATCTCCCCCTTTTTGATTATGACAAACTTTGATGTAATTAGATAGGATATGGACAATTTTAAGTACAAGGAAGCATGGCAAAAGGATATAAGAACAAATAAGTGTAAAGCTAAGTGCTTATAAGATAAACCAAGATAGAACGAGAAACATAAGCACTAGCATGTTAAGTTCTTTTGCCATATGCATTAGGGACTCTTTGAAGAGCCCTATTTCCCAACCAACCTCCTTTCCTCCTTCCTTCCATCATATGTAGCTTTCTTGTTTGTAATATACATACCTTAGTTTACACAAGAAGTTAACTTACCATTTTCATCAATGTTGATGTGAGTGCTAAGGATCCTATTATAAAGAACATGCTCACACAAACATTAGAACTATCAATGGTTTGTTATCATCAAAACAACATTAATCATTTTGCCCTTCGGGCTAACATCTTGGAGTAACTAGATTTCATACTCTCAAAAGAGAAAGAAAAAAAGAAGAGAGAAACGAGAAAATCACTCCAAATGATGTGTTGCTAAACACTAGTACTAAAAATCGGAATTTGCTCAACTTCTATCTTAGAAATTTTATCTGCAGCAGTAGAAAAAATAGGTAGAATTAATGGTTGTTTTATTTCAATGGATTCTTTTAATATGTATCAGGTCTACATGGATCATGTGGTGCAGAACTGGCTACATCACTACAGAATTGTCTCTCTTCTCATTTTGTAGTGATGTGACTCAGTTCTGAACCATATGGTCCAATGAATTCTGATTCATATCAGAACTATCCTATTTCAAATGACTTTAAAGTTTATTTATATAGAAGGGGTAATAGCAATATTAGTCCCTAACTAACAAATATTATTAACCCTAACCTAAACTTTTTAGAAATTAATCAATCTAGTGTAGAATAGGGGACAGATTTCACAATCCTAGTACTACAAGGGATCTGCTGAAATCTTTTGTTGATTGTTGACGAACAAAGATCTATAGTGTACTACAAGAAATCGAAGAATCAATTTCTAATCTTTTGCCCCTAAGATTAGTAAACAAAATCAGACATGGCAACAACCTTAACCTCTTTCACTTCTATGTCTAAACTTGTAAACCCCTCATTATCATCATCCAAATCTCCACAGTTCTTCAATCTCCTTTCTTTCTCACCAAAATCCCAGGTCAAAGTTTCCCTCTTTTCTTTAAAACCACCTTCACTTTCAATTCAATTTTCCACAAAGCCCTTTAAACCCCAGTTCAATTCAAATTCAAACCCTGTTGTTAAATCTCTTTTTACTGGCATTGTTGAAGAAATGGGTGAAATTAAGCATCTGGGTTATGATAAAGACGACAGCTTTATTATGAAAATCAAAGCAAAAACTGTTCTTGAAGATGTTCATTTAGGTGATAGCATTTCTGTTAATGGGACTTGCTTAACAGTCACTGATTTTGATACCACTGAATTCAGTGTTGGATTGGCTCCAGAAACTCTGAGAAAGACTTCTTTGATTGAATTAGAAAAGGGTTCTTTGGTTAATTTAGAGAGAGCTTAAGTCCTAGTACTAGGATGGGTGGGCATTTTGTGCAGGGACATGTTGATGGGACAGGGGTGATCGTGGGGCGGGAGACGGAAGGGGATTCATTGTGGATTAAGGTGAAGAGTGGGAAGGAGTTGCTGAAATACATTGTGCCTAAAGGATTTATTGCAGTGGACGGTACTAGCTTGACTGTGGTGGATGTGTTTGACGAAGAAGAATGCTTCGATTTTATGCTTGTGGCGTATACACAACAAAACGTGGTGATTCCCCTTAAGCAAGTTGGGCAGAAGGTGAACTTAGAGGTTGATATATTGGGGAAATATGTGGAGCGGCTATTGAGTAGTGGATTCGTTGATGCTATTAGATCTTCTTGATTTAACAATGCTTGTGTTTCTAGTGGCATATCTAGGTGAATGTGGTAGAAATTTTCACTTAGATTTGTGATTCTGAATTATGAAATGAATTGATTGTTTTGAAATTGAATTTACTCAAATCTTGGAAAGGGTAGGTAATGGTAAAGCTGTGACATAATCTTTGTTATGAATATGATATATTGGGGTTTTTCATTTATATATATATCATGCAATATTAATAGTATCTCAAAGTAAAACCCCAATTCAAAAGTACAAAGTAATACTATAAATTTTAAAAATAGATTTAATGAAATAGTAATAAGATAAGAAAAGTAGTAGCTAAAATAAGCAGAGAAGTTGAAGAAGAATGAATAATTGATGTTGATCCACTAGCTTCTTTTTCCTCCTCCTTCTTCTGTTGTAGTTGTTCTTGTTGATCTCCACAAGAAAGACCTTCTTTGTCACCTCTACACATGTTGGCAAAAAGTCCAGGTGGATATTTACCATAAAGGTTAATATAACTAAACATGGTAGTTGCACAATCAGTTCCCAAGTCATTTATTTGGTCATTGAATGGACATGCAAATTCCAAGAAGGCATCACAACACACTTTTGCATTGTAATTTGGTCCTTTGCATTTGCTTGTAATTATGGTGTAATTCTGTGTCTCAAAGCTTACACTGCAAGCTGCACAAAGTTTTTCAGACATCATCAGAAGAAAGACATCATCAGAAGAAAGTTAGTCGCTCGCGGCTTTAGTGTTAAACACATTTTTTTATTACATAAGGAATACGTTTGGGCATATGTTAGATCCGTATAACAAGTGTTCTCTCCTTATGAACACATGTCTTAAGGCTACATGTAACACTTGTCTTACGTAACAGGTGTCTTCGGAAAAATTATAACAGGTGTCCCTCAAAAAAAAAATTGGACCGTTGAAATTTTAATTCAACGACTCACAACGACCAAAATTGTTCAATTATATTGAATTTTAACCGTTTTACACTACATCACGACTCAAGTTAATCAAAGCATCTCATGAAGCATTTGGTCAGGAAAGATGGAATCAGAAAATTCATATTACGCTTATTGTCCCAAAAAATAATTTGTCTTAGACATTTTTTTTTTGTTTTCTAATTATTTATAAATATAATAAGAGAGCATTCAATGTCTATTTTTTTTTAAAAAAGATTGTCCCCATTCTTCATGTTGTCCTATTTACAATGCAAGTCTTTAACCTAATGCCATATATTCTTAGGGTAAAATTAATACTCCCAAGGTGATAGCTTAGAAGCATATATTAAATCTAGATGATACTATCAAGTAAAGAACAATTTGGTCTGTTTTATCATTTTCTTTTTTCATCTAGACAATTTAATTATTTTCTTAATCTAAGCGTAACATCCTAAAGAGTCTGATAAGTCCAAATGGAGAGAGTAACTCTTAGGGAGACGAAAGGTAAATCTGTTTATGATCATCTTGTAATTTTTTGCGAAGGAAAAAATAATAATGCTTTTACTTTACCCTTAGTTCCGTATATGTCGTTAATAATAATATTTGATGAAATTAGAGTCAGAGTTATAAGAAAAACCAAAAATAGATGGTCTTTATGCGTTTGATAACATTCAGAAACAATTATTTGGCAAGTCATTTTTAAAATGAGATCGAAATAGTCATAAATAAAAACATATAAGCCTATGTTCTTATATCATATATCGCGTATTTTTATATGAAATTGGCAAATCATTGAAAAACTAAACATAAATTAAAACAAACTCACGTTTTTTTGCCTGAAGAAGGAAACGGCCTATCGCTCCATGATTCTCCATAGTCCCATCTGCTCGATAATAAATTAATGGGAAAGAGAAAATTAGCTATGTTTTTCCAAAAAAAAAAAAAAAAAAGATTAAAAAATTGAAAAATGTGCATAATTACAGGATACGTAGGATGAAGAAGAAGCAAATCCAACAAGAAGGAAGAAAATAAAGAGCATGAAAGATGGGTTCTTAGAACCCATTCTTCTTTTTCTTGGATTCTTAGGATATATTCAAATCTTGATCAGCCTTTTTTCTTGATGATGATAATTATAATCACCAACCCTATGTATTTTTTAATTCACAGGGTTGGCTTGTTTATTATGTTTTTCAGTAAATATTCCGGTGCCCAATTCTCAATGTGTACTCACGTTTTTTTTAATTCTTTTCTTTTTTCGAGGATGAGAAATGAAATGAGAAGAGAGAAAATGATGTAAAGATAAAAACGGGAAAAGAATGGTAGAAAACATATGACTTTTCTTAGGTGTTTATCAGCACACATGAAATGATCGTTAGTTATCAAGAATACTTTCCCTCCATTCATATTTGCATATTTATATCGAGTTTTTATTTGAGTATTTTCTTTTAGCTTTAGTAAAAATTATTAGTAAGAGAAGCTTTAAATTTTTACGTAAATAACAACATTGAGTTAGTACATGCAATTTTTTTTCAATTTGCAAGTGTAGAAAAAATGACTATATATCGTATGTATACAATTTTTTTGGCTAAGTGAGCTAAAATATTATTAAAATTCCAAACATATTAGTTAGCCCAAATACTTAGATACCGCTACAAAAAAACATCATGTTTTTAGGCCGAAGGAGTAGCATTGCAGGTATCTTTAAACACAATGGCGGAGCATAAGAGGGACCCCCAAGAATTTTCAATTTTTTCTACTACGACCCCCCAAACTTCAATCCTGATTACGCCACTGTTTGAACATCACATTTCCAGTGCAGAATAAAGTTTTATTTTTGCACGTGCGATCGTTGAATGCAAGATCTGAACAGTTAGAGATTTTTTTTAGGAGAACATCTATTATTCTAGTAAGAATACATGTTACAATGAAAATAACTTCATGTGCCTCCATGTCTCTTAAAATCAATTAACAATGAAAAAATATTAAACAATTTGTTATTCTAGATGGTGTACTATAATCTTTCTTAGATCATCAATGTGAACTTTAAACTTCAACAATTAAACTGAATAAGTGTTTACCCTTAAGAATAGATGTATCAAAACAATAATATGTGTTAAAAGTAAATATCAGTTGTTAATTTTGTTCAATAAATGTGAAAATTAAAGTGTTTCACACCAAATTCGAACAATATTTAAATAGCTATTATATATTCCTTTAATGAAGAAAAAGAATTTTCAAAAAAAATAAAAATGAAGAGAAAGAAAACAATGTTGATGTAGACATAGAGATGGGGATGGGATGGAGAGAACTCATATTTCGATTTCACACACCAACGCGTATTTTCACTATCACTCCCCACTATTAAATTTAATTACACAAAATCAATAATTAGTAATCCCCATATTGGATAATTTCGATATGACAGAGTATAGGTAGAGCGCAGTTAAAACTGCCCTTTCGATTAGCACGTCGCCTCTTCCAAAAAAATTTTTTTTTCCCGATTCATGATTAAAATACAAAAAAAGATTGTTACGATATGGACACATTTAAAAGTAAAAAAATTAGTACAAATTTGTCACATCACTATAAAATGAGGAGAGAGACAATTTTTTACTTTTAACGCATGTCCCATCTCGTAACAATCTTTTTTTGTATTTTAATCATGATCGAGAGAAAAAAAATTTTTGGAGGAAGCGACGTGCCAATCGAGAACTAGTGGACTGGCGCCCTACCTACTGCTCTGATCCATATCGAAATTTTTCCCCCCATATTAGCCACACTATTAATGGTGTACTTCAATTAAGTTTGATTTGAAATATAAATTAAGACTCAAATTCTATATGAATTAAGTATTAAAAATAAAATTAAACTATGAGAATTTAATTTTAATTTGATGTTAGTATAAAGTGTGTGATTTAATTGACCCAATCTCAAACTCAAACTAAATAATATTTCAGGTGTCGTGTTTAGACTCAGTACAAAATTATTTTAGGTATGAGTTTAAGTTTCAAACCAGATCAAACTCACCCAAATTTGAGAATTGAATCTAAATCTTAATGCCAAGACAAAACAAGAAAAAGACAAGAATAGCCTCTTTCTTCCAGCCGTCTATCTTATGTCACAGTGTCCGATGATAATTATCATGTGTTTATCCAGAAGATTATATAAGTAGTTTTCATTACTACTCCCATGTCTATACGTCATCTGTTCTATATATAAAGCCAACCCCATGAAAACCTTTTCCATTATGTCCCATTTCATTCCTCAGCTTTATACCATAACAGCCCCCAAAAAAAAATACTCTGTTTCTTGAAATTCCCTTGCCCTTTTCCTATATTTAGATATAGAGCTTCAAATTTCACTATATCTTCTTGTTTTGTATTCCAGAGGCTAAAAGATTTCAGGGGTTCTTATCAAGAAGCCAACTTTTTTCAGTTTTGTGCATTCTTGTTTCAGTAGGTATCTTCTTCTCTGTGTTTTCCTATGTGGGGTGATTTTTTTAATCTTATTGGATTTCTTTGTTCATCAAGATTTTTGGGTTTGCTTTTCCGGTTTCACTTTTTTGTATAGTGTTCTTCCTTCCAACTCCCACCAAACGGTTTCATTGATCTATCAAAAGATTGTTTTTTGGAATTGAATCAGAAGAAAACTTTCTTGATGCACTTATTTTGAATATGAAATTTTTTTTTACCTGTTTCCAAATCTATGATACAAATCCAGCTTGCAACAGGTGTGTGTGTGTTTTTTTTAAAATAGTAGCAGTTCTAGAAGTTTCTTTAGGATCTTTGCCATTAATATGTGGGCCTCATGTCTGATGATACTAGTCTCTCCCTTCCATAGTATTCGATGTAGCAGAAATTAATTTGTTAGTTAAAATATGAATATGACTATTTTAAATAAGACTTGTATACTACTAATTCTATTTAAGATAGTAATATTTATATTTTGATTAAAAAGATATGTGTTTGTTGCTTTCTTAATTTTCTTTACATGTTTTAAACGACTTGTATTAATGAATGTAGGTAATACTTGTTAGGAGTAATAATATTCCTCAAGAAATTATTGTGCATTGATCATCATAATTTCAACTATTTAATTAGGTAGTTGAATTTGAAGTTAGATTGAAGCTTTGTAAGGATAAGTTAGAGTTTTTGGGTAGAATCTGACCATTGTTTTGCTGCTAATGATTTAGAAGCAGAAGAGAAAGAGAAACATATGGTGATGGAACATGGAATTTCCTTACAAAAATGGAAATCTGAAACTCCCACAACCGATAACTCGGAAGATAGTCCATCGGGTGGATTAGACTGCAACATATGCTTAGAATATGTGCAAGATCCTGTTGTAACATTCTGCGGTCATCTCTATTGTTGGCCTTGCATCTACAAATGGATTCATTTCCAAACCGCGCCTTCAGACATTTCCGAGCAACAACAACAGCAGCCTCAATGCCCCGTATGCAAGGCCGAAGTATCCAAGGAAACATTGATCCCTCTATACGGCCGTGGCCTAACCACTCCAAAGTCTAGTAATGGAAAAGCTCCACTACAACTTGGTTTAGTCATACCACAAAGGCCTCCTAGCCCAAGATGTGGGGGTACTCACCTCCATACAATAGTACCTAGTCCCACAACTTCATCCACGGAGTAGTCCTATTTCCGGCAGCCTTGGTGGGAGTACAAACATGATTCATCCGGTAATGGGGAGATTTGGTGATATGGTTTTCGCTCGAATTTTTGGCAATACGGAGACAACCTTATATTCTTATAGGAATAGTTATGAACTAGTAGGTATGGTTGGTAGTCCAAGGATGAGAAGACATGTAATGGAGACTGAAAAATCACTCAGCAGAGTATGCTTTTTCTTTTGTTGTTGTATGATCCTATGTCTATTGTTGTTCTAAGCTTTTTCCTCCTTACCAGTTGTAAACTTGTAAAAATAGTAAGAAATCGGCTCGAATGTAACAAATTACAGAGCTTTTTGTTTCTCTACATGTGCACAATCTTTGGTGTGTATCTTTCGTACATTATTTAGTATATTACTTAAATTGCTCAATACATAATAGCTAGGGATGACCATGAGGCCGGGTGGGAGCGGACATCATGATCTCCTCCACATGTTCCATAATATCCCCGGTCCAACCCATCACTGGGGATGGATGGGAATCACATCCCCAGCTCAGGTGGAGGCCCACCCCCAACTGAGGAAAAGCGGGAAATATTTTCTCCAAATTTTCACTTTCGCCCAGTGGAGGCTCAACCTCGACGAGAAAAAAATAGTGAATTTTTAACAAAAATTCCCAAATAGTACATTGAAAAAATGATACAAAATTGTAAAACAAAACAGCATAATATAAATTGATATTAATTTGCTCAATAAATGATACTAATTTGTAGACACCACTCATTTTACTGCTCAATAATATAATATACATCACTTTACCAGATACGTGACATTTAATAACTCTTTGTTCAATAAAACAACTTTAGTGGTGCGTACGGAATAAATATGTTTTTTTCTCTTTGTGGTAGGTTATTAGTTACTCCCTCTATTCCTAAATATAAGACTTTCATTACATGTTGTGAAAATTAAGGTAGAATAAATTAAGATATTTTTGTAATCAAAATAACAATATTATTCTCTTACATAATACTTGTATATCACTAATTCTATTTAGGATAATATTGAATTTTTTAATACAAAATATTTTAATTTATACTTTCTTAATTTTTGTAATATGTAATAAAATTATTATATTTAAAAATAGAGATACTACTAAAGTTAGACTTGTCAGTTGCAATATATTAAGTTCTGGGACTCATATATGAAGATTGGGTCGGAACCCATCCAAGTGTATATCAAATAAATCAATGATAATCAACTCTTTCATGGTGGACCCTAAACTTTATTCTATTGAACCTTTATTTTTATTTTATTTTTAAGCTCGATTGAGCGGTTGCCCCATATAGGGGAAAGAGAACTGTTTCAGACGAGAAGGAGATAGCCTTAGAAAGAGAGATTAAAGTTTGTCGCAGATAGATGGAGGTTATCGAACCCACGACCTCAAGGTCGTGGACAGGTGACTGCTCACTGGGTTAAGACACCTTTGATCTATTGAACCTTTATTTACTACAGCATCTTTGTAGAGTCATCAACAGTGCTTCAAGATTGGGTGGTTATTGATAGTCTTTTTTTTTTTTTTTTTGCCAAGTGTTATTGATAGTCTTTTGCTCCAGTTTCCTTTTTCTTATTTTTTTCATTCCTCCTTGAGGGCCTGTTTCTTTAATATATTGTTGAATATAGTAATATACTAATAAAATTGCTTCACATAGGTTAATATTATTAAATAAAAAAAAATTGTTTAAGATAAATTAACTTAATTAACACAACATTTTTCACTAAAAAATATATAGGTGTAATTTGATATTGAAACGGGCTTAAAATTATCTAGTAACAATAAGGATTGAATTATTTATTTGGTCAACGAGTAGACCTCTTTATATAATCTACTAACTAATGCAATTATCCCACGAAAGTCGTATCTTTTTCTCATTTTTTGTTGTTGTCATTTTCTCTCCCTATTGGCATATATTACCAATGGTGGTGGGGCTGGCTGGCTGGCTGGCTGGTGGAGCATGGCGGCCACTTTGGAAGTTGGTGGAGGAAAACAAAAAGCTTCCAAATTCAAGAGACTCCATTTTTATTGGTTTATTGATTTTTCTTATTGGTTCCTAACTTGCGAAGCCTTATCTAAATTATAGTGGTAAAAGGAGTTTATTTCTTTTTTGTTTTCGTCTTAGAAAAATATTAATATCTTGCCGCCCCATACTAGAATGACAGCAACCTTTGTTGTGCTATATATATATATATATATATATATATATATATATATATATATATATATATATATATATATATATATATATATTGATTGAATGTTTGAACCAACCATGATACGGTGCTTTAGGATGTGAGAATCGAACGTAACACCTCGGCCCTGCGTCCTCGGCCGTTTTCCACTGTGGCCACAGACTCCCACAACCAACCATGATTTGCAATTTACTTTGTTTACGTTATGGTGAAGATGGACCGTCTAAAATAAGATATGTTGTGTGATTTACTATTTTATATTAGAGGTAGCAATCTAATATTTTAAATCGTAACTGAAAATTTTAGAATAAATTTATATAGTAGTAAACCTGCAAAGTCAGTTTGGATTTTCGGGTGCACTCTTCATAATATTCGAATAGTATATTTTTTTGTGCATATATCCTACACTAGAAAAAATAGACTTTAGAAATGGAATGATATAATCATCATTTGAATAAAGAGGGAGTGTTGAAGGGAATACAATAGAGAATTGATGCGGTACCAAAATAAACAATTTCATATTGTGTACTCGCACCATTCCTATTTAATTGTCGTTTAACAGATTTATAGGTATTTAAATTAATTGTCGCTCTTTTATTAGTTGTCAACAATTTATTTCAATTACACCCTCGACATTTCTTTTATTTGCCGCCTCTGTCATCCTTATTTTTTCCTTACTTTTCTTATGCTATAAAAGTGATAGAGAGGGGTAATATTGAAACTTTTGGTGAAAATGACAAGTTCCTTAATTTTTTAAAATTGTTTAAAGAGTCTTATATTTAGGAATGGAGGGAGTATTTCTCTTCTATCAATTTTTTATCTTGCCATGAGGTGTCTTAACTGACTCTGATCTTTAGGAGAACATATCAGACTAGTACCTGTTGACAACGGGTCAGTATATAAAGAGGCAAATCGCTGGCCAAAATGGCAACTCTATCCATGAGTCAGGTGATATATCCATCTGCCTAAGCCTAATGTGAAAGAAATTATTCAGTACAATTCTAATGAGAAGCCCATAAAAACTCCTAAAAACTGTAACATAGTTATGTTGGCTGTGGCCCAACTCATTATCACCCAACAATCAAACCATGGCTCTCCCCCACCCATGAGTCCTCACTTCCATTCCACAGAAATTATTAACCTCTACCACAGAATGAGCTTCAGAAAGCTTCTTTACCATTTTTCATCTTCTTCTTCATTCTTGAACCCATTATCCAAATACATCTACAGAAATTGCATCTCAAACCAGGGAAATTGTTGTGGGGCTCTTTTGCACTTCACCACTGTTTCATCACCATTACCTTCACAACACCACCCAGAAGAAGAAGAAGATATACTTTTTGTGAGGCTACTTAGAGTTTCAAACATTAATGGTTCCATTATTCCAGTACTCAATCAATGGGTTGGTGAAGGAAAACAACTTCCCCTTTATGATGTCCGTAAAATTATCAAACACTTCAGAAAACATAAGCGTTTTTCAGATGCCCTTCAGGTTTATTATCTTTTTTCCCACTCAATTTTCCTTATGTTATGTGTGTCTATTTTATGGAAAAATGTTAGATTTTTAGTAGATTTGTTCGGGTTGGTTTCAATTTCAAGTTATAGATGTTTAAACTATGTTTAATTTCTTGGTTAATGAAGATTTTAAGTATGGGGGAATGACTAATTTACAAAGAAAAGGGTGATTTGGATTGAGTATTTTCTGCAATAAAAATGCCGTACTCATTGCATAAGGCTCTCGCATCAACAGGGTATGGGGAATGTCCTCATATGCGCAGTCTTACCCTATTTTTAATAAAGAGGCTTACGGGGTCTAGTAATTTTTTTGCAATAATCACTTAAAAAAGTTATGCTGGTGAATATAAAAGGTTAACCACAAGGTGCGGTGTGCTGGTTGCTCAACTCGCCCCATAACCATGAGGCATCGCCATGGAGCACATTTTGTGGTGAGCCGTTTACCTCTTAAGAGAGCACCCATGGCGAAAGGTATTTGTGGCAACTAAGAGGTGTCATATTCAGAAAATGCATGTAGCGGAGATGCGTATGTTAAGATGGATGTGTGGGCATACGAGAATGGATAGAGTGAGGAATGAGACTATTCAGAAGAAGGTTGGTGTAGCACCTATTGAAGATAAGATGAGAGAGAACCGTTTGCGTTGGTTTGGGCACATTAGACGAAGGCCAAGTGATGCCCCGGTTAGGAGAATTGAAGGATTATGTAATGTAGATGGCGTAAGAGGTAGAGGGAGACCGAGGAAGACTTGGATGGAGATGATAAAAGGGGATATGAATCTGCTAGAACTAGATGAGAGTTGTGTTTGGGATCGAAAGAAATGGAGAGATTGCATCCATGTGGATGACCTTACGTGATTCTTACTTTGGTTCATGTAGCCGACCCCAATCTGTTGGGATTAAGGCTTGGTTGTTGTTGTTGTATTGAGGGGTCATATATTATAGACAAATCTGTTTTTCCATGTGCTCATTGATTTGAAGTGTCACTTAGTGGCAGTGGCAGGAGTTTTTTGTGCACGGATCATCTTATTTATTTGCAGATTGCATTTAGTTACTCGGATTTCGTTGCCTCTGAATCCTATTCTGATTCTTAAAACAGATTTCTGAGTGGATGACTGATGCTAAACATTTCAACCTCACACCTGGAGATGCTGCAGTTCAACTTGATTTAATATCAAAGGTCCATGGTCTGGAGAAAGCGGAGAAGTTTTTTAATTGCATACCAGATGAGTCAAAACTCGTTCAAAATTATGGTTCTCTTTTGAAATGTTATGCTGATGCTAAGGCATTGGATAAAGCAGAGGCCCTCTTGGAGAAGATGAGAGGGTTGGGTTTTGCTAAAACACTATCTTACAATGTTATGCTGAATGTGTATAATAAGATGGGAGATCGTGTCAAATTCAACTCATTACTCCAAGAAATGGAAGATAAGGGAATTTCCAATGACCATTTTACCTACAATTTCCGGTTGAATGCATATTCAGCTGCTTCTGACATAGTTGGAATGGAAAAGCTTTTGATGAAGATGGAAATAGATCCCTATGTCACCATTGATTGGCTTGCATATAGTGTTGCAGCTGATGGATATCTGAAAATTGGTGCTTTGGAAAAGGCAAAAATGGTTCTAAAGAAATTTGAGCAACTAGTTAGGGGCAGGAGTGCAACTGACGGTTATTGTAGCCTAATCACTCAGTACGCTAGGCTAGGAATGAAAGAGGAGATATATCGCATCTGGAATCAACATAAGAATTCCAGGAAGTTCTATAATACTATTTACATTTTGCTTATGAGCTCACTGGTAAAATTGGATGACCTTGTTGGTGCTGAAAATTTGCTAGAGGAGTGGCAAGGAAAGATGAAATTTTTTGACAATCGAGTTCCACACCTGCTTATCGGTGCTTATTGCAAAAAGGGATATATGGACAAGGCCGAGTCAGTGATGAAAAAAGTCATTGAAGGTGGAAATGAGCCTAGGGCAAGTACCTGGAGTTGTATGGCAATGGCATACAGTAGTAGTAATCAGATGGAAAAGGCTGTGGATATGCTAGAGAAAGCAATCACAACAAGTCATCGAAGCTGGGAACCCGACATTCCAACTCTTGCTCGGTGTCTGGAATATCTAGACAGCAAGGGAGGCGTTGATAGAGCCAAAAACATCATAGCTCTTCTTGAAGAACGAGGTAAATTTTCCATAGAGTTTAAGGACAGACTAGTAGAATGTATAAGAAAAGAACAGCTGGGATTTGGTCAGATGGAGCAAGAAATCGAGACTTTAGAAGCGGAAGAAATCTTTGGAGATTCCGGTTTGCAGAGCGAGTGTACTTCCTAATTACTCTCATTTGGTTCAGATGGTGTCAAATGCAAGCTTTTGTAGTCATATGGAGATAGAGGAAGCCATGGAGTAGCCGGAAAGGTCAAAATGGGAGATGTTTAAGGCAATAATAATAGTTGTTTTTATTGATGGGATCTTTTCTTATCATAGTTTGAAACTCGAGTACATGACTCATAGTTTAGTAGATACGAAATTAGCCTTTGATGACTTCTAGCAAAGAAAAAAAAAATCATCCTTATTGGACACTGTTATGCAACATAATTTAAGTCTGAAGTTCACATATTTTTTATAAAGCCCAACGTTTTTTGTTTAGAAACTAAAAACTATCCAATCAAAAGTTTTCAAACTAAAATCTACCCATACCAATTCCAAGAGGTAATAAGTGTAAGAAACTTTCGACCAAAATTTAGTACATACAGAATAATTTTGGCCGTTTTGAATAATTAGATAAAAAAAATTAGCATTCTAATATTTTTTTTTACAGGAATACTGTTACGTAAGACGTGTTACATGTCTAGGAATATACGTTTATCAAGATAAAATACATGTTGTAGTTTTAGGACATGTTTATAAGAAAAGAACATCAGTTGCATAAGATTTAACACTTTTTCAAAAGTATGGAACATTTGTCTAAAAAGTATTCAATATATACTCCAAACTTGAGAGTCACACATCTGACAACACTATTGAATTGAAGGTGGAGTCTCGGGCTTATGTAGAATGACCAGGGGATCGAACTACGACCATGATATTTGTATGAAGTTATTAATATTAGAAGAGTCACCCCTTCTTGGGTCTCTACAGTACTCTGTTCAGATTAGTCAAATATGTCGGAAAGGAAAGAGTTGGGCTCCAATTAGAAGACTAATCTATTAATAAAGGTTCTCACATCCAACATATAAAGCTGATAGGTTTTTTTGAGTATTAAGAAGACAGTCTCTGCAATTGGAAACCAATTTCTTACAATAAGTCAAATTTGAGAGCATTTATTGTACTCAATTCACAAGAATGAGTTTCAGAAGGCTTCTTTGCTCATTCATTTCTTCATCTTCTTCTTCTTCCTGTTTGAATCCATTATCCAAATACACCCACAGATATTGTCCAAATCATTGGGCTTCTTCTCTATTGTACTTCACCACTGTTTCTTCACCAGAAGAACCATCCGAAAATTCACTTTTCATTAGGCTACTACGAGTTTCAAATACTAATGATTCTATTTCTCTTGAATTCAACAAGTGGATCGGTGAAGGAAGACCAATTTACGATGACGATGTCCGAAAACTTATCAAACTATTCAGAAAATATAAGCGTTTTGATCACGCCCTTCAGGTTTTTTCTTCATTCTTTATCTATTTTTGAGGAAAAAATGTTATATTTTTAGTTGATTTTTAAGTTGGGGTTTGCCTCTTAGGTTTTATATATGTAATGCAACCCTTTTCATCTCTGGAGAAATTGTGATTAATTGTTTGGCTAAATCAAGATTTAATTTTCGGCAAATGTTAGTGGTATTCTGAGAGCAAACACCTTGTGCATTTATTGCCAAAGTTTAGGTTTGTCTCTTATTCATCCTCCCCATACTCCCAATTATTAGAGACTTAATGGGTTTGTTGTATTGTTGTTGTTGTTATACTTTTACTTGAATTTAAGTGGGTCTTCATCATAGTATAAGTTTACTAGTATTGCAAGGTGAAGCAACTAACATAGAATGCTTATACTTTAGACCATTCTTAAAGCCCATTTGCTAGAAAATTTAGGTTGTAAGTGGATTGAGTCAGACTTGAGATTAGTTTGGTTTCAAACCCTCGAGCTGCGTAAAAGCACAAAAAAAATTGTAAAAGAAGTGGGTCCACGAGTGAAATATTTGAGTTTGAATCCAGACTACCAAACCAAAACAAACATAATACAAGAACACTCTTAAAAACATGAGAAGAAGGCAGTACACTTTTAATGAACACATTTTGGTCCAAAGGGAACCTAGTTATACAAAATTCAACAGCTATCAAGAAAACAAAATTACTCAACACTTCGTTTCTGGAAATAACAAAATGCAAATAATTCTAGCATCCCATTTCAAGCCTAAAGTAAATTTTTTGTTTGTGTGGTGGCACTACCACAAACTTCTATTCAGTAAGCAATGCACGGTGCTTGTGAGATAGTTAGCTTAAGATAGTTGAATGGTAGCAGACTCTAAAATTTAAGAAGGCCTTCTATCAATTTGCTCTCCTTAACAAATCTGCAGTCTTTTATAAGTTCGGTGTGTTTGTTATTACTGCATTTGTGGGGTTTTAGCGAGTTCAAGTACTTTATTCTTTGATTTGTCAATGCATCGTATGAAGCTTTTGTGTCTAAAAAAAATCACCACTGACAATTCTTTTATGAAGCTGAGTTATGGTTAAAAGTTAAGTTGAGTTACTTGAGTACACGTATCATGGTAAATTGCTACCAACTTGATGTCTATAAATATCATAATTGAAGATAAGAACTAAAGATTAGAGGACAAACATTTGGTAACCCGAAGAAAAGTTGTTCATAAAGTATTTCGAAACTAGTTTAATCTTCTCCGGAGAGTCCAATATGTGAGTTTTTTGGTGCAGACTTTGTCTTATTCATTTGAACATTGCATTTAGTTGGTCAGATTTTGTTGCCTTCTGAATCCTCTTCTGATTCTTAAAACAGATTTCTGCCAGGCTGAAGACTAACCTCAGACCTGGAGATGTTGCAGTTCAGCTTGATCTAATATCGAAGGTCCATGGTCTTGAAGAAGCAGAGAAGTTTTTTAATAGCCTACCAGATAAGTCAAAACTCATTCAAATTTATGGGTCTCTTTTGAAGTGTTATGCTGATGCTAAGGCGATAGACAAAGCCGAGGCCCACATGGAGAAGATGAAAAAGTTGGGTTTCGCTAGAACACTATCTTACAATGTTATGCTGGACCTATACTATAAGATGGGAGACCTTGTCAAATTCAACTCTTTAGTCCAAGAAATGGAAGATAAGGGAATTTTTAATGACCAATTTACCTACAACTTCCGGTTGAATGCATATTCAGCTGCTTCCGACATAGTGGGAATGGAAAAGCTTTTGATGAAGATGGAAGCAGATCCCTTCATCACTATAGATTGGGCGGCATATGCTGTTGCAGCCGATGGATATTTGAAAATTGGTTCTTTGGAGAAGGCTAAAATGGTTCTAAAGAAATTTGAGCAACTAATTAGGGGAAGAAGCATAGGCCGAGCTTATAGTGGTCTAATCTCTCTGTATACTAGGCTAGGAATGAAAGACGAGATCTATCGTATCTGGAAGAAACAAAGGAACTCCAGTAAGTTCTATAATACCATTTACATTTCGCTTATAAGTTCACTGGCAAAATTAGATGACATTGTTGGTGCGGAAAATTTGCTCGAGGAGTGGGAAGGAAAGACGATAGTCTATGACAGTCGAGTTCCACATACGCTTCTCTTTGCTTATTGCAAAAATGGCGATATGGACAAGGCTGAGTCAGTGATAAGCGGAATCATTGAACGTGGAAATGAGCCAAGGGCAATTACTTGGAGCTGCATGGCATTGGGATACATTAACAGTAATCAGAACGAAAAGGCCGTGGACATGCTAGAGAAAGCAATCGCCACAAGTTATCATACTTGGGAACCCGATATTCCAACTCTTGCTCAGTGTCTGGAATATCTTGACTGCAAGGGAGATGTTGATAGAGCCAAAGACATCGTAGCTCTTCTTGAAGAGCGAGGTAAATTCTCCGTGGAGTTTAGGGACAGACTAGAAAGATATAGGAAAAACGAAAAGCTGGAATTTTACGAAAAGCTGGAATTCTCCGTGGAGTTCATTGATAATCCGTATTCATACTCATGTCGTATCCTGTCAGACACAAGTATGACATACGTAAACGAAGAGTGCGAGTAACATAGCTCATATTTAAGGTATTCTAACTTGATAATGCAATTAAGTGACATTTGTTTTATAAGGTTCCTGAATTTTTCCAGTGATATTTTCTTCAACATTAATTTTTTTTTTTGGTTAAAAAAAGTTTGGGTGGGTTAGGCTCCGGTCACCATCACGGGTCAGGGCAGGCCCTAGGATCATAAGTCGCTTACAATGGTATTTACAAATCACCCACCAATACAGCCCTCACGTCGGCAGCGGCAATTGAACACTTGAGTTTTGTAAGGACGTGTCAAATTCTAACCAACTGAGTCAACTTGTGTTGATTTCTTCAACATTAATTGACCTTTGTTTATAAGGTTCTTGAATCCTACGATATAGTTTTGAATTTTGATATGTATCATGTCTATTGAACAATGTGGTACAGACTGACCATATCGCTACAGAATAAGGAGAGAGACAATTCTAATATAACGTGACTAATTATGAATCACAAAGTACATATCAGAAATTTCCGAATCCTACGCGTTAAACTTATTAAAAAAATAAAATTTAATTTCTGATTGGTACCGACAAGAAAGAAAGAAACCCAATAAACACTCGCGCACACGTCTCAATGCTTTATCCCTTCAATCAACGGTTGACAGCAGATCGATAAAGCAGTCTCCTACTCGATCTTCGCCACGTTTCACTGCTTAGTTCTTACGCGTTGGATGATCCCACAACCACCTACAATAAAACCCCATCAATTCCCAACCTCTCATTATCGAGTCTTCCATCTTTTTTTACCTCTCTTTCAGAAGCAAGAAGATTTTTGTGAAGAAATATTAGAAATGGGGGGTTTTGAGAATCAAGTGAAGAAATTGAAGTATTCTTTCAAGAACGGAGTTAGAGTTGTTGGTAATTCTTGCAAGAAAGTATGGTACAAGATCAAGAAAAGCAAACGTTGATTCTTTTTTTCCTTTTTTTTTTTTTTGGTGTGTGTTTTTATTTAATGATTATTTTGATCTGTATTATTTTTGGTTTTGATTCGTTTGAATGTTAGTTAATGTAATTTTTTTTCTTCTTTCTTTTTTTGCTTTTTGTAGAAAAAACTTGGATGTAATTGTAAAGGGCTTGTGATATTTTGTTTGCCTTTGGAGATTTTGGTTTTGTTTGATTTGTATTAGAATATGGAAGTTACTATTTAAGAGTTGCCTAATTAATTAAGAAAATACTTGATCCAAGTTTAATTAATTAGGACATATTCTATATTGGTTTCTTCCTAATGTATAGTAGTTGCCAAAATATTGTGTAGTGTTGAGTAATTAGTAGTTGACTAATATAATGTAGACTCACATGTATAAATACTTATGTACTACTTCTTTATATTTTGTAAGAGTGAAATATATATTTTTCCTTCAATTTTTTATTTCATTTTTCTTTCCTGCAAAAGCAGTTTCATTACTATATAGTTGAACTTTCTTTTCTTTTATGATTCTAGTCACGTTTAATTGGGGAAAAATCGTCCCCTAACTGTAATCACTCATAATTCATCACGTTTTGTACCATTTTAGTTTAACTCACGCGAATTGCGAGTAATTGTAATAGACATGGAGATGACACAATTTTTTCCTTTTTATTTCGTTTTAATATTTTGGGTCCTTATACCATAGAAGCGAAAAATATATAGAATTAAAATGATTAAAGAATAGGATAGGAAGTAAGCTCCAACTCTAAAGACAGATTTGCAGAGCTGCTTGTTTCATATTACTTGATGTAATAAAATATTATTTTCATTATCAAATTGCAAAAAGATTTTTTAGGAGTAATGCATTCTTTTAGGTTTGTGATTCACATTGTTTAAATAAATTATGTTAATTATTAGTAAAAGATAAAATTAACAAATAGAAACTCTTATCTAATTTTGTCTTAGATAAACTTGTTTTCTTTTAAGAGGTCACTTTAAAAATAAAAAAAAACCAAAAAGTGAATTTTAAACTTAAAAAATTATTTGGTAATAATAATTTTGAAATCACAAATATTGAAAACGTAAAACAGAAAACAAAGTATATACCAAAAATTGGGGAAATTATGGGTGGACCAAAAAATGATAAGAGGGTTAATGACATTTTAGTACCTTGTCAATTGGATGACCAAAGTTTTCCAATTGTTGGTCAAAAAATTAATTTCAACCCAATTCTTGAAAATTTATCAATATCTCATGTAAGGATTTCAAATACAAATATTTTTCCAAGTTAGGTATTACGTCCAAAATTGTTCCAAATTTCATAATTAGGAAAATTTGCGCCCCAGGTACAAAAACAATTTATCTTTTTGACGTTGGGTCCAAAAACAATGTTTTCACACTGGTCAATCCAAAAACTATTTATAATTGGTGGAGTCCCATCCTTCCCAGTCAAAAAATGACGTCAGCTAATTTGTCAATTTAAATTTGGATGTTAGTCAACTATGGTGTCTGATGGGCATTTTTGGAATTTTACATTGATAGACCCGGACCCATTTAAACCCAACAGAAACCCGACCCATTTTAAACCCAACAAAACCCGCCCACAAAACCAATAAGAAGAACAACATATAATCTGCCAGAAAACAGTGTAGGAGGACTAAGTTTTTCCCACAAAAACCCATATCTACATGCTATTAATCTGCAATCCAAGCAAAGGTTCTTGTTCACAGTTATAAAACCAAACTTTCTGCAAATTTTGAGCATGAAATTCATACCAGAACATCCAGAAACCACCTCCAAACTAAGAACAAAAATCTGCCTGGAAAAAATCCCGAAAACAGAGCTTCATTCCAGAAATTAACCCAATCTCTACAGACAATAATACTCAAAACCAATTATAGGTTCTGATTCTCAGTAAAAAAAACGAACATTTCTGCAAAGTTTGAGCATCAAATTCATAACGGATCAACCAAAAATCGACTAAAACCTAAGAACAACAGTTCTGCCAGAAAAAAGTTGCGAAAAACTTAAAACTTCAACAAAAAGCCCAGTCTCTACACACCATTAATCTGAAATTCAAGCATATGTTCTTGTTCCCAGTTAAAGCACGAATCTAACTGTAAAGTTTGAGCTTTAATCTCTTACCGAATCAACGGGAAATCGCAAAAACGTTCGCATTGCACAGTTCTGCCAGAAAGCTGAAAACCCTTACTTTTAGATCTAAAATCGCAAAAACCCAGAAAATACCATCAAAATCGACCAATGTAGCCTCATCCCAACATCATAAGGAAGTTAAAACCATGATGAGAGCCTCCAAATCTTCAAGTTCTTCCAAAATCGCAGCTATTTGGAGCAAAATCAGCAAGAACAGCGATAACAAAAACCTCCAAAAAGACCCAGAATTTCGCCTAATTACTGAATATCACCAAGAGATAAAGTGTAAACCCACTATATCTCTTACTAATCTAATCAGTTACATCAAAAATTTGGGCAGAAATTTCGAATTTTTCTTATTGGTTTTGTGGGCGGGTTTTGTTGGGTTTAAAATGGGTCCGGGTCTATCAATGTAAAATTCCAAAAATGCCCATCAGACACCATAGTTGACTAACATCCAAATTTAAATTGACAGTTGACCAGGCTATTTTTTGACGGAAGGATGGACTCCACCAATTATAAATAGTTTTTGGATTGACCAGTGTGAAAACATTGTTTTTGGACCCAACGTCAAAAAGGTAAATTGTTTTTGGACCTGGGGCGCAAATTTTCCTTCATAATTATATGAAGGAATCTTAGTCAAAACTGATTAAAGTTGTCGTGAACATCACGATCATTCTAACTATTTTGATGTATATATTATATAATAGATATATATGTGTGTGTGAGAGAGAGAGAGAGACCGGAATGCATAAATCAAGTTTTCCATCATTCTTTTCATTTCCTTCTCCCTCTTATATTATTCTTTAAAAGTCATCTATCTCCTTACTAATACTACTCTTTTCCTGTTTCTTCTCTCACTTTGTTGGGCTTGTTTCAAGATTTCGTTTACCCTTCATCCTCCAATGCGTTCTCGTTGAAATTAGAACAAGAGAAGATAGTTGTATCTTTTACTGTAGTAATAAACGAAGATGGCTACTAAGAATGCAAGAAGAATGTTATAAAAATAAAATCTCTATTTTTTTCCTTTTTCCCCATAAAGTGAAAATTTTCACTTCGTCTGACAAAAATACCCACATTCCGTTAGTAGTTAACAACTAAGAGTAACAGAATGATTAAAACTGATATGTTATGAGAGTTCAAGGTCAGAAATTTCATATTTTTTTATCGTGGGTTAAAAACTAATATTCGTGAAAGTTTAGGAGTGCAAAAAGAGAAGTAAGAAACAAGAGGGGTGTTAATCAAAGAAACAAATAGTAAAAAAGAAGCTAGAAGGGTAAACTGGTCATTCTAAGGTTCAAGAAAAAGACAGAACTCCTACATTTATGTTCATGCCCATCCAATCCCATAGTTTATCTCATGACAGAAGAAAACGCCCAAGGACAGTTGTGTAATAACAAATATCAAATCCTATGCCCAAATTATCCGAATCTTTAGATCCACTATTCCCTTCATCTCCTACATCCTTTTCCACCGTAACATCTCACCATTCATCAAATCCACCTACTTCCCATCCAACGTAGATCAATCACACGTGTAACTTAACACACTACTCCTCATAACACGAAATCATTAACCCGACTTGAAAAACCCGATTTATTAGGGGGGGCGGGGGGGGAATCCACCGCTCTATCATTAATAGTCGTCTGTCTCGTTTCAATTCCCTCTCCCCGGCTTTATCTCTCTAACGATATATACAGATTCCGGCATATTTTTTCAAATTTCGTATGAATTACTCTCTTTAATCTTCGATTCCGGTGAAATTTCGTGATTCTGTGCGGAATTTCGTGTTTTTTTTGGAATTTTTTTGAAGAAGAAATGGAGATGATTGCAATGGAAGAGTGCTACGTTCTTCATATGGAATTTTCTAGGGTTTATGAATTCGAAGAAGCTGTATTTCGAATAAATCGTTCTCAATGTGGAAATAAACATGTTATACACTGCTCGCCGCCTCGGAGTTGTAAGTTTAGGGTTTAAGTTTTTGGTTTATTGTCCCGTCTAGATTTCAGATTTTTTTGTGTTTTTATTTGTTTCTGTTATTATTGAAGCTGAATTATAAGTCAAAATCTGTGAATTCCGAGTTTTTTTGTTGATATTTCATGAATTTGATTGGATGAAATAAGGAAAATACTTGGTAAAAGTAAATGATTGTGGAATTGATGGAGCTTGAAATTGGTTTTTGGGTTGTTTGTGGAAACTTGAGAAATTTGGGAATCTAAATTTGGTTTCTCAGAAGTTTATGCTTTTAAAGAGAACTTGATTTGGAAGGCCGGAAATTGATAAATGCGAATGGAGGGAAGGAGGGAACTAGGTTTTCCAAAGACCAATGGCTGTAGTTTGAAAGAACAAGTGGCAAGGAAGACATTGCGTAATGTGAGACTCCAGGGGCACACTTATGTTGATCTTAGGAAAGATGGTAAGCGGGAAGTGTTCTTCTGTACGTTGTGTTTGGCACCATGTTATGGTGACTCCGTTTTGTTCAAACATTTGAATGGTAATCTTCATACTGAAAGGCTGGCTGTTGCTAAAGCTACTCTATTAAAGCCGAACCCATGGCCATTTAATGATGGTATGACTTTCTTTAATGATTCATCTGACCAAGATGTATCCTCAACCATTTCAAGTTCTGTTCAGATTCCACTTTTAGACCCTCAGAGCAATCTTGAAAATTCTCTTGCCATAGTTAGTCTGCAGAAAAACTTTGATTCTGATGAGAATAACTCACACCGTGTTCACAAAGGTGAAGTTCTTCATGAGAATAGGGTTGGCTATGAATTGGTTATTCCAGGTGTACTATGCAAAGATGAAATTTCTAATTTAGAGGTGAGCTATGTGGGTGTTGCACAGATTGCAGCCCGGTTCACTGAGAAGGACAGGAGTTTATGTGATATTCACAGAATATGGTGCGAATGGCTGGGAAGAAAGGATTCGGGTGACGAGGGTAGCCTTATGGTTTCAGATCATGAGTTTGCAGTGGTCACTTTTTCATATAACTTCAATTTAGGAAGAAAAGGACTGCTTGATGACATCAAATATTTGCTCCCATCTAGTCCTCGTTCAGAATCTGAGGAAAACAGTGGCTCTAGGAACCGAAAGAGGAAGTCTTTTTCTGATCCTGAAGATGTCAGTGAGTGTTTGAGTCCCCTTCGGAATACGCCCGCCATGTCTATTCGCGCACTGGTAGGTATGAATCAAAATGATTCCTCTGGGGAAGAATCTCAGTCTTCAAATAGTAATACAAGAATCCTTCTGGGTGGGTATGATGATCAGCTACTACATGAAAGAGTTCTAAAAAGTAAAACAATGAGGAGAGAGTTGAGGAAGCAACAGAGTGTGGCTGCTGAGAGAATGTGTGATATTTGTCAACAGAAGATGCTCCCTGGTAAAGATGTCGCTGCACTTTTGAATAGGAAAACTGGAAGGCTTGCCTGCAGCAGTAGAAATTTAACTGGGGTATGATGCCACCGTCTTTGATTTTCCGATTACCAATGACGTAAATTTTGATATTAAATTCTGAAACTTCCAGGTTTCACTGCTTTTTTTTGTTATGTGCCTTCTTTTTATACAAATGCTTACTATTATATATATATGCTGTTCTATGTGCAGGCATTTCATGTATTTCATGTTTCTTGTCTCATCCACTGGATACTTCTTTGCGAGATAGAAATCTATGCAAAACAGTTGGATGCACCCAAAGTTAAACGGAGATCTAGGAAAAAGGCAGCAGCCAAACAGAATGAAAAGGGGAAGAAAAAAGGAGTAAAAGCAAAGAAGCAAATCGGTTCAGCATTTTGCCCTGAGTGTCAGGGTACTGGTATAGAGATTGAAGGAGATGAGCTGGAGAAACCAAGTGTGCCTCTTTCAGAGGTATGCAATATATCAATGCTTGTCAAATTTCTTGAAGGATCTTTATTTACTAGACCAAGAATTCAATTTGAACTTTTCTTTTCTGTCCATCCTTGTTTTACGGGAAAGAACAGGGGAAGTTGACTATGGTACATATTTTTGCCCCCCCCCCACACACACACACACACACACCACCACACACACACACCTGTATTTGTTTCCCTTTTTCATTTTAAATAACATGCAAGATTGACAGCAATTGGGGGACTTGGTCTCGATAACATGTTTATAACAATGCCATTCTGCTTTTACATTTCCTTTTTGGTTTCAAATGTTCATTTTTCATTCAGATATTCAAGTATAAGATTAAATCGAATGATGCTCGTAAAGCATGGTTCAAGAGTCCAGAGCTGTTGCAGAATTGCTCAATTGGGTTTTATTTCCCTCCCCAGTCTGAAAATGTTTGTCAGGTTTGGAGATATCATGTGAATTGTTTGATCGACTGTAGAATAAAAAAATATCCAAGGTAAAACACTTTCTTAATGACAAGTCTCTCTTATTCGCTTATTAACAGGAAACAATATCTCCGCTGAAGTTGCTGCACTTTTATCGTGCCAATCAGAGCAGAATTTGCACTCCTAGCAACGGAAGCCTCTTCTGAAGCTTTTAACCGCCTCGACTCGTGATAAAGATCTATAATTCTTGTGAATGAAAAGATTGTGATAAGAAATTAAGTTAGTTCTTAACAAAAGGTATATATAGCCGCATGACATTTAGCTTGTTGGACAGTCACGTTGTTGTTCTCTTTTATTCCTAGCAATGTACAGCTTTATGGTGCAATGAACATGTTTGTAGATGAATTGCTTGGTAACGTTTATATGTAATGACAACATCTTTTGGTATTATTTCCAAAACTTTTCTTGGGAAGTTTTTTTCTTTCTTTTTTCTGTTACCTTGAGATATCTTGCTTGTTGCTGTA
Organism: Vinca minor; assembly: GCA_026122235.1. Lineage (NCBI taxonomy): Eukaryota > Viridiplantae > Streptophyta > Magnoliopsida > Gentianales > Apocynaceae > Vinca > Vinca minor. The sequence goes on from JAOCZM010000291.1 coordinate 5,843,740, forward strand.
ACAGCAATGTTTGCTGGGTTGTGGAGTATTTTGTTTCCTTTCTGTTGAGACTATCTGCATACACTGGAATTCTGGATTGCAGCCTATTTGTTATGTCCACTGTGGAGGTCAGCTTTTCTTCAGTATAATGTTGCTTGTGGACACCATTTCAAATCCCAATTTTTTAGAATTGGTCTTACCTCTATAGTCATAAACAATTCAGACAAAAAATGCTATCCAAGCAAGCAATTTCAGTAGAATATTTGATTGTAAATGCTCAATGTAATTGATCAGGAGTTCCATGAATGAAAGAATATTATATGATGTATAATATTTTCAGGCAAATCGGATATGCTATCCATGGTTTTTCCTTGAACAAAGTATAGTATCTTCCGCTATATCTTTATGAATTTTTATGATACAGACTAGGTCCACATGAACCATGTGGGCAAGAATTGGCCACATCACTACATAATTGTTTCTCTCTTCATTCTGTAGTGATGTGACTAATTTTGAATCACATGATCTAATAGACCTGATCCATATCAAAACGATCCTATTAAAAATAGTACTATCACATAGAGGTTTCCTTGTACTACTTTTATATGTTGAGTTAAAAATACGAAAACCTAAATTCAACTTGTATTGAGAATCTAAATCCTTATAATTACACGTGGTTGGACCAATTGCCATCTACGAGAGTAAAGTTATAAGGGTGAGCCCGAAAAGGGTTAGACATTAGGAACCATCCTAATTAGTGGTTGATTGTTAAACAAAAACAGATTGTGATTAAATCTCATACTTTACAAAAAAATAATATAAGAATGAGACTGTTCCAATAAAAAAACCTAAGGGGGGGTTTTGAGTTTGAGGAGAAGATCAAGGGGTTATAATGGAATTAATCCTCCTCCCAAATCTAGGGTTCTTAAACAGCGCCCCCATATAAGAAAATCCCTCACCTCACTCCCTCTCTCTGCTTCCGCCTCCGTTTGATCTTCAAATTTTGATATCCGAAAAGGCATGGCCGTCACATTCTCAAATCTTCACACAGAGGCTGGTTTAAAATCACTTAATGAATATCTCTCTGGAAAAACTTATATTTCTGCGTATGTACAATTGAACCAAATATAGGTTTTCTTCATTACTTTTTTTTTATTTCACCTAATTTTAATGAATGTAATAATTTTACAGGGATCAAATTACAAAAGATGATGTAAAAGTATACTCATTCGTATTGGAATCCGATCAGTATACTAATGTCACAAAGTGGTACCAATCTGTTGCCTCAAAACTCGCCTCAAGGTCTGATTTTTTTTCTCCATTTATTTGATTATTTCATGAAAATTGACCTTCCCTTATAAGTTAAAATTTAGCTAATTAAGATTTAGCTAATTAATTGGATCAATTCAGTGGTGTAAAATACCCATCTATTACCCCTAATTGGATTCTAATAGCATGAATATTTTATTTGTGTATAGACAATTTTACCCTAGATTAAAGCTGAGCCATTTAGCATTATTGAATAATTGATTTATCTTTTTAGAATATGTTTGTAATTCTAATTTGTGTATATTTGTAATTTTTTTAGCTTCCCAGGGAAAGCTGTTGGAGTGAGAATTGGGCAGGGTTCTTCAGCAGAATCTGCTGCCCTTATTAAGGAAGTGGCAAAGGTTAATGATTTCTTCTAGAATCTTTAACATATTATTTAGTTAATAATATATTTTCATTTACCTTTCTATTGATAAAGTTGAGTGATTTCTGCTTAGTTAGGTTAAAAATGCATTTAGGGTTTAAATCAATGTCTGGAATCCCAAATTTTGCTTCAATATAGTTATATAAGAAAGTATGGAACTGCCAAGATGACTTTGATCTGAATTAGGAACTTTTTTATTTATTTATAGTGAAGCCAGAAGCATAATGTAAATAGTGGATGATTTACATGTTCCTTCTAACCAGTTAGGAGTCGCATGTGTCAACAACTTTCTAATTGTGCCGAAATACAAATGAAAATCCTGTACATGCATTTTCAAAGAATATGGTATAGGGTTAGAAATTTGTCATGGTACTTCTTACTTGAGGTGGTCAACAAAGTTTCTGAGTATTGAGTATAAATTCTTCTTTCAGAAGCAGCTTCCTGAAGTAGTTAATCATGAATAACTAATGAGTTGTGTTGTGATTTGGAGAAATGTGGGGAAGCATGTTGGTAGTCTAATGAAAGAAGAATGGTGTTTGTTACAATTTATTTATAAATATTATTTAATTGCTTCTTAATTTTCAATTTTAGAAATGACCGCATCTCTGAAGTGTTCTGCTATTAACGAACTTGGAGTCTACAAGAAATTAAGACAGATTATATTGATCTAATGTTTGTGTATTGTGTACCCTTTATTGTTGGACATGTCATGTTATGTTTTATTTTTATTTTTTATTTGCTGTTTTTAGACATTTGGTTGTGGTGTTATATTTTTGTTTGTGCAGCTAAGACGTGGTTTTGGCCTTATAGTTTTGTTTCCGCGGCTAAGATGTGTTGTTACCTGTTAAAATATCATTTTTGATATGTTGTTAGGTAACCACTGGCAGCTGTTTTGTCTTGACGCACACAAGTAATTTTCACTTAAGCAGCTCGTTCTCTTTATTATCTTTTACAGGAAGCTTCTGTGGGCGATGACGACGATGATCTTGATCTTTTTGGTGATGAAACAGAAGATGAAAAGAAGGCAGCAGAAGAGAGGGAGGCAACTGCAAAAGCGTCTTCAAAGAAGAAAGAGAGTGAGTTTCTTTTCGTTTCTGTCTTTTGTATGTATATCAATAACCTTTCTTTACAAAGTACTAGTAGTATATGTTTATGCTATTAAGACTGAATGCGGACAAAGCTACCGGTTTTGGCTTGGCATGGCATGTTTTGATGATATTTTTATTTTCCCTAGTAGTCAATACCCCTTGCATAAAGTCGTTTTAATTGTTCTTTTTGGGATGATAAATTATCGTATCAATTTTATTTGGATGGGTTTTTGTTTGAACACTTTTGGGTTGGATTTTGTGAAAGCTGATTGTTTGTGGGAGAAGATGTGTGCGACTCAACTCAAAGTGAACTTTTTGTTGGAGAGTTGAACCAAATTCTGCAGTAGTTTTCTAGGGAGGCTGCATTTGCACACGAGTGTGAATTCAGAAAGTTAAATCTGGAGAAATTTGCAGTATATTTTTTCTTTCATTTAACGCATCATCAGAAAATGTTTCTCAATATTTGTTATTTTTTTGAAGTTGACATACCTCACCCTGTTGAGTCTTTACTTCAATTTTAACCAAAGAGCTTCCAGCTGTATAGAAAGTCCGCGAGTATTTCACCAATATCTCAACGTTGTTTTTGTCCCTTGGATCTTAACTAGTATCTACTTGTCCACATAATATAGGTATTGATCAGATATAGAATGGATCTCTTAGTAATCTCTGTTTATTTATTTTTCTTGCCTTGTTTGAAATTTGAAGGTGGGAAATCATCTGTCCTTATGGACATTAAACCTTGGGATGATGAGACCGACATGAAGTTGCTTGAAGCCGAAGTACGCAAGATTGAGATGCCAGGACTTCTGTGGGGAGCGTGTATGGCCTCAAATCCCGTCTCTTTCATGAATTTTACTATTTCACAAACCTTTTATTTTCATTTGATAATTTTCTTTTTGATGCCTGTATTGCAGCAAAGTTGGTTCCTGTTGGCTATGGAATCAAGAAGTTGCAAATCATGCTTAGTATAGTGGACGATCTTGTCTCAGTCGATGATCTGATTGAGGATCGTCTCACGGTTGAACCTTGCAGTGAATTCATCCAGAGTTGTGATATTGTGGCCTTCAACAAAATCTAAGAGGAGCCCAATGCCTTCTTAGGTAGAGCTTTTGAGCCATTTTGTGGTTGTAATTTTGTCATTTCCATTACCTTTTATACATTTTCTGCTTCATCATTTATCCTTATGTGTGGTAAAATTATAAGCACTTAATTCTGGACAAGAGTAATATAAATTCAAACTTGTTTTCTTATTGATTGGTTGCATTTTTCAAACGCTTTCCCATAATTCAAAATTCCACATGTTCAGGGTTTTTTCTAAAACAAGAAACCTGTAGAACATTACCATTTGTATTATTACATGAACCTAATCTTCTAGCAGAGATTAAACTGCAAACAAAATGGCAAAGTATATTCCTTAAAAAAACCAAGAGAAGCCGGTAAAATAACATCTTTCTGCAGCCGGTACTGGAAATTCCAGAAGTCAAAATTGAGCTGCTATTCATTATTCCCATTTCAAATAATATATAGAGCAAAATTGAACAAACCAATTGCTTAAAACTAACTGTTAAGCTCAAAATTTTCTAAGAAATAAGAAGAAAATGCCCTAGAGCCTATCATGCAGTTAAGAGTTGATTCAGTTTCTAGAATCTGGATGTCTTAAGCTGCAGAAGAAGCATCATCATTTGGTGATTCAGCAGTTCCATGGGTAGTAGGCTTCTCTCCAACAAGAGCAGCAGGAGGGGAAGAAGGTGTTGTTGATCTTGGAGTGCCAACTCTTTCAGCAAGAGCAGGGCAGGCAGCCGTTGCTGATCTTGGAGTACCATCACGAACAGCAGGGGATCTTGGACTACCAATTCTTTCACCAATCTTGTCTCCAGAAACAGGAATCGCGATAGTAGGGTAAGCTTTGACCGATCTTGGAGTGCCAACTTTTCCATCACTATCTGGCTCCGGAGTCGTTGCTTTCTCATCCTTGCCATCTTTCCCTTCTTTACTGTCATTGTCTTCCTTTTTAGGGGGAGGAGGAAGCATGTGAGGTGGAGGATTTTGCTTCAGCTTCTGAAGCATTTGCCTCATCCTCGAAAGATCAGTGGGTTTACCAGGCTTTGGGCCCTGAATGACCATAATCGAGGTTTTCTTCTCTTCTTCCTTTCTCCCTGATCTCCTCTTTTCAATGTTTGCAACCTCGCGAGGTACGAGTTCTGCAATAGCTTTCCAATATTGTTTATCAGCTTCTTTGTGGAACTTTTCTCGGTTGGCCAAGTATAGCTGGACGAAACAATTAGGCATGAGATTGATAGTAATACACACATTAATTAGGAATCAGGAAACTGGACAATGGAGATTACCTTCTTTCTCTATTTTGAGCTTTGTTAGTCTCACAATTGGCCTTCAATTTCTCATAAAAGGAATCTCTTGTACTCCTCAGCTTCTTCAATTATCTGGTTTCTCATTTCTTTCTCCTTCTCCTCAAGATAAATGACATTTTTGCTATACTGACACGAGAAATGGACGATTAGAACCTGACCGGAAAAATGAATTCCAAATCAGTGACAAAATTCTGCATTGATCCTATTGCATATCTAGAGATCTCAAGACTTTTACAACTTGAGGTATCAACGTTGTTCAATTACTAAAACTCATTCATTAAATATAGCTCCAAACTAACATTCTATTAGACTAAATCCACTCAATGAATCTAATATTACTACCTAATCGTTTTCATCTCAAATTTTAAGATTTGACCACACCCAACCTCTATCCAATCATAAATATCGTCATTTTGGACAAAAGATCGATATGAACAACATGAAAATAATAAAAATAAAGTGAAGCTCACCGGCGCCACTCGCGAAAAGCAGCACCTTCCTCTCGCATTTGAGAAGGATCAGGGAGAACAGGACCATCAGCAGATGAGAAAATTCCATCAGTATCAGCTCCAATATCATAAACTTTTCCTCCTTCGCCTCCACCATTCGTCTCAAAAGTCGTCGGAGAATCCATAAACCCTAGATTTTCAGACGACTGCACATTATTATTCATATTATTATCCATAGGCATAGAGAAATCATCAATGCTCTGCGATGATGGTGGCAGAACTCCATAATCGTCGGTCTCATTGATGGCGGACGAAGGAGGATTGAAGAATCCGCAATAGCCATCGTCTTCATTGTAAGGTGGATGATGACGATGATGATGATGTGTTGCTGATGAGTGGATCTTCTCCGTTGCTCCGCCTTCTACGGCGGCGTAGCTTTCATCAAAAGAGTCCATTCCGGAGAATGTATGTATATTAAGATATAGAAATCGTTGTGTATGTAATTTTGTATATGAGTTTGTTTGTGTAATCGGAGAAAATGGAAGGTTCATTGAGTTTCGGTTCTGTTGGAAAATCAGAAGCATGCTATTTCGTCAAATAATCGCCCGTATCCGTATTATTTCTGTGCCTAACCATTCATAATTTACCATGCGTATATATAACTAGAAGAAATATATACTTGGCAAATTCTAAATGATTAGACATATGAATGGAAACATACAATTTTCACCTTGCTATTTCCACGTAAAAGCTTCTGGAATAAATCTAATCGAATATCAATTCTGTTTTGCATGGATTTGTTTCTTTTGATTTTTGAGAGGAAATTCACAATTAAGTATTTTTTTTATATATTTTTTTCATAAAGTATTATATTTTTAATTACGTTTTAATAGGCTTCCCAAAATATAGAAATCATACTTGGTAAAGGCGTTTTTTAAATTTTAATGAAAGTATCTCTTGCAGAGCCGTTTTCTTCATAATGTATCAGAATATAACAGAATATATGAAGCATCTCTACCAAAGAAGATTTCTCATTAAATTATATTTAAGTTCAAATATATTATACTATATTCATAAAATACACCTAAGTACGATTTTGATTTATTTTGGGATAAAATGAATAATTGCTCTCAAATTGATGAATGGCTATTTATTTGTAAACAAAAGCTAGGCATTAAGTCAAGAGTGACATAATCCAGTGAGGCTGGCCTCTATCTACAACTGTGAGGTCGCGGGTTCGACACCCTCACTCTACGTGGGGCTAAATAATTTCCACCTCCTTCTTGTGATGTCATATATAAAAAAAAAAAACAAAAAAAAACTAGGCATTAAATTAACGCATTCTACAATAAATAGATATTCTCCTACACAATATAGATGTGTAGGAATGAATAGATGTTCCGAGTATATATAACACATTATAAAATTCGGACCATTTTACAAGTGGCACATGGACAAAGCTGCCACACGTGGTAGAAAGAAAAAGTGGCAAGAGATCAACCCGTACCGACCCGGATTTTGTTTTAGGCTTCAGATTCGTCTCTATAAGGATAGGGATAGTCATTGAACTTTTGAAGTAGAAGAGAAGAAGAAAATGGCTGACAGATTCTTTCCAAATGAAATGCCAGATCATTCCATTCAAGAAAATCCCATATGTGAAAGTATCCCACATCAAGGGAGCACAAAACTATCCCTTTTGAGGCTTCTTGAAACCCCATTTCCTTTGATTTCTGAGAAGCTAAAAAGAGCTGCTCTTGATATTAAAGAAACTATAGTTGTGGAAACATGGGGATATACTTCCAAGAAAGATGATGACTTTACTTTGTATAGTGGTGCTCTTGGTACTGCCTTTTTGCTTTTCAAGACTTTTCTAGTTGGGAAAAATTCAAATGATCTTAGCCTTTGCTCTCAGATTGTCAAGGCTTGTGACTCTGCTTCTTTGCACTCCAGGTGTTTGATATTATGTTTCTATGAATTTTGTTTTTGTCTATTTGAATGATAGTACTATAATGGTTAAGTCTCCTATTCTTTTGTTGCGGGGTTTCAGTTTTCTTTCAAAATTTCAATTGGAAAGTAGGCTTTTGAGGAAAAATGGAAGGAGTTGAATGAGTAATTTCAGGTTTAGTGATCATAGCTTAACTGGTCACACCTGCGATCCCTAGACTTGCTCAGAGCAAGGTAGTATGTTCGAGATATATGGGCAGTGATTAATATAGCAGAATTGCAGAATTTTCTGACAGCGGACCACTCTTCCTATAAGATTTCAACCGAATTAGTCGAGCAAATACCGGATAGCAGTCACCAAAAAAATGAGTAACTTCAGGAAAGTGTCACTAATTATGACTTTTTTTCAATTTTTTTCCTTGTCTTTGTTAAACAGTCTTGTGACTTGGGAAAATGATGAATTTTTTTTAAGGAAATGAATGAATAGATTCTCTCCCTAACAAAAAATTGGAATTAAGTTGGTCTCTTTCTGGATGTTTAATTTGCTCTTGGTTACTTTTATTTTCTGCAGATGTATACATGTATATGAGTATTACACTAGGGAGATTGATGTGAATCAATTGGAATTTTGTGCTTATGTGATGGATGGACTGTAGGGATGTGACGTTTATATGCGGGAGAGCTGGGGTTTGTGCACTTGGTGCTGTGGCAGCAAAGTGCATGGGGGATGGTCAGCACTTAAATTACTACTTAGCACAGTTTAGAGAGGTTTACTATTAAAACTCTCGTCTTTATGGTTTGTTTCTTATTGCTCATGTTTAGTAGTTGATGTTAAAATACATTGCATTTCATTTTGGAACAAGATTCGGTTGTCGAAGGATCTCCCTGATGAACTCTTGTACGGTAGAGCTGGCTACCTGTGGGCATGTTTATTTATAGATAAACATGTAGGTAAAGGGACTATTTCGCCAATTGAAATGGTAAGACTTATACTTTAATTTTACCTTAATCTCTTTAACGCTTTTGGTACACTTTACTGAAACTACTCTGTAACTGTGTTTAAGGGTGCTGTTGTCAAAGAAATCATCAAGAACGGGAGAAAATTAGGTGGGAAGGGCAGAAGTCCATTGATGTTTGAGTGGCATGGTGAAATGTATTGGGGTGCAGCCCATGGATTGGCTGGGATCATGCATGTTTTAATGGACTTTGAACTGAAGCCTGATGAGCGTGAAGATGTTAAGGAAACAATTAAGTATATGATTAATAATCATTTCCCTAGTGGGAACTATCCAACAAGCGAGGAAGACAAAAGGAGAGATGTTCTCGTACACTGGTGTCATGGAGCTCCTGGAATTGCTCTAACTCTTGTCAAGGCTGCTCAGGTAATAATCTTACTTCAGATAGATGGGCATGTCTAGTGGGAATAGATATGAGAAATTTCTCTACTCCACATATACTTAGTGATCCTAGTTTTCCGATTATTATCCAAACCTTTTGGTTTGCTTTGAAGATCTAAGTTTTCTGTTTCCACATATACTCTCTACTTTTTTAAGTTTTTCCTGTTGTTTGATTTACTGTTTATCTTTATTGCTTAGGTTTTTGGGGATAAAATATTTATAGAAGCAGCCATGGATGCGGCAGAGGTTGTATGGAATCGTGGCCTTCTAAAAAAAGTTGGAATTTGTCATGGCATCAGCGGCAATGCTTATGTCTTCCTTGCTCTATATCGACTAACTGGAAATGATGAGTACCTGTACAGAGCTAAAGCTTTCAGTTGCTTTTTGCTGGATAGAGCTCACGTGCTTATGTCAAAGGGAGAAATACATGGAGGAGATAGCCCATACTCACTCTTTGAAGGCATTGGTGGTATGGCTTCTCTTTTCCTAGATATGTATGAACCTGCTCATGCTAGATTTCCGGCTTATGAACTGTGAAGTATTTAGGTTCAGGAACTCAAGATCGTGTACTAAAACTTGCAGTTTTCACCTAGACTTTGATCTTTGCAATGTACAAAAGAATAGCTTTTTCAATATGTAATTCAATGTCTTTTGTTCTTCTTTTCCCTCTTGACTATTCCTATTGGCTTTTCTTGTTATCAGCATACTTGGAGAAAATAAATGGAAAGAAATTTCTTCTAATTGAGAATTCATTTGAATTTAGACGGTACAGTTTCTTGCTAGTCATGCTGCTTATTCTGAATGTGATAATAAGGTACTTGAATAATCCTGCTGTTCATATATGTTTATTCAGGAAAGTGATGATAATCTTGTTCACCTCTTCTGGAAATTGCTCCTGGACAAAGTGGGTTCCTTCTGGAATGAAGGTTACTTCAAGATTAGGAACAAAGTCCTTGACCTTTCTACTTGTTATATATTCTCCCAGTCCTCCAAATTTCATGGCATAATCCTTTTCTCCCATTACCAGTAAATTAGGTGCATTGATTTTGAGATGATTGACTCCATATTCTTCCAACCATCCCCTGCTCAAAATCTCAATGAGTCAAGAATCATCACCATTCAAACATTCATGAAGACATTGTCTAGTTAATGTAAGCGTGATACATGCTAAAGGAAGTCCAGTCCCGGTGCTAACAGATTTTGGCCGTGATTGTTTGATCAGACTTAAAGATTAGTTGTTTTGGTAAGTTGTTCTTGAACAACAGACCAGGAACAACTTTTTCTGAAAAAATAATCTCGACCGTCTAATCAAACAACTCGGCGGCCGAGATCTGTCAGCATGGCATTGGCAAAAATGGGTTTAGCACCGGAACCAAATTGTGCTAAAGGAGGATGTTAGAAAACAAAAGTTTTGGCACTTTGTTGAAATTAGGCGAACATGACATGCTCTTGAACTGGGAGTAATTTACCTGTAGGGGACCTGCAAAGCAGTTCTGAAACCAGAATTTTCATATAGAGTTGCATATTGAGTAAGATCCTCTTGACTAAACCAAGGTGGTAGAGGTGTTGATGGATCAACCATATCCATGATCTCTTGATCTTCTTTTGCTACTGGTAATTCACTGCCTGAGAAGAGAATGTAGATGTTCTTCACCACTGTCTTTACCGGAAGACGACCAAAGTCCTTTTCCGGTCTCCCTGGTTCCTGGAGGATAGCCAAAGGAAGGAACAAAATGAAAAACACAATATAGAATCCATTGATCAGTTCATCAATTGATACTTCAAAAGATAATCAGAGAAATGAACTTGCCATCCATCTTAACATATAGAAGCCTTTTGGAAGCTGATCCACGGGGAATGCTACTGGGCCTGCAGGGAGGAATGGCACACCTAATGTCGCAACAGCAGAAACTCTGTCCTGGTAAACAAGCGCGAAATGGTGAGCAACTCGAGCCCCAAAATCCTTCCCCACTAGAAAAACCTGCAAATTTTACCACAATAAAGTCGCTGGTTTTAGTTCTTCTCTTTTTTGTTTCCAAGACCTAACAGTATCTGTATCTGTTTTCCGATCTTGTATGTTGTCTTGGACATCATAAGATTTATACTATCCATGCCATATAGATTTATTACCTTCTGAAACTGAAAGTGATGAAGAATACCAAGAATATCATCCACCAGGTCCTTAAATGTTGTCTTTTCTGGCTCTGCAGGGATTTCAGACAGTCCATAACCTCTGAAGTCAGGTGCTATAGCTCGGAATCCGGCATTCGCCGCTGCAATCATCTGATACCGCCATGAGTACCAGATTTCCGGGAACCCATGTAGGAAAATCACAGCAGGGCCTGTTCCAATTTCTGCAAGGTGAAGCTTTAGGCCTCTAATTTGCACATAGTTATGCTGGATTTTCTCCATTTTACTCTGAGACTGGACTTTGGAGGACGGAGTTTACTAAAGGAAGAGTGTGAAACACCTAGTTGAATAGTGAGTAGACAATATTGGTTGCCAACTACTCGTTCATAAATAAATATCTGTTGAATGTGACAATTGAAAAATCCAACCGTGACGACCATAAATCTGTGAATGTTAGTACACGATTTTGTACGAACTTGATTAAAATCGAGATTATTCACCAGTCGCAACGATTAAAAAATCTGAGTCCGACAACCCTAAATACGTGATGTACATGATTTTGTATGAACTTGACTAAAATCGATATTAGTCACCATTCGCAACAGTTGAAAAATATGAGCTTGCGACACTAAATCTGTGATGGTTAGTCACGATTTTGTAAGAATTTCACTAAAATCGAGATTATTCACTATTCGAAATAGTTGAAAATTTTGAGTCTTTTGTCCTTAAATCCAAGATGGTTAGTACATAAATTTTGGATGAATTTGACTAAAATCGAGATTATTCACCGGTCAAAACAGTTGAAAAAATTGAGACCGTCGGTACACGATTTTTTCAAAACAATATTAAAATCGAGATTATACAACGGTTAAAATAATTAAAAAATCTGAGCACGACGATCTTGAATATGTGATGGTTAGTACGTGATTTTGTATTAACTTGACTAAAATAGAGATCATTCAACGTTCGCAAAAGTTAAAAAATCTGAGCCCGACGACCATAATCCGCGATGGTTAGTATACGATTTTCTCAAAAGATGACTATAATCGAGATTATACACAGGTTACAAAAGTTGAAAATTTTGAGTCCGAAGACCTTAAATTTGTGATGGTTAATACACAATTTTGTCAAAACTTGACAATAATCGAGATTATTCACCGGCCACAACAGTTGAAAAATTTCAGTCCGAAGATCCTAAATTCGTAATGGTTAGTACACGAATTTGTCAAAAATTGACAATAATCGAGATTATTCACCGGTCGCAACAGTTGAAAAATTCGAGTCCGAGGACTCTAAATTTGTGATGGTTAGTATACAATTTTGTCAAAAACTGACAATAATCGAGATTATTTACCGGTTGCAATAATTGAAAATTTTGTGCCCGAAGATCCTAAATCCGTGAATAATCAAAATTATTCATCGGTCGCAACAGTTGAAAAATTTGAGTCCGAAAAGCTCAAATTCTTGATGGTTAGTGCACGATTTTGTCAAAAATTGATAATAATCTAGACAATTTACTGGTCGAACAAGTTGAATTTTTTTTTGTCCAAGACCCTAAATTTGTGGTAGTTAGTACACGATTTTTTCAAAACTTAACAATAATCAATATTATTCACAGGTCGCAACAGTTTAAAAATTCGAGTCGAATAACCAAAATTTGTGATGGTTAGTACACGATTTTTGTCAAAACATGACAATAATCAAGATTATTCACCGATCGCAACAGTTGAAAAAATTCAGTCCAAAGACCGTAAATTCGTGATGGTTAGTATACTATTTTGTCAAATACTGAAAATAATCGAGATTATTTACCGTTTGCAACAGTTAAAAATTTTGTGGTCAAAGACCCTAAATCTGTAGTGGTTAGTACACGATTTTGTCAAAACTTAACAATAATCGAGATTATTCACATATCGCAACAGTAAAAAAAATTTAGTCCGAAGACCCTAAATTCGTGATGGTTATTACACAATTTTCGAAAAACCTTAACAATAATCAAGATTATTCACTATTTGCAACAGTTGAAAATTTTGATTCCGAACACCAAAATTCGTGATGGTTATTACACGATTTTCTCAAAACTTCACAATAATCGAGATTATTCACCGATCGCAACAGTTGAAAAATTCGATTTTGAATACCCCCAAAATTCGTGAATAGTACATGATTTTCTCAAAACATGACAATAATCGATATTTTTCACCGGTCGTAAAAGTTAAAATTTTGAGTCCGAAGACCCTAAATTCGTGATGGTTAGTACACGATTTTTTCAAAACTTTACAATAATCGAGATTATCCACTGGCCGCAACGTTATTGAAAAATTCGAGTTCGGGACCCTACACTCGTGATGAGTACACGGATTTGTAAAAAATTGACAATAATCGAGATTATTTACCGGTCGCAAAAATGAAAATTTTGTGGCCGAAGACCCTAAATTCGTGAGGGTTAGTACACGAATTTGTCAAAACTTGACAATAATCGAGATTATTTACCGACCACAACAGTTGAAAATTTCGAGTCCGAAGACCCTAAATTAGTGATGGTTAGCACATGATTTTGTCTAAACTTGACAATAATCGAGATTATTCACCGGTTGCAACATTTGAAAAATTCGAGTCCGAATACCCAAAATTTTTGATGATTAGTATACGATTTTGTCAAAACTTGACAATAATCGAGATTATTCACCAAGCGCAACAGTTCAAAAAATTCGAATACCCTAAATTCGTGATGGTTAGCACACGGTTTTGTCAAAACTTAATTATTTTCCAAGTGCAACACTTGAAAAATTCGAGTCCGAAAACCCTAAATTCGTGATGGTTGTTAGTACACGATTTTTTCAAAACTTGACAATAATCGAGATTATTCGCCGGTCGCAACAGTTAAAATTTTTGAGTTCGAATACTCTAAATTCGTGATGGTTAGTACACAATTTTGTCAAAACTTGACAATAATCGAAATTATTCACCGGCCGCAATAGGTGAAAAATTAAAGTCCGAAGACTCTAAATTCGTGATGGTTTGTACATGATTTTGTAAAAAATTGACAATAATCGAGATTATTTACGGTCACAACATTTGAAAATTTTGAGTCCGAATACCCTAAATTCGTGATGGATAGTACACGATTTTGTCAAAACTTGACAATAATCGATATTATGCACTGGTCACAATAGTTTAAAATTCGATTGCAAATACCCAAAATTCGTGATTGTTAGTACACGATTTTGTCAAAAGATGACAAATTTAGATTATTCACTGGTTGCAACAGTTGAAAAATTCGATTCCATTTACCCAAAATGATTTTGTCAAAAGTTGATAATAATCGAGATTATTCACTAAGCGCAACAATTGAAAAATTCGAATCCGAAGACCCTAAATTCGTGATGTAACGTACACGATTTTGTCAAAACTTGACAATAATCGAGATTATTCACCGATCACAACAGATTGAAAATTCGATTATGAATACCCAAAATTCGTGATGGTGTACACGATTTTCTCAAAAGATGACTATAATCGAGATTATTCACCGGTTGCAAAAGTTAAAAATTTTGAATACGAAAACCCTAAATTCGTGATGGTTATTACACAATTTTGTCAAAACTTGACAGTAATCAAGATTATTCACAATCCGCAACAGTTGAAAATTTCCAGTCCGAAGACCCTGAATTCGTGATGGTTAGTACACGATTTTGTAAAAAATTGACCATAATCGAGATTATTTACCGGTCGCAACATGTGAAAATTTTGTGTTCGAAGATTCTAAATTTGTGATGGTTAGTATACGATTTTGTCAAAACTTGATAATAATCGAGGTTATTCACCGGTCGCAACAGTTTAAAAATTCGAGTTTGGAGACCCTAAATTCGAGGTGTTTAGTACACGATTTTGTCTAAACTTGACAATAATCGAGATTATTCACCGGTCGCAACATTTGAATTTTTTTTAGTTCGAAGACCCAAAATTCATGATGGTAGTACACGATTTTTGAAAAAACTTAACAATAATCAAGATTAGTCACTGTTCGCAACAACTAAAAATTTTAATTCCAAACACCCAAAATTCGTGATGGTTATTACACGATTTCTCAAAACTTGACAATAATCGAAATTATTAACCGATCGCAACAGTTGAAAATTTTGATTCGAATACCCAAAATTCGTGATGGTGTTAGTACACGATTTTTTCAAAACCTGACAATAATCGAGATTTTTCACCGGTCGTAAAATTTGAAATTTTATAGTTCGAAGATCCTAAATTCGTGATTGTTAGTACACGATTTTGACAAAACTTGACGATAATCACCGACCATAACAATTGAAAATTTTGTGCCCGAAGACCCTAAATTCGTGATGGTTAGTACACGATTTTGTCAAAACTTGACAATAATCGATATTATTCACCGGTCGCAATAGTTTAAAAATTCAAGTCCGTAGACCCTAAACTCATGATGGTTAGTACACGATTATGTCAAAACTTGACAATAATCGAGATTATTCACCCGTCATAACAGTTGAAATTTTTGAGTCCGAAGACCCTAAATTCGTGTTACGATTTTGTTAAAACTTGACAATAATCGAGATTATTTACCAAGCGCAATAGTTGATTTTTTTAGTCCGAAGAACCTATATTCGCGATGGTTAGTACACGATTTTGTCAAAACTTGACAATAATCGAGATTATTCACCGGTTGCAATAGTCGAAAAATTCGATTCCCGAATACCCAAAATTTGTGATGGTTAGTACACGATTTTTTCAAAAGATGACAAATTGAGTTTATTCACAGTCACAACAATATAAAAATTTGAGTCTGAAGACCTTAATTTCGTGATGGTTAGAACACGATTTTGTCAAAACTTGACAATAATCAAGATTATTCACCGGTTGCAATAGTTGAAAAATTCGATTATGAATACTCAAAATTCGTGATGGTTAGTACATGATTTTTTCAAAACTTGACAATAATCGAGATTATTCGCCGGTACCAACAATTTAAAAATTCGATTATGAATACCCAAAATTTGTGATGGTTAGTACACGATTTTCTTAAAACATGACAATAATCAAGAATATTCACTGATCGCAAAAGTTGAAATTTTTTAGTCCTAAGACCCCAAATTCGTGATGGTTAATAGACGATTTTGTCAAACTTGACTATAATCGAGATTATTCACCGGCCACATTATTTGAAAAATTCGAGTCCAAAGAAACTAAATTCGTGATGTATACACGATTTTTTCAAAACTTGACAATAATCGAGATTATTTACCGGCCGCACCAATTGAAAATTTTGAGTTCGAAGACACTAAATTCGTGATGGTTAATACACGATTTTGTCAAAACTTGACAATAATTGAGATTATTTTACCGATCGCAACAGTTGAAACTTTTGTGTCTGAAGACCCAAAATTCGTGATGTTTAGTACACAATTTTGTCAAAAACTTGACAATAATCGAATTATTCACAGGTCGTAACAGTTTAAAAATTCGATTACGAATACCAAAAAATCGGGATGGTTAGTACACGATTTTCTCAAAAGATGACTATAATCGAGATTATTCACTTGTTGCAAACGTTGAAAATTTTGAGTCCGAAAACCCTAAATTCGTGATGGCAATTTTGTCAAAACTTGACAATAATCGAGATTATTGACCGGTCGCAACAGTTAAAAAATTCGTGCTTGAAGACCTAAATTCGTGTTATTTAATACACGATTTTGTCTAAACATGACAATAATTGAGATTATTCAACAGCATCAACAATTAAAAAATTCAAGTCCGAGGACCCTAAATTCGTGATGAGTACACGATTTTATCAAAAATTGACAATAATCGAGATTATTTACCGGTTGCAACTGTTGAAAATTTTGTGCCCGAAGACTCTAAATTCGTGATTGTTAGTACACGATTTTGTCAAAAAATTGACAATAATCGAGATTAATTACTGGTCGCAACTATTAAAAATTTTGTACCCGAAGACACCCTAAATTCGTGATAGTTAGTATATGATTTTGTCAAAACTTTACAATACCGGTTGCAACAATTTAAAAATTCTAGTCCGAAGACCCAAAATTTGTGATGGTTAACGTACACGATTTTGTCAAAAATTGACAATAATCTAGATTATTACCGATCACAACAGTTAACATTTTTGTGTCTGAAAACCATAAATTTGTGATGGTTAGTACACGATTTTGTCAAAACTTGATAATAATCGAGATTATTCACCGATTGCAACAGTTTAAAATTCGAGTCAAATAGCCAAAATTCGTGATGGTTAGTACACGATTTTGTCTAAACTTGACAACAATCGAGATTATTCACCAGTCGCAACGATTGAATTATTTTAGACCGAAGACCTTAAATTTGTGATGGTTTGTACATGATTTTGTCAAAAATTGACAATAATCAAGATTATTCACCGGTCACAACAGTTTAAAAATTCGAGTCCGTAGACCCTAAATTAATGATGGTTCTTGGCTTCCATGGCTAGGGTTGGATCTAGCCATATTTTTTCCACTTTTGGTGTCTTCATCCCCTCATTTTGCCGTAAATCGTGATGAAATTTTTTCAAGGTATTCTAATTCAAGATTCAAGACTCACATGCAAGATCTACTTCAGATCCTTCAAGATCTGAAGTTTCCCTCCAAACCCGGAGTTGTTCTGGGCCCTTCCTCAGTTTTCTTCATCTTTCCGAGACAATCTATGGGACGGTTGATACGCCCATGGTCTCGTAGATTGTTGATTTCTAAGAAAGGTGTTGGAACTGAGCTTGCTGCTGCTGTTCAAGAATTTTGGAGGTACACGATTTTGTCAAAACTTGACAATGATCTAGATTATTCACCGGTAGCAATAGTTGAAAAATTCGATTCCGAATACCCAAAATTCGTGATGGTTAGTACACGATTTTGTCAAAAGATGACAAATTCGAATTATTCACCGATCGCAACAGTTGAAAAATCCGAGTATTAAAACCCTAAATTCGTGATGGTTAATACACGGTTTTGTCAAAACATGACAATAGTCGAGATTATTTACCGGTCGCAAAAGTTGAAAATTTTGAGTCCGAAAACCCTAAATTCGTGATGGTTAGTACACGATTTTGTCAAAAGATGACAATAATCGAGATTATTTACCGACCGCAACAGTTGAAAATTGCCATAGTTCTTGTTTGCAAACCATAAAAATAGGAGGAGAGATCGGTTGAATACTGCACTGTGTAGTGAGCCAGCGATCACTCCAGATACGAACATAACATACGCTCCCTATCCTCCATTCGAAGTCATGGTGCAGCAGATTTCTACCTCGAGGGATGCTTCTCCAAGTTTGAGATGATCACCCCCATTGTTTGTTTACATAAAAACTTGAAATAAATCCAAATTTATATCCTGAAATAAAATCTAAGACTAGCATGATATAATTCATGAAGACTGTAACTAATTTTATTATGAAAAAGAAAAAACTACTAAAAAAGCGAGCCATTATGAGAAAAATAACCATATTATTTAGTAACTTGAAGAAATACGATTACTTAGGCAAAAAAAAACAAAAATTGAAGAAATACGATCGGATTACCACAAATGAATTTAGTTAATATAAACTTGATCAATATTTGTAACATATTTTGAACTACAATGTATTGAGTCAATATGTTTCTTTTGATTACTAGTGAATTTTTTGTTCCAGGAGAAAAAAAAATCACGAACATCAAAATTAAATTGAGTTTTAATGAATGAAAAATAAGTACAATATTTCAAAGGCCTCATCTGTACAGATGATCACTAACTCTTGACATTATACTTGTGATCTTATATTCGATTTTTGCAGGATTTGATCTTAATTTCCAATTAAGCCAGTCCAACGAGCTTCTCGCTGACCTCCCATAATTTTTGCGCCTTTTCTGCATCACTAGCTTCTTGTGAGAGCTGGTTTTCGAATGAGGAAGACATTCTGTTCCAGCTCCAGTATACACCAGATTTCGATAAGCTTGGATCGCTTATTACCTGCAAATCAAGAAGATTATAAATTTGCAAGTGTTAAATGCATATTTAGTTTTACTGGTGGGTTATTACCGACCTGTGCAAGTCGTTTTCCGGCTTCTTCTTCTGAAACATAACCTTTGGTGATGTACTTCTGGAAGGGTGGGAAGAGAGTTCTGAATAGTGGGATGTGATTCCTAAACAGACCTGTTTCAGCAATGCATCCCGGATACAGGGAAGAGAAAGTGATGCCTGTCTCCTCGTGGTATCGTCTATGTAACTCTTGCATCGTTAGCATATTGCAAACTTTGCTGTCCTTGTAAGCCTTAGCTCCATCAAATTCAGCACCATCTATCATAGCCGAAGTGCCCCGTCCATTCAAACCCCCTGCAAGGCCCCTAAGGTCCCCGAGATTCGCCTTTGGTGGTACATTTCCAGCCAAGGTATTTGTATTTCCTGCCAGGATCAAAGTACAGTTAATATATCAGTATCTTAGTTCAGTTCATTTCATAAATATCTGACTTTCCATACTAGATTGTGTATTGGCTCCGGTTTAGTGATTATTTTCTTGATTATTTGCATCATGTTGTAAGGATTACCTGTTATGGATCCAACAATGATGAGACGCTTTTGAGGGAAATCTGTTTTCTTGAGGTCATCTAGCAGCAACCTCGAAAGGAGGAAATGTCCTAGATGGTTAGTGCCAACGCTTAGCTCAAAGTCTTCTGCTGTAAAAGTTGGCTCTTTCGCGGTTGGCAAGTATACAGCGGCATTGCAAACAAGAACATCAAGTGGCCTCCCAGAAAGGCGAAAGTTATCTACAAATTGGCGGACACTGTCAAGTGAAGCAAGGTCCAAATGCATGACGGTATAGTTTTCTTTAGCGATGCCAGCTGCCTTGGCCACTTTCTCAGCCTTGAGAAAGTTCCTGCAAGCCATGGTTACATGCCATTTTCCTGTTTCAGCTATTGCCTTTGCCGTGGCAAGGCCTAATCCTGAGGAGGCTCCTGTGATTACTACATTGCCTTTTCTTAATGTTTTATTCCCTTCTGGTGCACTTGGATTGATTGTTGGAGTAGCTACTTGAGCTCTAAAACTTCCTGCGGTTAATCTCCTCTTCAAATCCTGCAAGACGAGAAACTCAACTTGTTTGAGGATGAACTCTTGAAGCACTCACATTGGAACATACAACCGGGAGAAAAAAAATGCCGCCTTATTGGCAATAATTCAGTTCAGCCCCAAAGAATCAGTAAGTTAAGACTTAAGAGTGCCTAAATGCAAGGGGTTTCAGTTTCTCCTAATATGCTGGAAGATAATCGATAAGCGTACGGCTAGAATCTTGTTTTCCAAATTTCCCCCCTCCCCTAAATTTTTTTATGAATGGTCACTTGTAGATTCTCGCCCCAAAAGCAAAGTTCTGGTTCCGTCTGTGATCAAGAACTTAAACCATATGTCTGAATAATCCACAGATTTTGGATGACAGAAACAAAAAGAATTGAAGGATTAGACCCACTTTATTTACTTTCTTAACTACAAGTAGACTATAATTGATGGTAATTAAGCATCTCTTTGAGAAAGTACTTTCACATATCAAATTGCAACTAAAATCAATTAATACTTCCATTCCATAATATAAGTCGTTGAGTACATGTAACGCAAATTAATGAAGCAAAAATCAAGATACTTTGTTAGTCAAAATATCAATATTACTCTCTTAAATAGAATTAGAGGTATACACGTTCTATTTATAAGAGTAATATTAATATTTTGACTAACAAAAGTATTTTGATTTTTACTTCTTTAATTTCGTTAAGTTCCCTAAACGGTTTATATTATGGAATGGAGGAAGCACTAAAGAAATGAAGAACATAACATTCAATAACACCCCCTTTAATTGAACAACTTAGATGCATCTTCATATAGAATTATTCTCACTCCAACCCTTAACAATGTCAGTCAATTTCACACTGAAATTTTCCAAAAAAAAATAGCAATAATACAAGCATAGAGGCCAAGCCCAGTTCCATCCAAGAACCAATTTTCTCAAAACACAAAGCAATTATGCCAAAACCACCAGAATTAAAATGCTAGTAAAGAAATTTACCTTGTTCCATGAGGAAGAAGAGTTGAAATCAGACTTAGGATTATTTGACAAAGAAACTCCAAAGAAAGCTGTCTCCTTCAAAGATAAATTCAACTTCCCCTGTCAAGAATCTTAAAACCAAAGCATTAACATGCAAAAAGTAATAAATTTTACCTCTTTATGGATGGATAGAGTGGATGGAAGTAAAGTTACTGCTTGAAGAGCCATGAAATTTAATTGCCACTTCTAGTAGTAGTTAGTTCACTGTGTCTGTTTTAAATGGGGGGAGGAGGAGGATAAGATGGGGGTGAAAATCCTCTGTCCCAATTTGTGTGTGTCCCCGTGTCCCCAACCAATCAGAATTTACTATATAAATATTTGTTTCAATTATATATACACATGGTGAATTGTGATTGGTTGAGGGCACTGACATTTCACACAAACGGACAGAGGATTTTTTGCCATAAGATGGTAATAATAAGTAAAACATGGAAGTGCCATGTCAGCATTTGGTATCCAATCACAATTTGAGTACTGGATTCTCCATGATATTTAAATCATGACCCAAATATGGGTGAAAATCACTGTTTTACATCCGATGTATGCTCACGTGTCCCCTAATTAATCAGAATTTACTATATAAATATTTGTTTCAATTATGTATACACATAGTGAATTGTGATTGGTTGGGGACACGAGACATACACCAACGGGGACAGAGGATTTTTTGCCCCCAAATATGGGTATATCCTCCGTAACAATGCAAGTTACAAATTACAAAAAAAGTTACAAATTACGCATCGACTAATTTTTTAGCATATTTATAATATATAAGACTTGTGCAATTTTCTTCTTTTTGAGATACTTTTTGAGTGATTGAATTATACTCAACTTCACTTTTAACATGGTATCAGAGCCACATAGTTCGATATTGGGCCCCCTATTATTATTCACGGTTCCAGATATCCACCCCTGGCCGTGAGGGGTGTGTTAAAGACCTCACATCGACTAATTTTAGGGACGAAGTCAGAAATTTGGTGTTGGGGGCGAAACTAATAAAATTCTTGGGGGCAATAAAGAAGGCAAAAAAAAAAAATTCTTGGGAGGGAGAATCTGATAAAAAATTTCAAATTTTTTCCAAAATACACATAAAATTTCGATAAAATGTAGTATTTTTAAAAATCTAGGGGGCGCCGGCCTCTCCCCTGCCCCCTCTGTCTTCGCCCCTGACTAGTTTGTGTGAATATTTGCAATATATAAGGCTTGAGCAATCCTCTCCTTTTGAGGCATTGAGTTAGACCCAATTCCAATTTTAACAATACACAGTCTGACTATGTTATGTAATAAATTATAAACGTCGAATTTTAATTTTACATTTAAGAATAGAATGAACATATGTTCTCAATTCAAGAACGGGTATTTTTACTCAAAAAAATCAGCTGTCGAATCTCACGTTTGAAGATGATATTTGTTTTATTCCACATGAGACTTAAGCAAGAATACCCCGAAATTGGATCAAGGGACCAAATTAGCTATAATCGCCTATCATGAATCATGATAGTATAGTTTATGAATCCTCTTGTAATAAAATGGTAGTTTAATAGTTGAAAGCACCTCGCACCTCTTATTAGAAGACCATTTCTAAAACTCACTCCCGTCCCCTCTCATGTATATAAAACAAAAAATAAAAGTTAATTATATATATAATTCATGAATTCTTGGATTTTAATTAGGAGATTAGTAGTCTGGGCGCTGTGGCCCAGTGTCGAACTCAGAACCTCTCGATCGTGAGCGAAGGCGAGTCACTGGACTACGACCTTCTTGACATGAATTCTTGGATTAGTTAACAGGGAAAGTAATATTTTATTTGAATAATAGTAAACTAATTAAGAATATGATAATCTGAACTAAGACAAATATCATAGTTAATAAAACAGTTTTTATAAAATTGTGAGGCCTTGGATTTGCTACTCACTAGACATATAAATTCCTTTTATTTTCCCTCCTCTCCCACCCCTATGTATAAAATCGACCCAATCTTATTATCACGCTTGAAACTGGTCGGCATTTATGATCAACCTACATGGTATTTCTATCGAAATGGATATTTCAAGTCAACAATCGAAGTTAATATTTATATCCACACACCATTTATCGTTGTTTTATATATCATATAAGACGGAGTATTCACGGATAAAATAGACGAAAAAAGAGAGAAGAAAAACTAGCAAGCTTAGCGTGGCATTGACATGCTGCGCGCGGTTTATGTTTAGGTAATTAAGGTCTTAATTAATGGCTATGATTAGATGTTTTAATTATTTAATTGCGCATGATAATTTCTTACCCTATCAATTTCTTAGATATTTTTCTTTAAAAAAAATATTCTTAGATATCTTGGCCGTCACAATTATTATGATAACCAACAAGATGACTTCATGGGCCGGTTAGTAGACCCCAGTTTCCAAATCCTATTTTGTCTTAGGTTTAAGATAATGATTAATTAGTAAAGGCGTGCTAATCAAGTTTATGGGGTTCTTTCTTTTACATGGAAGATAAAATTTATGCTCATGTGATAAAGATTCCTCAAGAAGGAGCATATTTCTTTTCTTTATAAAGATAAAATATGCATTTCATATTCTTCCCATTTTCATAAAGATAAAATATGCATTTCATTTCTTTTAATATCCACATTTGATGCATATTCTTGACCTCTAATTATTTATGTTTTTTTTCTTAGTCAAGAATTTTTATACATTTTCTAAAATCGGGACGTAAATGGTCTGAAATACTAAAAGAATATGAAAATCATAGTTTTTGTAGCGGCATTTTGCCCGTACTTTGGAATCTTAATGATACTTTGATTTATCTAGTATTAATTCTTGCAAACATGCAAGATATTGTCGTTTTTTCTGCACTTTTATAAAATTTGAACTCACAACTTTTGATTGAAGTCCAATATCTTAAATTAGCACTGCATTGTGCTTTGCAATTTTATGATTTCTCTCCCAAGAGAGACTAAAGTAATTACTAATTAAGTATCATTACTTTTATTCATGATAAATCACTTCATATTTTTATATTTGGAAATATATTAAGACGAAAAATCTGTAATTGTCCCAGAGAGGGGGGTTGCCTAGGGAAATAACTTGAGAATTTAGATAAAAGCACAAACAAGGAATAGGAAATGAAATAACCAAAAACCAGTATTAAACTTCTAAGCTAATATCACTGTAACAACAGAAGCAGAAATACAACAATATGAACATAAAAACACACACCCCTACACAAAGCTTCCATACTTTTTCCATCCTTGCAAACCATAAAACAGACTTGCTATGGATGAACAAGAGGAAGAAGAAGAAGGGTCGAAATCGATGCCCCCTTCTGCTGGTTCTAATCTGCTAAATAACCATAGCAGCTAGAAAACAGCAGACCATAGAATGACCTAATGAAAGCTGTGAATGTGAAATTAACAGAAATTGATATACTGAATTGGCATTGTAAAAAGGCCTAAAATATGCAGCCTTTCTACTGCCTGAAGGGATGGTAAAGGGAGAAAAAAAATCCCAAATGAACACTCTTCTAAAGAAGATAATTAAAGGCTGCCTTGTCAAAATTCAGCAACCTGTGAGCGTCATCTGGTGTAAAAATATGCAAAATCTACAAGCAAGAAAGGGATGAGGAGATGGCCTAAAAAGTGCACTCCTACATGCAAAGTCTAAAGATAGTAAATTCATGAGTGATGGGGAATTAGTTTTGGTCCTCCCAAAAGAATGGTTTCATGGGAGATGAAGAAGAAGGTGAAGCGATATTATCCCGATGTTTCTGAGAGTCGTAATCATGATAATCTTGTTGATGGACATTGCTGAAAGGAAGATTAGAAGGTAAAATGAGATTATTACTTGTATCTAAATCATCCCAAACAGGACTACCAGGTCCCCAACCAGCAGGTATTGCATTAAGCCAAGCCTCAGCCATATCACCCCAAACAAACTCAGATGAACCTGGTCCACCTTCTCCAGAATTCTCCACATTGGTTTGTATTTCATCAGTAGCTGTGATCTCACTCGATTCCTCGTCAAGATTATCGTGATCAGGAGGTGCTGGCCCCGATGGTTCTGGCAATTCTTCTGGAGCTTGTTGAGGTGGATTTGCAGGAGGTTCTGCTGTTGTATTTTTATCTTTACCAAGAAAGAGTTCGGGAAAATTGAGCCTTGCATTTTCTCCTCTTAACTTAAAGGCCTCGCGATCATAGGCCAATGCCGCGTCCTCGGCTGTATCAAAAGTACCAAGCCAAAGACGAGTTCTGTTTCGAGGAAGACGAATTTCGGCTACCCATTTGCCCCAATGCCTCTGTCTTACACCTCTATAAAGCTTTGTAGTTGAAATAGGCGAAACTGTTGTTGGCCTAAACAAAGAATTCCTGTTTTCTTGATTTTGTCGTCTAAACCTGTTCATCATCATCATTCTTCCTCTTGGACTTAAATTTAATGCATCACTCCAATACTGCAAAAGCTGTTGCTGTTGCTGAGAAGAAACTGCTGCTGCTGTTTCTGCTTCCCCTGCAAAATAAGGTGGGAATGCAAAGTTCTGATTCTGTTGGTAAAATTGATGAGGAGCAAAAGAGATCATCTGCTGCTCAGTTTGTTGGATTGGATTAAATAGAGGGGCTGTGTTTGATCTAAAATTCTGCAAACTCTCCATTGTTTGTTGTTGATTTCCATCAAAGGCAAAAGGAAAAACATGTCTTGAAGAAGAAGAAGGAGAAATTGAAGGTGGATTTGTAAAATTATAAGGAACTTCTGAAGAAACAGAGGATTGAAAAGAGTTTTGGCGTTCAGGGCTTTTGATTTTCTTGAAAGGCCGATTCGACATGGAAGCTTCATCAAAAACTGGCCTCCATTGTTGCCTTTCAGGCATAACATCAAACACCTGGAAGGCATGACCTTTCTCCATATCCATTTGACCTGCTTTTTGTGATTCTTCTACTACCATCTTCTTCGATTTTCCACTGTTTCTTAGCGAAGCCATTAGCAACAAGAACAACACTAATAATAATTAGCCGCTCGCTCTCTTAATATACTAATGAATCGAATAAAGAAATCACCCTGTTCTTATATATAAAAGAAAAACAGGGGATTTTCTTCAAGAATCTGAGATGGGATCACAGAAAAATGCAAAATTGATGAAAAAATGACGAATTTTTAAAGAATCTAGATCTTAATGAGTCTGGAAAAAAAAAAGAACTCAGACATGAGTTTGAAATCAAAACGCAAAAAAACCAATTCTTGAACAATAATCCATCCCAAAAAAACTTATGAAAAAGATTATTGAATAATCAGAGAGCGAGCGGCTATAGAGAAGCAGAATTTATTTTCTTGAATTTGATTGAATAGCAAAGATTTCAAATGAGAACAGAATCAGAAGCTCTTGGGATATTTTTTGTGTTGGGCTTTAGAAGTAAGAAAAATGGCATTTATAAGAGGACAGAAATAGATTTAGGGCAGAAATAGATTTGGCTGATGACTAATTCTCTATTTTGGTCCCACACGGCTTCTTCTTTCTACTGCCGTTGCTTCCACTCTAACCTTCTAAAAAACTAATTTTTTTCCCCACTAAAAAAAAGCTTCCCTTTCCATTGGTTTTTTTCAATTTTTTTTTCTCTGTATGACAAAATGAAAGATATTTATGTATTATAAGTTGGTGTGTATTATCTTGCATGACAAATAAGTTCAACGTGTAACTTAGTGCTTAGAAAAGCTACTTCATCCGGTCCATAATATAAGTTGTTTAAATATATAATAAAAATTAAAAGAAAAAAAGATAAGATATTTCTTTAATAAAAATATCAATATTACTCTCCTAAATATAATGTGATATAACTGGTGATAGATTAGAGACAGACTTAACATTTGACAATGAATTAATAAAGTAGTTACTCACAAAACACCATTAAGGCAGTAATTCATTATACGACATTTGTTACGAAATTATTCCATCAAATCAAAATCAAAATCAAAATCAAAATCAAAATCAAAATCAAAATCAAAATCAAAAGATATAAAAAAAAATAACCATCTTAATTTATATGTATATTATAAAGAGCATACTTCTTTCATTCAAATTTAAAAGCATTTATGTACATCAAATCTTGCACAAGTATTTTGAAATTGTCTTTGGACTTTTTTGGTTTGGAGTGGCTTTAATACGACCCACACTAACCTAAGAGATAAGAACACCACCAATCCATACCATTAGGCTACTAACCAATATAAAAACCAGTTTCTCTACTTATTTTGTCCGTACAGTTAATTAGGTGGCAAGCTATGAATGGTCAAAAGTGTATGGTAAAATATAATTCTCAAGTATCTAACTAGAATTTCCTTTTAGTGGGACTTCCTGGTCCAGTGGAAACGGCCAAAGAACAAAGGACCTAGGTCCCGAGTTCGAATCCTGCTATCCCTCCCCCTCGCCCCGTAAAAAAAAAAAAAAAACACTAGAATTTCCTTTTGAAAAAAAAGTCTATTAGAAATGAATATGCAGCCCCCCAAAAAGACAATAGTCAAAGTCAAGACTCTAATCTAATTGTGTTATTGATTATGGTCTTAATGATATACTAAGTCTAAGCCTCACTATTTGCTCATTCCATTCTTGTATAATTCAAGAATCCAATTTTTGTTCTAGAATCATCTTCTGAAATTTGATTAATTTAACTTAATAATTGAGGTAAGGTGTAAAATAAATTAATTGTTATTCTCTGTCATTCGTTAAAAATTCAAATCGATCTTACAAGAAACAGTTATTTGATAGCTATTTAAAATAAAACCACACAGTTGTCCTTACACTACAAAAAATTCAATCAATTTCCATTTCTTGCTGTCAATCTCTTGTGGTAGCATCAATTTTTCTGCATAAACTTTAGCATGATGTATAGAGAAAAATAAATTTTAAACTCAAAATTATTACCCTTTAATTGACAAAATGGATGCAAACAGCTGATGTTTCATGGCCAAACCTCGGACATCAGCAGTCAATTGGTTTTCATTGCTATTGTGAAGATATTTTGAGGGATGTTGACAACCACATTGGCGCCATTAATTTTTCAATCACCTAAGATTCACTATTCGGAGTTAGAATGAATATTATTCGCCTTGATACAAAAATAAACGTATGACCCGTGTCAAGAGTGACATAATCAAGTGGGCAGTGGCGGAGCATAAGAGGAGGGGGGGCTCGGTCTCCAAAATTTTCAGAAATGACGAATTTTTTATAGGAAAAAATTATTTTTATGATATTTTTTTATAAATATTGTATTTCGCCCCCCTAAAAAATTTCAGTAAGAAATTCGCCCCCTATGACAAATTCCTGGCTCTGCCACTGCTAGTGGGGCTTGCCTCTGCCAACTACGTGAGACCAAATAATTTTCACCTCCTTCCTGTGAGGTTCACCTCCTCCTGTGAGGTCAAAAAAATAAATAAAAGGTCTGACCCGTAATTTAGTCGCTTGATTCTTGAAGTATTAATAAATATGAAGATTAATTAAAAAAATGATAGATTCTTTTGTTTTAAATGTTGATTTCAGAGAAAAATGGACATTTATCGAAATAGTTAGAGAACAAACATTACACCTAAAGTTTATGCATTTTAGTTTATTTTTAATAGGAAATGTCACATAAAATTCGAACCGGTATTGTGAACTTATAAAAGATTACAAGTATAAATCTACATGACAAGTACTAAAATTTTATACTCTAAAAAAATCAAATTTTAATCTTTTGTTTAAGGTAAATAAAATTGAATTTCGCACTATCTATATTATCTCAAGACTAAAATTCTTAGATCATAAACTATTACCTAACATTTTTTCCAGAACTTGTAAAATTATAAATCGGGTATATAACCAAAGAACAATTTTTTTTCCTTTTTCCTTTTTCTTTTTAATGAAAGGAAGAACAGTAAAACTAGTAATGATATGAGATATACAAGTTAGGTCGCCACTTTCGGTGGCAAAATTAAAAGAAAAAATCAGTTGGATTTGTCGTAAAAATTAAATAAAAGTCAACCCAACATAAGGGTGGTCTGTGGGGGTCGGTGCGAATCGGCACATTTCTCTGGCCCCTCGTCCTATTCAACGCTCATCAATTTTATATTTTATTCCTCAATATAAGTCCCTACAAAAACATGTCCATTACCAAAAACTTAATGAAAAATGATTTTCGACCAAGTAAAATTGACTAAAAATTCAAATTAAACACTATTTATCCCCTGTTGGTATAAGGGATTCCCCCACTTATTTATCATTTTGCCACCCATTTAGTCAATTAATTGACTAAAACTTAGCCACCTAGCACTACTCAAACTTAATAACTTTTTCAATTTCATCTATCTTCACTGGTCTTCATTAGTGAGTAATTCCATCGGGAATTTTTTTCCGAAGAAATAAATGACTAACCATGAAATATGATTTGTGAGTAATAATTAAAACTCTCGACTTCATAGTTAAGGACATAGTGAACTACTATAACACCAAACATGATATATAGACAACACTGATATTTTTTTATACTCTGAATGTAACTCTAAGCATTTGTTCGAAGTCTGACCTCAGGAGAGTATATAAGTAGTACTCAGTCTATTCACTTTTAATTGTCTCAAATGACAAATGTATAAAGATTAAGAAAATATTAATTCTAGACAAACATAAAAGTAAAATACAAATTTGTATTAATTTACTCAACGTTCTTCTATGTTTTCCAAATTAAAGCAATAAATAAGAGAAAATGTGTAAGATACATTAAAGGACACGTTGAGGATAGAAAAAAAAATGCGAGACTTGCTAAATATGAACAAAAAATACCATATGGTTGTCAAAAACTTGTGTATTTGTTTACCACTCTCTTATATTTTTCAATACAATACATTTTACTTTAACTGTCATATTTCTTCTTACAAACAATCATTTTTTTCAATATTTGAGAAAAAAATTCTTATACAAAATCAATAAGAACACACCAATAAGATTCCAATGTAAGATGGATATCTTCACCAACCCCATGCAAATTTCACTCGCAATTCTCATGTTTCCATTAATTTTGGTGAGTTATGGGATGGACAAGTGTGATGGGGAATGATATCAAACTTGGAATGTGTCCAAATAAATGATTTGAGACCAATCAATTGGATGTTGAGAAAAAAGCAAGGGAGTTCCTTTCTTTGACCCTCTTTTTTAATTCTCAAAATATATACTCCTCCCTCCATTTTAAATTATCTGTTCACTTTATAATATTTTACAGCCAGATATTAAAATGTCATCAATTTTTATAATAAAATATGGTAAAATGCCAAACATGACTCTATATAATTTTACTCTCATTTTAATTCTACATTCTCCTATCTTTATATTCTTCGCTCTCCAACATTTAATATAAGGGATAGAATTGAGGGGAAAAATTATTAATGAGCCATTTTATTTAAAAAGTGGACAAATAATTTAGGACAAATTAAAAATAAAATGTAGATATATTATTTGGGATAGAGAAAGTATTAAGAAAAATATATAGATAGAGATATTCACCAAACTCAGATCACCTCTCACAACATAGAAAAACAATATTATTCAAAGCATTTATTTTTTCTATTGATAAATTCAAAGAATGCATGAAATATCAAAGAAAATAAAATGTGAGAAGACTCTTCCATATGTCTATAACCCATCTTAGGAATAAAACATCACCATTATTTGCGTTTGGACGGTCAGCTGCTTTTGTTATTGATGACTTGTAAACAAAAAATGACTTTTTAGTCTGTGGATTTCTCTAGAACCATAAGTATAGATATTTTCTCAGCGCCAGTGATTAAAATTAAGGGTGGTCAATTAAAATTCGCTCACGATGTAAGACGATATATTTGAAGTATGAGGATATATTTTTATTAAAATTCTGAATTTAAATGATATTTATCTTCGAAATGAGACAAAATTAAGAAAGAAAATTGACAAAAAACAAATTTAAAAAAGGGTAAAAAGCGCTCACGCCCCCTAAACTATTCCATTTTTTGGGTTTTGACCCTCAACTAAAAAGGGTCAAGTTTTACCCCTTAAACTATTTCGGTTTTTGGTTTTTGACCTTCCATCCATATTCTCTGTTAAATCATAACGGAAGTCCAAAAAATGGGGGCATTTTTGGGCAATCTGTATAAGATCTTAAATTTTTTGTTTTTATAAAAAAAATAACCTATTATTCTGACGAGAAAGAAGAAGTCGCTGATGAGAACAATGTGATGAAAAAGCCGAAGCCTGCTACCACTCCTCTTCTCCAACCACCAATCGTAAATTCCAACCTCGAAAAAAAAATCTTAAAAGGCCATTTTTTTCCCCTTAAATTTAATTCTAGTTATTATGAATGATATGATTTTCCCAAAATGCCCCCATTTTTTGGACTTCCGTTATGATTTAACAGAGAATATGGATGGAAGGTCAAAATTCAAAAACCGAAATAGTTTAGGGGGTAAAACTTGACCCTTTTTAGTTGAGGGTCAAAAACCAAAAAAGGGAATAGTTTAGGGGCGTCAGCGCTTTTTACCCTTTAAAAAATAAAGAAAAACCGGCTAGTTTACAGAGGGTAGTGTCATGGACCATATTTCAAAATAGCATGAGAAAGTTATAAAAAATATTATTTCATTAAATGTATATTTATTTTTAGAGAAAATTTTAGAGATTAAATATACATTTTTTTTTATCATAAAGAAACTGTAAGTATTTGAGCAATTTTTTATAGATACAAAAATAATGAGTACTTTATTATCAATTTTTATATATTAAAAATTTATATAAAAGTGCATATAAAAATGCACACTAGTACTAATTTTTTACGAAAATTTTGGGGGTCACATAGATACGCCAATGTATTTTCTTGGCCCTTATCCTTCAAGGTAGTGCTATGTGACTATAATTAGTGATAATATAGGATATATGTGTAAATTACAGAAAAATATTTTTAAAAATAGGAGGTTAATGATATTTTATAATTAATTATAGTCATTAATGTAAATGCCACTATCAAATAGTCTTTCGATTTTACTCCTAAAGATTTGATCTAGAATAAAATTTTCTTGTTCAAGGTAAACATAGATACTTAGCACATACTTGTATATCATTCACACTTCTTACACATATCTCATATAAGATTAGTAGATCACATGCACCTCTTAATACCCTAGCGCTCTTGTTAGACACCATAATCATACTTAGTCCAAGGCCAAACTAGAATTCGAGATTCATTCACCCTTATTGCTCATACTTTTTTAAAATTCACATTTCTTACACATATCTAATATGTGATTAAAAAATCACATTTACACCCTTAGAATCTTAGTTTTCGCTAAGCATTCTAGTCATACTTAGTCCAAGACCAAACCAAGATACAAAATTCTTCCACCCCTCTTGCCCTATGCTTATCTGAAATTCACACTTCTTATATGTGATGAAGAGATATCACATTCCTGCCTAGCCCCCATGCTAGGAAATAATCATGCTTAGACCAGTATGAAACTAGGGTGCTGGATTCATCCCCTTTTTAAGGCCTTACCTTTCTGTGTAAACAGGTATAACACTTAATTCTTATACGTTTGTCTGATATCACGATCCGATATTATGATGTCAGAGTCATGTACCTGCGGGCTTGGAGAGCACAAGCCCAAGAACATCCATTGTACATTATTTGATAACTATCCTCGTTATGTCAATAAATAACCTAAGATGATCATAAATATTTCGCCTCATGCTCATATGAAATTCACACTTATTAAACTTATACATATTTCACGTAGGATTAGAGGGGCCACGGATTTTATTCTTTCAGAGAAGACGTTTATAATTATAACATATGGAATTTATATTGCAATTACATTGAAAAAAGTCAAGATTATTGAGGCAGAAATTGCAATTATATTAAAAACAGATGGATTTTACATGATTTATTTTTTAGAGAAAAAACTAAATTACTAGTTTGAAATTGTAGACACTTGAAAGGATCCCAATTTTCTTGCCTGGAGACAAATTATCAACAACCAAAGAACAATTAATATAAACAATAAACTGCTTGCTGGGAATATCCCCCACCAAAATCTTTACAGGAGCCTTAACCTTAACCAGCAATGGAATCTTTCCTTTTTTCTTACTATCTTGATATGCTTGTTGAAGCCCTGATCCAAATTCACTTTTACCATTCAATTCAACTTTAATCATAGTTGTATTTTTAGGACCTTGTCGAAAATTCGGTAACTTCCCTGAACAAAGATTTGAATCCTCGTATATAACAACTATAGAGCTATCTTTCCCATAAATGAATCCAATTTCTTTGTTTGGATTCTCAGCTTTTACGGTAACTAAAAACTGGGATTTGAGGCTAAAATCGGGTTGAACATCGAATGCCTTAACTTCAAAATTCGAAACCTTGTAAGAAGGAACCTTAGGATCATAAATAGCATAGAAACATAGGATCATGGATGCAAGAATGAAGATCAAGAAAAAAATGAGGCAATAACAGCAGCAAATGCATCGGAGACAGCAGCTTCCCCCGGACTTTTTATGGTGATTGTATCGTGGGACATTTCGCCTATAAGGAGGTGGCCTTAGGCCTCCCTGCTGATCAGCCAACATCATATATTGTGGAGGTGCATTCATCGTATAGAAGATACGATGAATTAGGCTAAGAGAAATTGTGCGCACTTTTAGGAAGCGTTTCCATCAGCAGTTGATTTGGAACCGCGAGTGAGGTTGAGGAAGAAAGTGAGGCCCCCCTTTCTTCTTCTTCCTCTCTAACAAATTCTTAAGCAATGATGTTTATGAAGAGAGAAAATGAGGAATGGAAAAAAATGGTGTAACAAAATAAAATTGCATCATATTTGGACATGGGACTAATGTACATCCATTTCTTTAACGACATTGGGCTAAAAATCTTGGGGAGTCCCGCTTTTTGTGGATGTAATCTTTGTATAATCAATCAAACGAAACTATAAAATCAGGGCTTCGTTTCAAAAGACTAAAAATCATTTCATATCTTTTTTGTAATCTTATTACAAAATTTCAAAATGTTTAGGGTTGTTTTAAGATACAAGAATGAAATGCTATCAAGTGATGTATACCAGTGAGAGTAACAACTGTCCAATAATTAGTAGAATTTCTGTTGGGTCAGCTAAAAGTGTTTTCCTAATTCTAACTGAATTAGTCAGATAAAATAAAATACTTAGACATAATTATATATAAAAAAAGAATAAAAATATTATACTCTCTTCATTCCCATTTAATTGTCGTTTAAGAGATCTATATGTATCAAAATTAATTGTCGTTTGAGGTTTTTTTTTATTAGTTGTCAACAATTTATTCCAATTATACCCTCGACATTTATTTTATTTACATCCTCTGTCATCCCTATTTTTTCATTTCTTTTCTTATGCTATAGAAGTGAGAGAGGGATAATATTGGAACTTTTAGTGAAAATAACAAGTTTTTAAATTGTATAAAGAGTCTTATATTTAGGAATGGAGGGAGTAATAGAAATATGTGACATTACGCACAAAGTGTTTCTATTGTTGTCAAATTATTCACCATCAACTTTTTTTTTATTAAATAAAATCTGTTTGTTGTTATTTACCTTTCAAAAGTTACCACTTATTTCCATCAAAAAAAAAAAGTTACCACTTATATTTCTTTATTGCTAAAACCGTTCCATTTTCACTTGATGAATTCCTTTCATTTTTATTCTTTTCATCAACCAAATCATCTTAGATCACAAGCTTTACATTTTCTTGGTTTTTTTAAAAACATTACCGAAGATGAACACAAGATTTATGTCTTAAAAGAAGTTTAAATTGTAAAATAGAAAGTACGAAATTACACTATAGTAATATTATATGCATTACGAACGGCAAATAATCGTCTTGTATCCATTTCTGTGTTCAACCAATCACAATTCAACATGTGTATATATAATAAAAAAAATAATTATATAGCGAATTCTTATTGGTTGGACACAAAAACGGATACACAGACAGGTAAAGATAATTTTCACCCATTACGAACAATCCGAATATCAAAATGATTCTCAGCCAACTAGTACTTGAGCAGAGCTGGTAATTACCAGTGGAATCGGAAATTCCAAGGTAGAGCGGCTTTTGTGGAACTGACCCCACAGCTCTCTCATATGAGTTGGAGTTGAGTCTACCGCAAAGTAAGTCTCGTCCCAACTCATATTAGAGAGTTGTAAGATCAGTCTCACAAGGACAGCTCTATGCCCGAGTGACCCAGGGACCACCGTTTCCTGCCTTGTAAAAATGAAAAACTCATATATACTAGAAGAACATTAATGACAATCACACAAAACAGTGTCTCACGAGGATGTAATAATCTATAGTACACACAAAATTCACTTGACATAAGTATTTGCATTAAAATCCTCACGTAAAAAGAAACAAATAATCTCTGAACAATCAGTAAATCCCTTTGAATATCACCCTACCACCTTCCCAAAAGTGTGAAGGAAATTGCATTTGCCATAGCTAAAAAAGCTTCAACCCCTGTGTGAGTGTGTGTGACTCTCTCTTCTTTCTTTGCATTCTCTTCATGTGATTCTTTTCCATTTCCCCATCTTGCCTGTGACTTGCTTCAATATGCCTCCTCCTTTCTCCACCCCTTTATATATCTTTTCGCGCTTCTCCTTCGTTCCACCAACAACAACAACAATATTCACTTCTTGCATTGTTTATCGAACATCAAAGCTCGAAACTAAGAGGAAGAAGAAGAAGTAATTAAAGACTCAATATGATGAAGGGTTCTTCCTATCTTGCCACTATCCTCATTTTCTTGGTCTTATTTCCCACAGCCTTCCAAGCTAGGCATATTGGAAAACCACATTCTCGTAAGTTTTGAATCTTCTATCTCATTCTTTATCTTATCATTTATACTGTTTGTACTATTTTCTTCAGATTTTATATTTTTTTTTAAAAAATTGACACTTAACAACTCGTTATTAATAAGACAACTGAAGACGAGACACAAAAATAGAATATAATATTTGATTTGCTTTTGTACAATGACAACTAACTATTTTTATCCTTTATACTTTGAAATTTTCAGAAATACTATTAACAAAATTTATCTTTTACCGTCCTAAACAATTATGTAAATTTTCATTTCGCCTTCAAATACAAAGTTTCTAGCTATATCCTTACTTTTATATATATAGTTATTGATCACTTTTCAAAAGTTTTGTTTGCTTATTTTGATTGATTTTTTTTGTGGTGTGAAACAGGTCATGGGCATCACCACCATGCAGCAGTGCCTAGCAGAAAAGAGCAGACAAATGTGAAACCTGAAATGTATTGGAAGAAAAGGGGAATGATGAAGAAAAGAGGTGATACACTACAAATACCAGGGTCAGGTTTACCAGATTGTTCCCATGCATGTGGATCTTGTACTCCATGCAGATTGGTTATGGTTAGCTTTGTTTGTTCTTCACTTGAAGAAGCAGAGACTTGTCCAATGGCTTATAAATGTATGTGCCACAACAAGTCATATCCTGTACCATAAATCACCAATTTGTTACAATGTTGTTTTGTTCTCATGTTCTTTAGTTCTTGTAATATAGTGAGCAAAAGGGTATTCCTCTTTATTTCTTTTTCTTCCCTTTTCAAAATAGGCTAGGTTTGCAGTGTAATCAAAGAGAGCTTTAATATATTTTCTTTTTAATTTTTACTAGGTTCCTTATAAGAATATTGGAAATTCCCTTCACCTTTTCCTACTATTTCTACAAATTAATGCTTCAGTCAAATAAAGAATAAAGTTGCTCACTGTAACTAGTCAATGTAAAAAACAACAATTGAAGCGTAGACATTTGAAGCTAGACAACAATGATGGACCAACATTAAACTTGATGACTCTGATACCATGTTAAAAATGAACTTGTGTCTAATTCAAATCTCAAAAAAAATACCTCAAAAGGGAGAGGATTGATCAAGCCATATAAAGACTAAACTAACTAGCTAATATGTGAAATTCTCAACATAATGTATAAGAAAGATAATCAAATTATTACATGTTTGAAGGAATTCTTGTTGCATGGCTAAAAGTGTTATTAAAATACCTAAGTACCTTAATAAGACGGATTCGAGACTATCCTCGGCCCTAGAGATTGGAACACGAGCCATTTACTCACAGCATTCGAGACTATCTCGGCACTAGAGGTTGGTGCTCAAAGTCGACGGGGCCTCGCGAGGTAACTCAGGTGTCTCGGGTGGAGGATGTATAATTCGGAGGGGGTGGACGGTTCATATCAGCAACCTCTTTTTACATTGGTCCTAATGCGACAAACTCACGAGCGGATATGCATTGTTCGCACGGTTCTCGGACTTGCCTATTGAAGGAAGAGGCCTTTGCAACTTGGATCGGCAAGACATTCCATACCTTCGTCAGATTATGATGGTGCAAACTAGTATTAATTCCTTGTAAAACAGGTCTTGACGCCTCTTGAAATCCTAATGGCCAGATGAAACCGAAAGTAGCAAACTCGATATTGAGCAGATGTATTACGAGTGATTTTTACAATTAAGAAGTAATTAGAAATGTTCCCGCCTGAATTTGACTCGTTTTTCCTTCCTTTTCATTTCAGGAGGTATTGCAAGCTACGAGGACACAATTGGAGAGATAATTATCCTTAGAATATGAAATATGGATGTGCTTTGTTTTGACCTATACGCACAGGAGAAACTGTCCTCAATGCCTATATACAGATTGAGACCCAATTCTAGTAGTTTCAGAATGAATTAGCACTTGTTTCTTCTTTACTCTTACTTTGATAGAGGGACAATATTATTTATTATTTTTTTTTGGGGTGAGTCATAATCCAATGAATTTGTGTTTTTTCTATACTCTTACTTTGATAGAGGGAGAATATTATTATTATTTTTGGGGGGAGAATTAGGGTAAATTTCATTTTGGTCCCTGTAAATGGTTCGTAATTTCATGTTCGTCCTTGAAATTATAGAAATGTCAACCTCGTCCCTAAAAATGGCTCGTAATGTCAAGTTTGTCCCTGAAAATTCAGAAATGTTAACATTGTCCCTAGAAATGGCCCTCTTGTTCCAAAAAAGTCCGTACAAAAACTACTACAGATCACAACATCACTTGGTATGAAGGTTGACATTTATGAAATTTCAAGGACGAACTTGACACTGCGAGCCATTTCTAGGGACGAGGTTGACATTTCTGTAATTTCAAGGACGAATTTGACAATGCGAGCCATTTACCGGTACGAGGTTGACATTTATGAAATTTCAGGGACGAACTTGACACTGTGAACCATTTATAAGGACCAAAATGAAATTCACCCGGGAGAATTAGTCATAATCTAATGATTTCATGTAACAAAGCAAAGTAGATTTAATATTTTAAGAAAATAACATGTATATAGGAATTCTAAAAGGTTATATAACATAAATGAATTGAATTTAAATGAAGAAGTTCAATGGTTTTTTTTTTTAAAGAAGATGTTGAATGGTTTTCTTTTTTAATGAAGAAGTTCATTAGTTCTTTTTTAAATGAAGAAGTTGAATGGTTTTTTTTTTTTTTAAATAAAGAAGTTCAATAGTTTTTTTTAATGAAGTAGATTTAATGTATATAGGAATTTTAAAAATCTTCCATCATAAAATATTTTTAATATTCTAAGAAAATAATATGCATATAGAAATTCTAAAAGACTTACATAAAAAAAATATGCATAATGAATTTTTGAATTCTTATTAATGCATATAGGAATTCTAAAAGACTTGCATTATGAAGTAGATTTAATGTTCTAAGAAAAAACGGAATTCTTATTCATGTATATAAGAATTCTAAAAGTCTTACATCATAAGGAATTCTAAAAGTTTTGCATCATAAATTAGATTTAATATTTGAAGAAAATAACCGACTATATAAACCAAAATCGGCTATGCATTCCCTCACCCCAATATCATCAAAACAAACATTATGGGGAAATCAAGATACTTGAATATGTGCATCTCAATGAACTTGGAAAAGGCAAACAAGAAAAGGTAAGATTCAATTTAATTTATTTTGTTGTTGTAATCGTGATTATTCATTCTTATAGATGATTTGCAAATCTAAAATCTGCTCCTCACTAATCTTTTATGCAATTGCCTCACATGTTTCTTAGTCATATTAAACACTCATTTGATTTTAGACGTACCATAATCATTAGCAGATGTTATATGTAAGTTTTCAAATTAGCACCAACCACCATGACTTTAAAGGTTCAAGCAATGCAGTTGTCTACAACCAAGAAGCAACTATACATCTAGAGATATGAATTTAAAAAAATAGAAATACAGCCGCGCATCACATGAGGATGAAACCTAGTAAAGTCATATAAGTTGGTGCAAAAGTTTTAGGGAGAGGTTGAATTTGTCAGGGTTTGATTTCTAATTTATTATGAAAAAGACTATCATCCGTATTATAATAGAGATTGAATTTGCGATAAGCAGATATGTAACACCCGACGTACTCATTGGGTAACATAAGCCT
The DNA here is from genome assembly GCA_026122235.1 of Vinca minor. Classification (NCBI taxonomy): domain Eukaryota; kingdom Viridiplantae; phylum Streptophyta; class Magnoliopsida; order Gentianales; family Apocynaceae; genus Vinca; species Vinca minor. The sequence continues at coordinate 5,883,430 of JAOCZM010000291.1, forward strand.
TTTGAGAGCGCGTTTAAACAATTTATTTTAACAACACCAGAATTTCTTGGTAGTTTTTTTTTCAATAGATTTTTTTTCTTCCGAAAGCAACCCAAAAGTAACTTTTGTTAAATGAGGTCGAGAATGTACTAATCTCTATTATAATATGGTGATCTTACCTCTTAGGAAGTTAGTAATAATAATCATACGATGATAAGTACCACTATGCCATTAGTGACATTGGAAAGTAAATTACCTCATCTAAATTAATAGTTGATCCTACTAGTGCAAACCTAATTAATGGTGTTTACATCAACATTAAGGCTAAGTGTGGTTTGGAGTAAATGAATTTCCCATCACCTAATTTGATGTTGAGATCCAATCAATAAACCACTAACCATTGCAATTCCCTATAATGGGGGTAATAAATATGTCCATATTAGAAATGTCAAAAACCTTTTAGTTAACACTTTTTTTAAATAAAATAAAAAAATGGGAGAAGGGGATTTAATCTCATAACATGCAGGTCGAATGTCACACTACATTGTTAGCTGCTCTGGCGGGTGTTGGCAATCTTTTAGCTTTCTACCTATCTATTTGTAGACGCTGGCTCCAGTGCGGAACGGTATAAGTTCCGTACATGCTGGACTTACTTTCGTCCGTCAAATTATAATTTTGACGGTCAAGATTAATTTGAAACGAACACATCGTATTTTTTAAGGACATCTATTTTGATTTTGTGTCTAAAAATATTAACCTGGACCATTCCACATTTACTAAATTTTGATTTTTCCGCAAAGGATCCTGACTGATGTTTGTAGGAAGCTTCATTTAACACCCCAAGTGGAACACACAATTCTCCAATTGTTGTAGTTGCTAGGTGAGATGTAAACTGCTACACGGCCAATCTACTTCCTAACTCTTTTCCATTACTTAAATAGCAAATCCCATGTCTAGAATAGGGGCCGACTATGAAGGAGTGCGAGGTGAGCGACCGCACAAGGCCCTAAAAAATTCGGGACCTCAATTTTTTGTTTATATATATACTTAGCTAAAAAAATTGGACCCCAATTTTTTTTTTTCTGTTTATATATATATACTTAGCCAAAAATTCGGTACTGTTATATATATATATATATATATATATATATATATATATATATATATATATATATAACTTAGCTAAAAATTCGAGGCCCTAATTTTTTTTTTTTTAGGTTATATAGGACCGTAATTTAAAATTTCGCACAAGGTCTCCAAAATATTTGAGACGCCCATGATTAAATAATGTGTGCACTAGAAGTTGTTTTTCAGGAGTCGCACTAAACCCTTTTTACACTATAACATGAAAAAAATTTATATATTGATGCATAGATATTATTTTCATGATCAATTCTGTTAGAATCTAAAGAGCATTTTCGCCAATTTTTGATAGGGAGACTTTAACTCTTACGATCACTGAGATCACGCCTCATTGGTCTGCGCTACTTGCATTGTTTTTCAATGCTAAAAACTCGCAATTATTACTTTTTTGGTATATAATGAATAAATTTATCGAATACAAAATTATTTGACAAAATCACGTGCACCAGCTAAAAAAAAAATTCTACATATAAATTATTTGTTAAATTAAGGATTTAAGAAACCAGGCAAAAAATTTGTCTATACCCAACTTGTATACCCACCACTTAAATTTCGCCACGTAGACAGAGAAAATATATTTTCCTTACGGGTTCCACTATTTCTTTTAGGTTATAAATTTATTAATTAAAAAATTGACACGTGTCAATTTCTTATTGATAGCACATGCATGCAGTGGCGGAGCTTCATGAGGGCAGGAGGGAGTTACAACCCCCAAAATTTTTAGAAACGACGAATTTTCTATAGAAATTTTTTTTTGGGTGATATTTTCTTATAAATGTTGTATTTTTGCCCCCTAAAAATTTTCAGTAAGAAATTCCCCCCCCCCCCCCTCTCCTTAAGATAAATTCCTGGCTCCGCCATTACATGCATGAGTACACAAGTTGGGGATAGAGGATTCTTAGCCAAGAAACCATCATTGTTATCTCTTAAATCCTAGAGATTATTTTATGTTACATTTATTCAGTAGTTGAACTTTTGTGATCAATGTGATGGTGGTGTTGTGGATAAGTTAGTGGGAAAAGGCTACATTACTTATATGGACAAATTCTAAAGTGGGTTTTATGTTTGATCCACTAAAGTTCTCAAGGAAAAAAAAATTGATCCACTAAAAATAAGAAGTCAAATTTGATTTTTTGCTTTATAAGTCAATGTGTGTGGGGTTTAGGCAATGAAATCCTTGGCTGGTTGTAACATGTGTGGACCTTGCATTTGAGACATGGGCCACATGTATAGGTCATACCAACAAGTTACAATAAGTTACATTAAATACTTTGGATTATTCAATTTGTCAAAATCTTTTTATCAAATTACTATCATCATAATATGATTGTGATAATGGTTTTGGATAGATCCAATATTATTTTACTCTTTATTTACATTTTTTGAAAAATGTGGATCACAAATTTAGTCTAATTTTCTATAACAAACAATTTAATTTTTACAAAATTCAAGATGAAATTAAAAATACAAATCTATTCAATCCCGACCTTAGATTGGCTAAGTTCATGAAAGAAACATATATAAATGGGAAAGAACAGTGTGTTGGAATAAACATTAGCATGGCACAAGTGATGTTCCATTCCTTTAGGAAGGTTGTCAAAGAGGTGAGATTAAAGGTCGATGTTTATTTAACGATAAGACTTGATTAATTTAGATCTTAAAAAAATAAAATTATCAATCAATGATCTATGCTAATTTTTGACTTTATGTTGCATATAGTTAATTTTTATTTAGTTTTAAAGAGATTCGCAAACTTTACAAGAAAAGAAAATAAAAGATGGACTATGTAACAAATTCTTTTCATGGTAATTGGTAAACTAGTTATAGAATATAATTGCTTGGAATACAAGTTTCCTTACTTCCTCCATCATGAATGTAAATATGTTACCTATTAATCAGACATAACTCTAGGAAGCCAATGTGCAAAGTATTGACCTACATTTTCCACACAAAAAAATAGTTGCAGGTGAGTCCTGACTGATTTTCGTATATGAGAAGTGAGCCATGATTAGGCTTGCAAACGGCCTGGGTTTTTATCCGTATCCGACTCAAATCCGAATTGTTTTTTAAGATTTAGTAAGAACTCCAGACCCATATACCCGCATCCGAATCCGACTCCGACTCCGTATAAGAGTAATAAAATGATTACGGATCTAAAATATAAAAAATCGGATACGTTAGACCCGAATCCGTTTCAGCATATATATATGAATTTTTTTAACCTTTGGATTAATTCACATCTACAACTATAATTTTACCCTAATTTTATCTTCACATATAAAAGTATATGAATAAAAGTTATAAAACATAGTTCTTCTGTCGTTTCATTCTCTTTTCATCATAGTCGAGGACTCGAGAGCCGTCGCTGCCACCATTAAAACTCCTTTGCTGCTCAGTCTCAACTGCTCAAGTGCTATCGGTAGATTTTTATTATTTAGTTTCGAAAAGTTTTAATCTCTTTATTACTCCCTCCATTCCTAAATATAAGACTCTTTAGACAATTTGAGAAAATTAAGGAAGTTGTCATTTTCACCTAAACTTCCAATATTACCCCACCTCTCCTCTCTCTCTTACTTCTACTTGATAAAGAAAGGAAAATGTTGAGGGTATAATTGGAATAAATTGTTGATAACTAATAAAACAACCTTAAACGACAATTAATTTGGATACCTAGATATCTCCTAAACGACAATTAATAGGGAATGGAGGGAGTATATTGTTTTTAATCCGCCAAAATAGAAAAGTTAAAATTAGAATGATTGGACTTTTTGAAACGGATTTTACCATATCCGTATTTGGATCCAAATCAGCGGATCTGTTAATACATATAATGGATTCGTTAGGATACGTAGAAAAAGTTAAAAACGGATATGAATGCAGAATAGACAATTACGTACCCGTTTGCAGACCTAGCCATGATGCATGGAGATGATTCTAGAAAACAATTACCTCTTTATGGGTAGCTTTTATTCCCATTGGGTTAAAATTAATTAAAAAAGAAAATATAAAACTGAGATAGATTTATTTTCAGAAAGGTTTAGATTTATTTCTAAATGAAAATCCAATTCAATTATTGATTATCCAACTAGAGAACCCTATCCTCCTAGCTGGCATGAAATGGGTTTTCGCGTCCCAGAATAATAATGATATCCTGATAATGATAAACCAATTTAATTTAATTATGGTTCTTACTTGGAACGAGATTGGAACAGCGTCCGAAATCGAAATGGTATAAAATAAAAAAAAACTTTATAAAATCGTATAAAAAATAAAAGTTGTACGGAATCATAATCGTAATTGAAACCAGAACCTAAAATAAAAAATCAAACCGTGGACATCTCTAGCAGCAGGGACGAAGACAGAAATTGTTTATTGGGGCGAAAAATTACAACGGTATACCAATCTATCTATAAAAACTGCAAAAAAAAATTTAGGAGACAAATTTAATAAAAATTAATATATTTAGTAGTATTTTTAAAATTTTCGTCCCTCTCTATCAGAGGATGAACAAAAAAAACTGGTGGCAAAATTTCCAAGACTTTGGTCCCACATTTTATTTCATTTCACAATCCACATAATAAAAAAAAAAAGTCCGACATTTCTTGTGGTTTCAGAGTTATCTATACTAGTAGTACTATTTTCCACATCAAATACGTGGGAGTCAAAGCACACTCCCATCAGAAAGAAAAATCTACTCCCTAATAATCACTCCAAGAAAATTTCAATGTCCCTACACACTATATTAATTTGATCATTTATTAGTTGAAGTAAATGAGGGGAGATTAATTTGAACTCAGAACTATAATCAGGTAAGGTCTGACATAAAGTATGCGTTACGCAGGTAAGATTGGACTAAAAATGCAAAATTTGGTTTGAGAAGACTCATCTACGGGCACGGGAGATCAAGAACTCAAATCCCAGCGAACAGTACTACACCGTACTAAATCACACCGATTATGCGGTTTTATTTTCTAATTGAGTTAATTACGGTTTGAGATTTTAACGATCTACTTATCAAAAAGTATTATGTGGTCTCTCTTTATAGTAATTCAGTATACTTTAAATGATAGCTAATAACTTATTAATTTGTCGTTTCTATTACTACTTAATGATTCTTTTGGAGAAAAAACTGAACATTTTAAACTGCAAAACAACATCAAACCGCAAAGTGTTTTGCAAACAATAAATTGTTTCTGAAAATTTGATTTCGTTGCAGAACACCATATAATACAAAAGAAATAAGACTTGAAGGCATGAGCATTGATCTAAGTATCATTAGAAGCATCAAAATGTTACCACTGAGGAGTACAATTTTGAGAAAGCCCCAAAGGGGCAAAGTAGCGCTAATCCCTCTCGGGAAATTCTAATATGGTTGTGGGGCGAGTCCCACAAGGACAGTCCCTGGCATGACCCCCTCTCTCTCTCTCTCTCTCTCTCTTTGTTCTCAACATTTTTTCTTTTTCTCTTCTCTTAATAAAGAGACAGATATGCCATCTCTCTACATAAAGACTTTACCAAACTTAAAAAGCTAGAAAAAGGTGTCCATACAAGTTGAAGTGTTTGTTTTGCCATGTGAAGAGGCAAATTAGCAGGGACAGAAATGTAAGAAACAGCCTATAAAATATGTCAAGTCTCTCATCTCAACATTAAAAAGCACTACACTTAAAAAGGCCATTTTAATCACTTGCAAGCAACCCCAAGAACACGTTTTCGACTCAAAAGTCGATCCATCTTGGTGGGAAAATGTTGATTATGTTACCCACGACGAATCCCAGTGAAGTAGTTAAAGTCATGGTGCTGGACCCCTAATTGCTTTAGCCATGAATCGGCCACACTTAACAGCGATACCAGCCTCTCTTGGTCCCTACCACCCCTGGTCTGATACCCACACATCGCCTTGCATCTTATAAGTGGCCAAACCAAATGGAGGGAGAGGAATACCTTGTCCTTCCTTTCGTTTCTTTCCAAGACTATGTACCAAGTCATCATCAAGTTCAGTATCTACACGTTATCATCATAGATTATCAGTGTGAGCAAAAGATTATATGCCAAATGCTCCATTATAAACTTTTACGGAGTGATAAAAAGAATCTAAATAACGGAAAATGAAAGAGAATATAAAGAGGGAAAGAAATTCAACGGGGACCAATCGCATACCTTGAAAAGAAGAAGAAAGAGTGTGGTATGTGAGAAAGCAAGTAGACAAGTCCTTAATGGTTCTTCCCAATGGAATATGATATATTGGGTACCTGAATATTTGTTCACATCAAGAAAAGTAAGTGGAACATCTCTTAGTTATATATATATGTATATATATATAGGATTAAAGAAATTTCAGATTGTAAGCCCTACCAAGCTACTGCCATCCAACTAGCAGGTGAAAGGTCTACACTTCTCAAAGACATCAATCCAGGGTATCTTTGAGCTAAGCCAGTGATCTGAAATCAAGAACAAAACAAAAAAAGAGATAAGTTTTCGATTATGCTAAAAAAAAAATCTGTCACTAGTAGATAACAGATCTTTGTTCCTCGTGTTTCGCGTGGGAATCATTCTGCAGTGCACTACCATACTGAAAATATAATAAAAAAACCAGTGCTTAAAAGGCTTGAATACATGCTTGTCAACACTTGATAACTAAACAAACATATGCTAACACGTTACGGAAAATGGGCGAGGGGATCCGAAAAAGACGAATGAATGAACTAACGATTTTTAGAAAAGAACTGGAGCAGAAAACTTCTCTTGATCCATCATATCCCCAGTCAAAAGTTCCGAAATTTCCTTTATAAGATGCCTATCATGAAAATGAATTTACAAGATTCTAACATATCACCAATATATTCTTGCATTGTAGACTAGAATTGATAGGCAAAAGACGGGTTGATTCTCTTAACGCAAAGTAAAGGACAATCAAAATACTAAATAAACTTGGCACAAAACATAGTATCATCAAAAACTGATCAAGAAAGGTTACCTTGTCCTTAAGAGGAACTCTTCCATAAGGCGTAGATCTTTCAAAGTATTGAAAATAAAGATAACCCAATCTATCATTCAAATGCCAGAGACTATCTCCTTCCTCAGATGAACATCCATCCCATCTCGATAGCTTTTCGCTCTCGCTCTCATCACTGAGAGAATCACTGAAGGAATCCCTCATTTCACAAACCGAGTCAGTCTCCTCTCTGCATGTTTATACATTCAACCAAGCTGTATCAGAATTCAAAATCTTATGTTCTCCAAATTCCATAAAAGTGTTTACGACCACACATAATCATTTCTTTAATTCATGCAGCGGACCCCAATTACTCCATACTAAGGCAAGAAAATAAGCTACAACTAGTGCTGAATGAGAAAATTAAAAAAACAATGGAGGCTTATAATTGTCAAATGAAAACAAGATAAATGCTACTTTCTTTTCTAGGCTTTAAAATTTTCAGTTACAAAGCAAAAAGTCAGACCTAAATACTATAGGCATTACTTATACACATTAAATGGAACTTTAACTACTAAAAGAACCCATCTAACTTATTAATCTAGATAAGCAATAAATGAATGAATAACTAAAGTGGACAACATATTTTCCCACAAATTAAACGAAAATTACAGGGGGGAAATCAAGGAAATTTTATACCTTAAACATTGTACAGACGAATTGCTGGTAAAGATTTGAATTGCAGAAAGATAAGGCACATAATATTGGATTAATGTTTCTCCATTATCTAAATTGACAGGAACTCCAGCCCCATAAGCACTCCATTCATCATAACAATTCCAAAGATCACTTAAGCTAAATAATTCAACTTTCTCTCTTTCCCATGGATGCCATAGCCTATTAAGATTCCTCATCTCACTCTGCACCACAACAACAAAAAAAACCCATTTCAAATAAAACAAAACCCATCATAAAAATACAAAAATTTAGTAGAAATTTTATTTTTTTTCAAAATTTCTTTAAAAAAAATTAAAAATTCATACGTTGCTCAGATATTGGGATGGCGCCACCGGAGTTGCAGAATCCAAGAAGCACTCAAGGTTTGTTTGCATTGACCCCTTTTCCAAAATCATGATTTCTTTCTTGATTTTTGGGGGAATCCAAAAACAGACAAACAGAGGAGAGAGAGAGAGATTTCACCTGATTCTCTCTCCTGATCCTGAGAATGGAGGGAAAAAAAAAAAGAAAAAGCCCAGAAAAGAAAAAAAAAAGAGAGATAAATATGGAAAATAGTGAGATAGAGAGAAACTAACGGGATTGTTTTAATTTTTTTCCTTAAGGAATACAAATCGGATTACTAATATTTGACGTTTGGACAACTCAGGTTTTTTGGTGAAAACGAAAAGAAAACAACTTTCCCCCAACTTTTCCCTATGTCGATTCAATTCAACCCCTTATTCTCCGGCCACCGTAAACCCAATAATTTTCTTCTCCTAATCTTCAAGAAAACTCAAAACCCATTAAGAGTTTACTTCAAATTCAATGGAAAATAAAACCGACCCGCGCAATTTTTATTTTTTTTACCGGGAATACCACGCGTCAAGATTGTGTTTTTGGACCAAACAGTTTAGAGAGAGAATTATTGAAGCTTTTATAGAAGAAAGAACAAAAAGAGATGAAAATGGAAATGGTCTTTTTAATTTGATTCTTCAACTGAAATCCATGGTTTCTGATAATAATAATAATAATAATAAAAGGAATCCAACTTTATTTTTCTCACTTTTCTTTTTGATTATATAAAGTAAAAGTAAAAACCAAAAGAAACACAACAAACTAAGCTTGAAATGATCAAAGAGATCATGTCATCTTTTACAAGAAAGAAATGCAATCTACTAGTGAGAGATAATTTTTCAATGAAGAAAGAAAGAAAACAAAGGGGGAAAGGGAAATGGTGCCAAAGCTTTTAAAATTTGGAGTGGTGTGGTGTTGGAAGGAAAAGGCTGAGGTGTTTAAATGTGTAGGACTGTGTGTAGTGTGTGTGTGAGAGAAAAAAAGATATAGGAAATAAATTAATTGTGGGGCTTATTAAATATTTATATTTAAAAATGCATTTACTTTTCCAGATATACCATATATGTTCCATATTGTTTATAACGTTTTATTTTTGAGATATTTGAAAATTATTTGTTACGTTTCAAAAATTAATAAATATTATTATTATTTTTCCAGTTTTACCTCTAATTTTTTATTCAACTAACCAATAGCAATTAATTAAGGGATACTTTAAACTTTTTTCTTTTATTAATCGTTTTCCAATCATTTCGTTAATCTAAGTGAAAATCCCAAATGTTGCAATACTAATCCGTCCATCACAATTTAGATGTCCTGGTTTAGGGAAAATTCAATTCTAGTACCGTTCTTGTAGGACTGGCCCCACAAAACTCTCACGTGAATTGGACGGAGCTTACCTGCAGAGGTGGGCTACACTCAATTCATGCGAGTAAGATGTGGGCCAGTCAAACAATAACAGTTTTAGGATTGAATAACTCATATTTTAGGATGACATGTGTATTAAGGTAGTGTGAAATTTGATAGTAAAATTTGATTAGATGTCTAAAGTGCTTCTATTTAAAATTTTAAATTGAAGATTATGGATTAATGTTATGAATGATAATTGTTTAACTAGTAGTCATTGAAAAATAGAAAGCATTAAATAATTAGTTAGTTAGATATAAAGATAATGTGCGGAAAAAATTAATAAATGCATACTTTATATAAAATTATGACATCTAATTTGAAACAACTAAAAATAGGGTGAAAATCCCCTGTCCCCATTTGTGTGTGTCCCTGTGTCCCCAACCAATCAGAATTTACTATATAAATATTTGTTTCAATTATATATACACATGGTGAATTGTGATTGGTTGGGGACAGGACACACATAAATGGGGACAGAGGATTTTTTGCCCTAAAAATAGAACTAATCATCTAAATTGAAATGTGTGAAATACTAAGGGAAATGATGGTGAAAGAAAGCATCGTAGTTGGTTTAGAAATTTTGCCCCCACAACTATAAATTTCGAATTTAATACCTTGCTTTGATATTATTAAAAATAATTTTTAATGTGTGCTTCAAGATACGTGTTAATATTAATTAAGTTATTTTATATAATAATTTAAATTATCTATTCCTCCCTCGATTTTTCATTTCTGATAATTTTTTTAATTTTAATAAACTTAAATGGATTAATTGCCATTTGGGTCCCCAACATATTTGCGCGCAGCCAATTTCATCCTTTTTCTTTTTTTTTTAACTTTTCACATCCCCAATATATTTTCAAACAGCCACTTTCATCCTTTTTAACTTTTTTCCAGCCATTTTCATCCCCAATATATTTTCTAGCAAATCACTTTCATCCCAATATATTTTTCAAACGACCACTTTCATCCTTTTTAAAGTGGTCGTTTGAAAAAATTTTGAGGGATGAAAAGTGACATTTAAAATATATTGAGGGATGAAAGTAGCTGAAAAAAAAGTTTAAAGGGATGAAAGTGATTTATTTGAAAAATAAATTGATGACTGAAAAAGTTAAAAAAAAGAAAAAAGGATGAAATTGGCTGCGAGCAAATATGTTGGGGACCCAAATGGCAATTAATCCAAACTTAAATTATCATATATAGTCAATTTTATCTAGATTAAGCTGTGCCACGAGACACGCGTTAAAAAGACCCATAAAAAATTGAAAAAGACTATGTATTTGATAATTTTCAACCTATATCTTTGCAAGATAAATGTCTATCTATCTTTTTCTCGTGAAGTTTGTTTTTGTTCTTTTGTCCTAAGTTATTTTGTATATACTTCAAGATTTGTTCATGTATGGTTTGCCAACAATTTTGTTGCTTTGTGTTTTACTTCTTTTCTTTTTCTTTTTTTAAATGATTCTGGTTAGAAAAAAGGCTATAAGAATTTCCATTCAAGTGAAAAAACAATTCAATTCAATCCAACCTATAACTGTATACTAAACTTTCTCATTTGTTTTTTCAACACTGTGGCGTGATTTAGAAAAGTCATGACACACTAATTGTATGTTAAATCGAATTTCTAAGTTATTGATTGGTTGTATTTTTCTTATAGAGGTAGGATTCTTCTACTATTATATTCAAGTTGTGTATCAATTCAATATATTAATAATTCTTTCACCGATTTGTTGGAATCTGATAATGTTTCACCGTATAAACACAAAAATATTAAAAGAAAATAGATATAAGAATAAATTTATAAAAAAATAAAAAATAAAAAATAGAATGAGGACTAAGTTGTTACAATTGGAAGACTATTTTTGCTAGCTACTCCTTTTTACCATGTTAGACCAACTATTTTGGAAAAATCGTCAATTTGATTAATTTCGAGTTTGCGGATAAGGGACCTTTCGTTTTTATTTTATTTTTAAGGTCCTAAATGATTTTACGTTCTGCCATTAAAGGACTTCCGTCCTAAAATCCGTCAATTATCCGTCTGTCCAGTCATGCGGTCAGCACGTGATTTATTTTCCAGGAATTTGGGAACTTCATTCAATTTCTCTCCCCAAAAAATATGTGTATTCAATTGTAAAAATTAAAATCTCGTGTGTACTCAATTTCATTTTTTTCTATATCTTCTAAACTCTTCTTCTTCCCAAACACAAACACCACCACTGCCCATCACCCTCACCCATTTCCGACCACCACCATTGCTAGAATTTTAGATTTGGTGAACAACTTGGGTACAATTGCTTTGTCTTATCTGCTTCTAGTTTCAGCTCAAAAATTCAGGTTTTTATTGAATAATAATAATTGTTATTATACAAGCATCACCCGCAAGAATAATGATAATGGTGGAATTAATGCTTTACCCGGAACAAAACATACCAATTTTGCTACTTTGTTCAAGAAAAAAGATGCTATATGCTTTATTTTTTGTCTATTCTAACTTACATTGAATCTGGGCAGCGCATAGGTGATTAAGCCACGATCCAGTGTGGCGCAAACGCCTGCGAAACAGAGGGAGGCCTTGCAGATTGCAGCTTCCTCATCAAAGCTGTCGATCCAAGGGGGGAAATCTGCTCAGCCGAGTGTACAAACCTCGCAGCCACGCAGGATCACAGGTACTCCAATTGTTGCTCGGAATGGGAACGATCAGGTTGTGCTTAGGAGTGTTTCATGGTGCCTCTGCCATGGTCTTCCAAAAAAAAAATCCCATCTCTACACACCGTTAATCTGAAATCCAAACATAGCAGCAAAATCAAACTCTATATATAATAATTGAATTGCAATATTTTGCTTGGAATGGGTGGTGGATTGCTTGGAATGGGTGGCGGCGGCGGCGGCGGCGGTGGGAGGAGGAAAGGGAGGGGTGGATGATGGTGGCGGTGGGGTAGTGTTGAAGAAGAAGAAAAACAAATGGTAGAAAAGCGCTGACGCCCCCTAAACTATTCCGTTTTTTGGTTTTTGACCCTCAACTAAAAAGGGTCAAGTTTTACCCCCTAAACTATTTCAGTTTTTGATTTTTGACCTTCCATCCATATTCTCCGTTACATCATAACGGAAGTCCAAAAAATGGAGGCATTTTGGGAAAATAATATCATTCATAATAAATAGAATTAAATTTAAGGGAAAAAAGAGCATTTTAAGATTTTTTTTTTAGAGGTTGGAATTTACAGTTGGTGGTTGGAGAAGAGGAGTGGTACCCGGCTTCAGGCTTCTTCTGTCACTTTTCTCACCGGCGACTTCTTCTTTCTCGTCAGAATAATAGGTTTTTTTTATATATAAGTTTTTAGGATCTTATACAGATTACCCAAAAATGCCCCCATTTTTTGGACTTCCGTTATGATGTAACTGAGAATATGGATGGAAGGTCAAAAACCAAAAACCGAAATAGTTTAGGGAGTAAAACTTGACCGTTTTTAGTTGAGGGTCAAAAACCAAAAAAACGGAATAGTTTAGGGGCGTCAGCGCTTTTTACCCAAAAACAAATGCAGTGGGGGAGGGGGAGTGGTGGATGATGGTGGCGGTGGGGTAGTGTTGACGAAAAAGATAAATAATTAGGTACCAGTAGTTTTTTATTTTTATAATTGAGTATCAAGTATTTATTGTAGAAATTATGTTTTGTTTTTCAATAAAAGAATGAATTAAAAATAAAAGAATATCAGTATTATTACAAGTGCAACATAAAGATCACCACTCCACAGACAAAAGAGATCATATTTAGCAAGTGAATCTTCTAACAATAATAGTAGCTCTAAAAATGATCATGATATCAGGCCAAAAGTGCTTTGGCAGGTGGTAGCAGAGCAACCGCGCCTCGCTCCGATTTAGAATACTTTATGAAGATAAAAAACCAGGTAACGATTCATCTTGAAAGAATGTCCCAACTCTAACCTCAACTCTTACTACTAGAAGTAAGGCTGCATGTGGATTGAGCAAGAAACCAAAAGAGGATGCATAGTTGATATTGATGCTGCAGACGCTGATAATGAGTTGGCTGTTGTTGAATATGTTGAAAATATCTACAACTTCTACAAGGTTGCTGAGAATGAGAGTAGAGTTCATGAATACATGGGTTCACAGCCTGAACTAAATGAGAAAATGAGGGCAATTATGATAGATTGGTTGATTGAAGTCCATAAAAAATTTGAGCTGAATCCAGAGACTCTTTACCTAGCAATCAACATTGTGGATTGTTATCTAGCTGCATAGACTACAATGGCTCAACTTGGATTGAGTTTTGGTTTTGGTTTGGGTTTGGGCGGGAGGAGCTAAAAAATTGGCAGGAGAAATTCAAATTCAATTTTTTTTTCAAATAATCTCCAATTCCAAATTTTGGCCTAAAAATTTTGGAATTTTAACATCTCCCGCCAAATTAGAGGCCCAAATTTGGAATTGAACGATTATTTGAAGAAAAAATTTGAATTTGAATTGCTCCCGCCAATTTTTTAGCTTCTTCCGCCAACACTAAAACCCAAACCCAAACCAAAACCCAATCCAAGTGGAGCCAATAAGGAAAGAGCTGGAGTTAGTAGGCATGAGTGCTATGCTTATAGCCTCAAAATATGAAGAAATATGGGCTCATGAAGTCAATGACTTTGTATGCATTTCAGATAGAGCTTACACTCACCAGAAGGTCTTGGTTATGGAGAAACATATTCTAGACGGGCTAGAATGAAATTTAACAGTTCCTACACATTATGTTTACCTTGTTCGATTCATCAAAGTTGCCACCTCAGTTTCTCCTTATTCAAATATGGAGAATATGGTCTACTTCTTGGCAGAACTTGGAATGATGAATTATGGGATAACAATGATGTATTGTCCATCGATGGTTGCTGCCTCAGTAGTCTATGCAGCCAAATGCACTTCGAATCAAAGCCCTGCTTGGAATGTTACACTTAAATTGTGGAAAATATATTGAAATGTCCTATATACCCCTTAAAAGATAACTCACATGTGAGACATATGATTGACTTGACGGTGAGAAGACGGATTTCTGGATGAAAGTACTTAGATGGTAGAACGTAAATTCGAATAAGACCTTAAAAGTAAAATAAAAACGAAAGGTCTCATATCTGCAAACTCGAAATACGAAAATGATCAAATTAATTTTGGCCAACTATTTTTTACTTTTCTAAAATTGTCACTAATCTAAACCAATTCAAATCAACTGAACAGACTGATTCCAAAAAAATTAATGTATTATCTAACTTCGACGGGTTCAATTACGGACCAAGTTCGACCGGATTATTTTATACACTGGACTTCTTCACTTGACTCGGACCAACTTTTAAGACCAAGTTCTTATCCAAATCCGTTGAATTGAAAAATAAATACTTTTATCAGATAATAAATTTTTGGAAGAAGTAGATTAGTTATATATCTAGAGAGTCATATATTATAGTAAACATAGCAATTTAATTGAAAAATAAATACTTTTATCAGATAATAAATTTACGATTAGATTAACATTTCTTTTTACGCAATGTAAATAGAAATGGGATGCCTAACATAGGAAACTACAGTTTTTTGGCAGATTTATAACTTGAGAAATTTCCCATGTTAACTAAACCTAATGGAAAGTTAATTAGATCTCTAATCGTAATTTCTTAGCGAGCATCTGATTCGGTTTTGTGAAAATAAATTATAACATCCCTTACTTTTAATATACAACGTAGTATGTAAGGATATATATCATGTTCATAACAGATTTTTCATAGCTACGAATTCATCACAATAGAAAATGTTGAAATAGCAATAAGAATAGGTAGAATTCCTACTACGTCATCCTATTCTAACAGTTGTTCTTAATACTTCATATGTTTATGAAAATAAGACCTTTTTAACATTTTTATCCATTGTCAAAAGTTGTTTGATCTTTTGTAAATTTTAAAGTTTTTTTTTTTAAAAGTTACTATTACATATAAATATAATTTTCTCATGTTCTATTATATTAATGTGATTAGTTAAGAACATAAAAGTATACTTCCCGGTGACATTATGAGTCTGATTGGATTGAGTTTCGACATGAAATTCTTGGTTCTAGCACTCAGATTAATCTCAAATTCAAATTAAATTCTCCATTATTTAATACTTGAGATTTTATTCTCATACTCAATCCAAATAGAGTTTGGGGTCTTATTTTGAATTTAAAAAACTAAACACAATTCAAATACACCCGATATTTTGTGAAAAAAAATTCTATTTCACATGTTATATTATATTTTCTGTGAAAGATAATCACTTTCTTGGATTTGAAGATGTAAAAGGGAAAGCTTCAAACTTGAGTATTCAGAAAAACTAGTCCTCAATTAAAATAATTACAGTCGAATTTTTTTTTTAATAAATATTTATTGAAATTAAAATCACAAAACCTTATACATAGAGGGGGCATAACCTTACCTCGAATATTATGTGGAAGCAAATCCACTACTCCATCGTACTAAAATTCCTAATATGCGTGGAATTCCCAAGGAAATAATCTCATTTGCCAAAACTAACATCTCTCAAAGGGTTTATACCTAGTCTCCACGTGATGTTTCGTAGGGGCTTTTATGGTTTTTTTTTTATTAGCTTTTAAGAGACTAGATATAAGTGTTTTAAGAGACATTAGCTTTTATTATAGTTCTAGTTTCACTTTAGTGTTTTTCTAATAGACTAATAAGAATCGTTTATTCGATGTAATAGTGAATTTATTTTCACCTTATATTGGAGGTAACATTTCATCCCTCTCCATGTATTTTTTTGCTTCAATTCAAGAAACCACTAGGTTAAAAAAAAGTAGTACTCACTAGGCTGGGAATGATAAGATAAAGACCTTCGACGTCGACAATTTTAATGCCCAAAACTAGTACCCATTCGTGGTTGTATTACACTTCATCAATCATCCAAAAATCTTCTTAATGTTTTCTCATCCATAAACTTTTTATTATACAAGATAAGATGATAAGCCAACGTGGCAAAAATCATCAATCCTATTGCTTTCAATTTCATCACAAAAAATACCTACTCTCTCCTCTCCCTACACCTTACCCTGGCTTCCCCATCTCTACTACCCCAAAGCCACTACCCCCTATCAAGTCAAAACTCACTCCTCCCACCAACACCACCACCACCACAAATGCAGCCACAACAACCACTTGCCGCCGCGGCTTTTTATCGGTGGCTACCGGATTAATAGTCACACCGGCATTATTACTCATGCCCGTGACGTATGCATGGGATGAATCAGACGATGAATACGTAAAGGGGACAGAGCAAGTGATAAACAAGGTAAGAAATACAATAAGAATGGACAAAAATGACCCTAATATAGCTAATGCTGTTTCCGAGCTTAGAGAAACATCTAATTTTTGGGTGGCTAAGTATAGAAGAGAGAAGTCTTTGCCAGGAAGGGCTTCTTTTTTGGATATATATTCGGCCCTTAATGCCGTTTCCGGCCATTATATTATATTTGGTCCCACCGCGCCACTTCCGGCTAAGAGAAGGCAAAGAATCTTGGAAGAGGTGGGCACTGCTGAGAAGGCGTTACTAAGGGGAAGATGATTCCGGACAGCAGTAAGATTAGCAGAGGGAATTGAAGTGGTCCATATATTTCGAGAGGCAAATATGGTGGCCGACTCACTTGCAAATTTTGGTTGTGATTCAAAAAATAATATCTTTTATTATACTATTCTCTCCCTACCCTTGAGGATAAGGGGCTTGCTACACTTAGATCGTCAAGGGATACCGTCATTGCGGATCCTTAGCCCGAATTGATTGTAATCATGATTTTCCATTAATAAAGCTCATGTTTAAAAAAAAAAAAAAAAGGGGAAGATGAAATTTTGGTTGCTTTTGTTGGAAACTATTTTATTTTATTTTTTTCTTGTTTGGAATTTTATTTTAACATTTTGTATAAGTAATATTGATTTATATTTATAATGAGGTTCAATATAAGAATGTTATGAGTACTGTTATTATATATATGTGCTTCTTTATTTGTCTACACAATTTTCTATATAATTTTTCTAGCTGATTCACAACTTCAATTATGTTTTTCGAGAATTGTATAGGTGGTAAGATATTTCTCGAGTAAAAAAAATAATAAATTATTTGATAAAAGATTCACAAAGTAAACTAATATGTATAATAGAAAATACTTACTGTGTCTAAAATTGAATGTACATATCTAACATTTTCGATAATTATAAAAAGATTAATTTTAGCATATGTAAGTTATCATAACACAATTACAGAAGGTTAGGGGTTCCAAAGTGAACAAGAAGACAATGTGGCACTATTGAGGATTGATTTGCTGTTCATAAGTACTGGGAATTAGTATGTATATTTTAATCAGGATCAATGAACATAGTCTTTTACCCTTTTTTTTTTCCATCTCTTTTCGCTCATTGAAAATTTCAATTATAAAAATAAGAAATATTGTTGACATTAATAATTGATTTGTCTCAGTTGGAATGAATGTTGACGGTCCAACTCTTATAAATGAATAATACACTGAATGCCTCATGTAATGAATCAGTTTAATGGACCTTGTGATTTTGAACAAACAAAAATTGAAATAATTTTTTTAAATATAAATTCAATCCAAATACGCAGAAACTTCATTTTATTAGTTGGTCCTTTGTAAACCTTGAAAGTGGACAAAGGATTGCAACATTTTGCACATGCCTAAAACTAGTTATTGGCTTTGAGAGAAGAAGAAGAGTAAATAAGTGGAGTAAGATACAAATCAAATTCTCGCCTCATTGTCACTCCTCTACTCTCCGTCATGTCTAATTCTTCTGAATTTAATTCTTGACCATAAAGTTTCCAATCAAAATGGAACAAAAATTGTGCCAAAGGCAATTCTACATTAGCCAAAGCGAATGAAATGCCCGGACATATCCTTCTTCCACCACCAAAAGGGATGTATTCAAACCAGTTTCCATTGAAATCAACTTGGGATTCAAAAAATCGATCAGGATTAAACATTTCAGGGTCAATCCAATATTCAGAGTCCCTTCCAATTGCCCACGCATTGACTAGAACTCTAGCTTTGGCCGGCACTTTATACCCTTTAATCTTGCATTCTTCCCGGCATTCTCTTGGAAGTAATAATGGGACAGGTGGATGAAGCCTCAAAGTTTCTTTAATAATTGCTTGCAAATATTTTAATTGATAAAGTTTTGTTTCATTAACAGTACCTTCTATATCATAAACGTTTCTTACCTCTTCTTGTGCCATTTTCAATATTTTTGGGTTTCTTATCATTTCACACATTGCCCAATCCACTGTTGCTGATGTTGTCTCAGCCCCCGCACTGAAAATGTTCTGAAACAAAAAGTATCTATTATCATAGTCCACATATAAAAGATTACGAATAAAATTTGCAGGTCGATTAGTCAATTTTAGACACGTACTATATGCTGTTGGAGCATAATATTCAAGAAATAGTTTTTGTAATTCTACGTTCTAACTGGAGAATCTTTCCATTAAGACCACTATGCGACAAAACCAGGGAACGGATGTAGCGTGCTGGCATCGGGGTCATGAAAAAAAATAAATTTGGAATATATGTTATATTTTACTCCATTTAGATGATAAATGTATTAGTGTTCTATACACAAACTTGTTAGTGACCCACCAATAAAATAAAAACTCTCAAAAACCTTTACAAGTGTCGTGTGCGTGTTCTATATTTCTCGATCTGCCACTAACCAAAACAGCAGTCTCTGTAAACAGTTTTTCATGTAGTGAAGTGGATTATTATTGATTCAGGTTGTATGACCTAGCTAATGAAGAATATATAATAATGAAGAATATATAATCACCTCAACAAAAAAAAAAATCAAAATTGACTTACAAAGATGACTGCTTTGATGTTGCGATCACCAAAGGGATATTCAAAGTCCCCACGCCTTTGAACGTTGAGCAGCACATCAACAAGATCCTCCTTATTATGATCTTCTCCATTTCCCTTATTTGATTTCTTCATATAATTCTCCTTATGCTCATTGAGAATATTTTCAACTATACCATCAAATTCCTTGTGTATCTTCTGAATCTTATATTTCGACGTACTAATTAATTCAAGAAATTTAATTGAAGGGAACATATCTGCAAAGCAAGATTCAGCAACTGATTTTGTAAGTTTGTCCAAAAGCCGAATGAATTCTTCTGTATTCTTATTTCTTTGTCCGAAAGCGGCACGAGTTGTTATTCCATAAATAAGCAAAGAAATTTTCTTGCTAAGATTAATTTGTAAACCCTCTTCGGAACTAATCAATTTGATCGTATTTAACGTCTCTTCTTCTCTCATGCGTCGAAAAGATTGAACACTCTTTTGACTTAGAAGCTCCATCATAGAGATTTTACGTAGTTGTCTCCAGTAATTTCCATATGGAGTAAGAGCCATATCAAGAAAATCATAGGATAAAATTTTAAATGAAACTATATTAGAAGGCCTATCAGCAAAAATAATATCATGGGTTTTGAAAATTTCTTGAGCAATTTCTGGTGAAGAGGCAACAATGGTTGAAACTTCACCAATCTTTAAGTGCATCAATGGTCCATGTTTCTTGGCTAAATCACTTAGGATGTGATGAGTTTGACCACCAAGAAGCTGATGTAGGTTTCCTATTATAGGAAGAGTCTTAGGCCCAGGTGGCAGCTCATGCTTTGATTTGATGTTAGTAATGGACATGTGAATTGTTTTAGCCAAGATGAGGCAGAAAAGGAAGTAGGTAATGTAGGAGAAATAATACAACTCCATGAGGTAGTAGTTGGTTGAGCAAAATGAAGCTTGGGTTGAACAAGGATGAAATGTGACTTTATATAAAGAGCAACTACGCATAAAAATTTATTGTCCCCGTTTGGTGTTCCATTCTATATTTTTATTAATTAAGAAATTAACATGTGTTATTAAGTGATTGTGAGGACTAGTACATATTTTACATCCATGAGGGAGTAGTTCAGCTAGAAATTTTGAATACAATAAATAAATATTGCGTTGATTTAATTAATTAAATTTAAAGTAAATGTAAGAATTGTTGCAAGACAATTGAAACGGAATAATAAAAAATGAGAACTAAGATAATTAAAATAATATAGACCGGAGTAGTAATAATAAATATTAAAAATATGACAAAAACGAAAACGAAAAATTAGAAAGAAGAGATTGGTTAAATATAGTGAATTTCTCTAATGAAATAATATACAAAGCTGACACAACATTGGGTGTAACCATCCTTCGTGTTCATCCTATGTGGTTGACTTATCACTTATGGATAGAACCTAGTTATACTTGTACTTCCTCGTCTCATGTTAGTCATCTCAAATTAAAATTTATACTGATTAAAAAAATAGTTAGTTAGGTCAATTATTATTGTGAAATGACAAATAATAATTTAAGATTTTTTAGTGTATATTCTAATACATGTTCTAATATACTAATGATATAATCACATGTAAAATGATTTGACTGGTGTAAGATCAAGAATTCACCATGTCTTAGTAATGTCATTACAAGTTAAACAATATCATTGGTGCACTAGAGAACAAACTAGAAGATGTACTAGAAGATTGCAAGTCTAAAAAAATCATTTAAATGTTTTTAATACAATAAATTTTATGTTTGTTGAATTAATAAAGGGTTAATTCCATTTTAACACCCTTTACTTTGAAACTTGTACCATTCTTCTTTTTCCGTCCAAATTCTATGTGGAACATCTTTTTTTTTCACTATATACGAAATTAGGTTTTGAGGTACAAAATAGTTGTTTTGGATGGAAAAAAAAAAAAATAGGCGTTAATAACAAATTTTTTAAAATAAAATTTATTTTGAATCGGAGGTAGTATATTACATTATTCACTAGAACGCCTTTGACTATTGGTCATTTGTGGTTAATACTTCATGACATCTCATTATTCTAATAAATATGTAGAGGCACATTACCTTTTTTTTTTAATAGGGGGTGGGAAGGACTAGCAGATCGCGGATGTCGAATTCATATTAATATTTCCGAGGGGTACTACTTTGCTAGTTGGGCACATTACTAAATTAATAAAAAAATAATAATTACAAATTAAGATTCATTTTTTATCAATAATTACAAAATAAGATGAAAAATGGCCATTCTATCGAGTATAAAGTCGTGTTTATTTTTTTTATATAACAAAATCATTATTTTATGTGTGAATATACACTAGAACGCCTACGTTTACCAATAATTCTTCAGATCCACTACTCTTCAACCAGTGGCAGAGCCACAGTGGGCCTGATTTTAATTTTGTTTTTGTAACTTCTCATCTCGTGAACATTGTTTATTGTACCCATTTTGAATCACTTTACGATTTAAAATTAAATTATTTTGTAAAGCAATTAATATGACAAAAAAAATATTAAATACCTCTCAATTAATGACTAAAAGGTACTCCCTCCGTCCCAAATTATCTGTCCACATTTCCTTTTTAATATGTCCCAAATTATTTGTCCATTTTCTAAATAAAGGGTTCATTAATGGTGATTTTTCCAATACTACCCCTTACATTAAATGTTGGAGAGAGAAAAATATAAAGAGAAGATAAGGTAAAATTAAATTATGACTAACATTAAATATGGTCATGTTTGACATTTTTACTATATTCCACTATAGAATTTGATGAAACCTTAATCTTCGTGCAAAACACAAAGTTGACAGATAATTTGGGACGGAGGGAATAATTGTTAATGGTTAATTGAGTAATAAATTAATGATATAATTAAAAAAATAACAATGAAGATACATTAATGTTTGAAACGTGACAAATAATATTAACCTACACCGACAGCCGAATGAGAAGTAATACACTAACTATGGTGAAATGATTGTTGGTACTATATCCAGAAAACTGTCTACTCCAAACTATATAAGTTTTAGACATAGGCATGTGAAAGAAATCAATTTTCAACACTTTTTAGGTAACGTTAGCATGCAATATTCAATGAGGGTCGTACGAGACATAAATGGAAATATCTCTTATGGACCAAGCCTTGGCCACAAAGTGGCCACGTCACCTCTTTCCTTTTATAAAATAAAAATTCAATTATCATCTCTCAACCACAGTTAAAATACATCAAAGGTTTCTTAGTCCAGTAGAGAAATGGCCAGCCCACAACCATGAGATCGTTGGTTCGATACCATCTTTTTGTATTTTAACTGTGGCTGAGAGATGAGAATTGATTTTTTTTTAAAAGGAAGGGGTGACGTGGCCAATTTACGGCCAAGTGGTCCAGGACCCTACAGTGGCCCTTGCCCATAACAGATATATCTGACATAAATAGCTTAAAGAGTCGTAGGTTTATCCAGTGCGGTTACAGTGTGAGATACGATAAAAATCTTTATGCGTCGAATATTTGTTAATTGTCGAATTAACGATTTAAGACTTTATGTATTATAAGCAGTACACAGTGTTAATTAATGTAATCAATTAGTTGATTTCATATTTGTCTTATTTATTTGTCTCTTAAGCAATAGATGCGTAAGCTCATAATGCTCATGTAAGCTTATTTGTCTTAATGCGCGGATGTTCTCAAGTAGGGCAACACACTTTAAACTAACTCTCACTTCGAGATGAGAGAGTGCTGGATATTGATCCTACCTTAATATGAGGAGAAATGTTAAAATATAAAGTTTCACATTGATTTCCTAAGACAGATTTATCTTGCTTCACTATAACAAAAACACATTTTTGCGACGTTTTTGTACCAACGTTTTTATCAAACGTTGCTTAAAACAAAAAAGAGAAAGTTAAAGCAACACTTTTTGCAAACGTCGCAATATTTGGATTTTATACGACGTTTCATAACGTCGATTATAGTAATTGTTGTTCAAAACGACGTTTTGATGTTGGTTAGCGATATTTACATTAAATGTTGTTATAAATTGTTACTTTTTGTGACTCATATAACGACATTTATATACTATATCGTTAGATCTTGCGACTTTTCAAACAAACATCGCTAAATTTGAATTTTATAAGACTTTTCATAGCGTCGGTTATAATAATTGTTGATAAAATTGACATTTTGATGTTTGTTAGCGACGTGTACATTAAATGTTGTTATAAATTGTTACCTTTTGCGACTCATATAGCAACATTTATATACAACATTCTTCAATCATTTGACATTTCATAAAAACGTCGCTATACTTGGATTTTATACGACGTTTCATAACGAAAATTATAATAATTTTTGTTTTTACCGACAATTTGATGTTAGTTAGTGACATTTACATTACATGTTGTTATACATTATTACTTTTTGCGACTCATATAACGACATTTATATATTTTGTCGTTAGATCTCGTGACATTTTCAGACAAACACAAATACAAAGATACCCCCTGCTAATGCAATCTTTCTCAAGGTATGTACATTCTTATTAACTCCATTCCATGATGGCTAGGAATCTTATATCGCCAAACGATTTTTTATTCTCAATTTTCACTAATAAAAAACCGCTATGTGTTAATCCTCTAATTAAAAAAATTATAATATTAAAGAAATATTGGAGCCCACAGGGTTAAAGTGAACACGTGGCAAACATATATCGTAACACAGAATGGGGATAGAAGATTTTTTGCCCCATTCCATAATATAAATACATGTAGCGACAATTAAGGAAGCAAAAAGCAGGTACTTTGTTTGTCAAAATATCAATATTACTCCGTTAAATATTTGCAACACTAATTCTATTTAAGAGACTAGTATTGATATTTTAACTAAAAAAGTACATTGTTTGTTTGCTTTCTTATCGTTTATTATATGTCATAAACGACTTATATTATGAAATGGATGGAGTATTGTTTATAGATACTAAAGATCTTCCAGTCACTAATGCATTTAATATAAAATGGAGGGAATTCTTTACTTTAATCACAAACTGCTTAACAGTTATAATTTTCTAGAATAATTATTGAAAGAAAAATATATACTTCTTCATTAATTTCATCACCCCGAAAATTTGACATATAGTTTATTGATTAATTCAAATGTGATTTTAATTGATAAACAGTGGATCCTTCATGATTGGAACGATGAAGACTGTGTGAAGATACTGAAAGCCTGCAAAAAGGCTATTCCAGAAAAAGAGAAAGGTGGGAAGGTTATCGTCATAGACACTGTGATAGGTAGCAAGATAAACGACGACGAATCAATTAAAGCACAGTTATCTATGGACATGGGCATGATGGTAGATTTTGCATCAAAAGAAAGAGATGAGAAAGAGTGGGCAAGTCTCTTTAAGGAAGCTGGTTTTAGTAATTACAAGATTTTTCCTAAGCTGGACTTCATTAGAAGTGTCATTGAGGTTTATCCTTAAAGAGGGACAATGTACTAATTCAATTTCTAAAATAAGTTTTTTTTTTTTTTTTTTTGCTAAGTAAAATTAAGCATTAGAAATATCCGAACCCGGATCGAAGCTACAAAAAGTGCCTCCCCTATCACAAAGAACCGAATGGGGCATAGTAGAAGGGTGAATCTTACCTATTACATCATTAGATTTTGCCCATTCAACTAAATTATGGGCATGAAAATTGGCTAATCTATTGACATAAAGATAATCCCAAGACTTGAATCTCTCATGAATTGATCTACAATTTTTAACCATATCTACCCCAGTCCAATGTATGCCACCCGAAAAGCCATTAATCCCATTAATCACATTTATGCAATCCCCTTCTATAATAGCCTTCTCTAGTTTCAAGCCTTGTACCATTTCCGTCGCCATTAAAGCAGCACAAGCCTCCGCTTCAAATGGACTTCTCGCTTGAAACCTTTGAATCCATATCCCCATAATATCTCCCTTGTCATTCCTGATAAGGATGGCACTAACTGCTTCGTCATCTCTAATGAACCCCGCATCAAAATTACACTTCACAAAAGTCTTTGGAGGTCGTATCCAAGCTGTAGCATTGAATTTCGATCCACCCTTCATTGACCTCCCTTTAGCCGCATTCCAATAGGCCAAGGCTTTCTTGTCAATCTGCTGCAGAACTTCATCAACTTTTCTCGTTTGCCTCCCATGTAGGATATCATTCCTATGTATCCAAACCTGTTCAAGAACCACAACAAAGTAGTTTAGAAATTCATCAATTAAATCACATGGAATATTAAATATGTTTGGAGATAAAAATACTTCCCTGATCCATCTTGATACACTCCAATCATGAATATCCTCAAGCTTCAAGTGCCATCTAGATGCAAACCACAGTGCTTTAGAAAATGAACATTTGATAAAGATATGCTCCAAACTTTCATCATCACCCTCACAGATAAGGCATTGTTTCTCTTGAATATTGAAACAACAGTTCAATCTAATTCTAGTAGGCAAGATATTGCTAAGAATTTTCCAAATAAAATGCTTGTGCCTGTTATGGAGGTTAGAGTGCCACAAAGATTTCCAATTCTTCCCAAGTATAGGAGAAGCGCCACTAGTTCTCTGATGGGTCACCGATCCGTAGCGATTTAATGGTGAATTGCCCACGACGAAGAGGGCAACCAAATCGAGAGTCAAGTTCCCCTAGAGGGAATAATTTTTTTTAATAGCAAGAGCGATGAGCATGGTTAAAAGAATGATCAACCAAAACACTATCCCAACCATTACCATCAGCATTAAGAAGATCCCTAACAAAGATTAAAGAATCCAACTTCCTCTGATCCCAAGTAACCCTATAATCATCCAAATAAGGAATCCAAGCATCCTCCCAAATTTTTGCCTCAGTATGTA
Source organism: Vinca minor (assembly GCA_026122235.1). Taxonomy (NCBI): domain Eukaryota; kingdom Viridiplantae; phylum Streptophyta; class Magnoliopsida; order Gentianales; family Apocynaceae; genus Vinca; species Vinca minor. The sequence continues at coordinate 5,909,761 of JAOCZM010000291.1, forward strand.
GCCCCACATTGATGCAAGTACCTTTTTTCAATATATCTGCAGATTTAATAATACCAGACCAAATCCAAGAAGCGTTGTTAGAACAATTACCCATATTTAACATATTCCTCCCCCTCAGATACTTAGATTTTAACAATTTAACCCAAGTTTTCTCAGGTTTAGACAAAATACCCCATCCTAATTTAGCTAAACAGGCCATATTCATATCTACAGATTTTCTAAAACCAAGACCCCCAGCCTGTTTAGGAACACATAAAGAATCCCAAGATTTGAGGTATAAATGCCTACCAGAGTTTTCCTTAAACCCCCACCAAAAGTCCCTACAAAGACTATCCAGTTTATTACAAAACGAAACAGGTAACATATGGTTAAGCAAAATATGAATAGGTAAAGCTTGAGCCACAGATTTTACCAAAATGCTCTTCCCCGCTTGAGATAATGCTGAAATCTTCCAACTTGCAAGTTTCCTCCTCAACTTTTCAACCACTGGGAAGAATGCTTCTTTTTTCGATTTCCCTTTACAAAAAGGACTCCCCAAATAGGAGCTCTTATGATCACACTCTTTCATCCCCAAGATTGTACTTAATTCTTCCTTCACTGTGACCCCCACATTCTTGCTATAATGGACAACTGATTTGTCAAAATTGATTGATTGCCCAGACCATTGACAGAACAAATTAATGCAGTCTATAACCTCATCAGCTTCTTCCAGATTAGCTCTACAAAATATAGTAAGATCATCAGCAAACATCAAGTGTGAAATACTAGGAGAAGTCCTACTAACCTTGATCCCTTTAATCCCCCCATCCGATTCAATATGAGAAATCATCCTAGACAGCAAATCAAAAATAAAGATAAAAAGAGCCGGAGAAATGGGATCCCCCTGCCTAAGCCCTCTAGACGGATTGAAGAAACCATGAGGAGACCCATTAATCAAGATAGAAAAAGAGGAAGTAGAAATGCATTGTAAAATCAGATTAACAAACTTATCACAAAACCCATGCTTTTTCAAAATGCAAACAAGCAGACTCCATTCAACTTTATCATATGCCTTAGACATATCAATCTTCAAAGCCATAAGACCAAGTTTCCCTTTTTTACCATTCATGTGATGCATAAGTTCATGGGAAACAATGATATTATCAGACATAAGCCTACCAGGAATGAAAGCAGCTTGAGAAGGAGAGATAATAACATCAAGCAAAGGCCTAATTCTAAGAGCAAGAATTTTAGTGATTATTTTATAAGCAATATTACACAAAGAGATAGGCCTAAAATGATCAATCATGAATGCATTATCATTTTTGGGAATGAGAGAAATAAAAGTGCTATTCAAAGACCTAAGCATAAACCCATTAATGAAAAAGTACTGCACAGCATCCACTAAAGACTTACCAACAATATCCCAATAAGATTTAAAGAAACAAGGAGTCATACCATCAGGTCCAGGACTTTTACTTGACTTCATCTTGAAAACCATAACCTTAATCTCATCCAAGGATGGAACCTCACAAAGCTCTTTGTTAGTAGCTTCTGTTATGGTAGGTTGTATCAAGTCCTGCAAATTCTCAGGAAAACATGGATTAGTAGACTCAAAGAGGTTAACAAAAGAGTTTAGAAAGCACTCGCCAATTTCATTCCTATCTGAAAGCCAAGTATCATTGGGAGAGAGAATGAAATCTATAGTGTTGTGTCTCCTATGGATAATTGTAGAAAGGTGAAAGAAGTGAGTGTTCGCATCACCCTCTTCCAACCACAAAGTCTTGGATTTATTCCACCATAGGAGTTGCTCCCTCTTAAGTACCTCATCCAACTCAAGCTGGAACTCTTTTTCCTTAGCCACTACTAAAGCAGTTTGAGGTAAATTTTGATGAATCTCAATATCCTTTTTCAAATTATTAATGACAGTTTGAACATGCCCAAAAAAAGACTTGTTCCAACTTTTAAGAGCATTTTTCGTCCCTTTAATTTTTGAAACCCACTGAAAAAGAGGAGACCCAACAAGAGAAACAGACCAAGCATTATTAATAACAGAAAAAGAAGAAGGATCACGGATCCACATGGATTCAAATCTAAAAGGCTTTGGATGAAGAGCTCTAGTAGGATGCTCTTCTAGCAATTGCATCACTTATGTTATCCTTTTTGAACTGGTTGGTGGAGTGGTTGTCCAACATTAGTAATTATAATTGTAATAATCATGATTTTCATTTTTGAAAATCTGAATAAGAATGTGCTTTTATTTGCGGAATGATTTCAAATTATAAATACAAAAAAAAATATCTTGATAAATAATTATTTATTTCTCTTTGGTCTAATCTCAATAAAATTGTTATTAGTGATTAATGAAATAATATACAAAGTTTACACGATATTTTTTAATTTTAATTTTTTATTCAAGGAATTAAACTTGAATGAAGAACTAATAATTAATTTTATTTCTATTTGGATTATTTGTTGAGTTTGATAAAAAAATTTGCAGAGTGTGGCTATAACAATGGTAAGCTATATGAGAAAGCTGAGGATTGCAGTGGGTGTAGAGAAGGGTTTTATGGATTCTCAGAAGTACAAATCATTGAGGAAGCATTTGATATAATGTTCAAAGCTGATGCTTCACCTAATTAAGACCAAATATTTATTTTGAACATTACATTCTTTTTGGTTTCATCTATCCATGTTTTTGGAGCTTTCTAAGACGAGAAATTCCATTTAAAAACAAACAAAAAAGTGTATAATGATTTTATTTTTATTTCCATATTTGTTGAAGAATTTAGGGGTCCCAATGAACATAAATACTTTGAATGATAAATGAAAGAAGTATGGTATAATGTGCACATAAATAAAATACTTCTTGAGTATGTCTTCTAGATCTGATGCCTTTGGCATTGATTTGAGGACGTGATTCCGTAGCAAATGTGATGGTATAGGGGGACTACCGTTTCAGTGGTATTTTGTGAGAAATCACTTTGTGTATTCATTGCCAAATGCCATGACAGTCTTCAATCCATCTGTTTCAGTGGTATTGTGGGAGAAGTCACTTTGTCCATTTATTCTCAAATATTAGGTGTCTCCTATCCATTCTCGCCATACCCCTAATTATTGAGACTTAATGGTTACTACCTCCGTCCCAAATGGTTTGCCACATTTGAGGTTTTCACAAAGATTTAGAAAATAATTGTAAAGCAATTAATATGACAAAAAAATATTAAATACCTCTCAATTAATGACTAAACGGTAATTGTTAGTAGTTAGTTGAGTAATAAATTAAAGGTATAATTATAAAAATAACAATAGAGATACATTAATTTTTGAAACGTGACAAATAATATTAACCTACAACACACCGACAGAAAAAATTGAAGAATGAAAAAATGATTGTTGGTACTATATCCAGAAAACTGTCTACTCAAACTATATAAGTTTTAGACATAGGCATGTGAAGGAAATCAATTTTCAACACTTTTTAGGTAACGTTAGCATGCAATATTCAATGAGGGTCGTACGAGACATAAATGGAAATATCTCTTATGGACCAGGGCCTTGGCCACAAATTGGTTACGTCACCCCTTTCCTTTAAAAAAAATAAATTCAATTATAAAAAATCTCAACCACAGTTAAAATACATCAATAATTTCTTACCCCAATGGGGACAAGGGATAACCATGACCATGAGGTCGTGGGTTCGATACCCTCCCCATACAATGGGGCAAGCTTTAATTGTCTCCCTTTCTAGGGCTATCTTCTACTTTTGTGATGCGCTTCTCTCTCACCTTATGGGGCAACAGCCCATCCGGGCTTAAAAAAAAACAATTAAAATACAAAAAAGATAGTTCTGATATGATAATTGAATTATCTTTTTTGTATTTTAACTGTGGCTGAGAGATGAGAATTGAATTTTTTTTAAAAGGAAGGGGTGACGTGGCTAAGTTACAGCCAAGTGGTCCAGAGCCCTACCAATGGCCCTGGCCAATAACAGATATATCTGACATAAATAGCTTAAAGAGTCGTAGGTTTATCCAGTGCGATTACAGTGTGAGATACGATAAAAATCCTTATGCGTCGAATATTTGTTAATTGTCGAATCAACGATTTGACGATTGAAATAACTTTTTTTCTAACAGGTATTCTGAAATTGATGATCGTTGATGATCTTATCTGAAAAATCTGTTAATTCGATATGTTAAAATTAAATTTGGGTCTAACTTAATCCCTCTCACGCCCAGGACTCTGGAGCGTGAACATCAATGGGGTTGACATCGGACTAGGCAGCTCTGATACGATCTTAATGTGTGCTTCAAGATACGTGTTGATATTAATTAAGTTATTTTATATAATAATTTAAATTATCTATTCCTCCCTGCATTTTTCATTTCTGATAATTTTTTAAATTTTAATAAACTTAAATTATCGTATATAGTCAATTTTATCTGTATTAAGGTGTGCCACGAGACACACGTTAAAAAGACCCACAAAAAATTGAAAAATAACTATGGATTTGATGATTTTCAACCTCTATCTTTGCAAGATAAATGTCTATCTATCTTTTCTCGTGAAGTTTGTTTTTGTTCTTTTGTCCTAATTTATTTTGTATATACTTCAAGATTTGTTCATGTATGGTTTGCCAACAATTTTGTTGCTTTGTGTTTTACTTCTTTTCTTTTTCCTTTATTAAATGATTCTGCTTAGAAAGAAGACTATAAGAATTTCCATTCAAGTGAAAAAACAATTCAATTCAATCCAACCTAACCTAAAAATGTGTACTAAACTTTCTCATTTGCCTTTTTCAACACTGTGGCCAAGAATGGTGGAGGAGGTGTGGAGCCCATCACCGGAAGGAGGTTGTTGTCATTGTTATTTCTTATATTGTGAGATTAAAAATATTATGTTCTATTTTGTCTCTCATTTTCTGTTTCGCCAATAAAAATCTTGTAAATTGTCAGTTTTTTTTTTTTAAAATTAAAAATTAAAAATAATGAATGGTGACATAAATTTCGGTATTCGATATTTGATTTCCATATAATTTCGAAATAATTTCGGTATTCGGTATTTAGTTTTCATATAATTTTGATTCAATTTAATTTTCATAAAATATTATAAAATCGAATCGAATACCAAAATTTTGTTTCTGAAAACCGAACCATATATTGAATGCACACCCCTATATAGAATAATATAATTTTTTCTCCAAATAAACGCTAAAAAAATAATCATATTTGAACAAAAGGCATAAAACAAGCCAAATGTGAGCCTAGATCTTTTAAGATTAGCCCAGATTGTTTTTTTTTTATTAGCCCACAGAGAATAATGATTAATTAATTCCTAAGTAAATAATTCTACAATGATCAAAAGCATGTAAAATAAATCCGATGGTTGATGATGATTTAATTAAACTAAATTAAATAACTAACATAAAACAAATAACTTAAACAAGAAGTTTGATAAGAGAAAGATCTAAGGCACATGAATTCACTAAATTAATCAATATATTATCCTAACGATATGTTATTCTAGATTGAGTTTCATTAATCGATCGATTTCCAATTATATCTAATAACCTTTTTCAAGGCTTATCAAACCTATTCTCATGAATAAACCAACTATATGTCTATGTTGATTTTAACCCATAAAAACGCATTAAACACATGAAATCATAAAGATCGCACAAACCATACAAGTATATGTCTATCTTGCATGCAACTTATGTTCAGATTATTTAATCTAATTAACAAGGTCAGCTGTCGCAAATCTTCCAAGTTAATGTAAAGACAATTTGAGTGGTAGCTAATCACACAAAAGCATTAAGAACAATAATAAGAAATTAATTCCACAAAACTCATCGAATAACAAAATCACAAGAATAATATATAAAATTAATCTAGCTACATCATGGCCTTAGAATAAACATTTAGCTCATACTAGAGAAAAATTCAATAACAAATCAAAACCTAGAATAATCTAATAATGACTGGATATATTTTCCTAAGACTAGTAAAGAGTATTTATAGCAATAGAAATCTCCTAGCTTAAGGTAATTGACATAGATCAAAACTCTCTTACTCTTCTAAAGTAGTTGACATAAAATACAACTCTTCAAGATTCTTTAAGGTAGTTGAAATACACCAAAACTCTTCTAGTCCGTAAAAGATATATCTTCAATTCTAGCAGCTTCTTTCTTGTTCTGCAAGTTTGATTCACTTTTAAGCTTCAAAAGTACTATTTTGCCCCTATGATTAAAAGGACAAAGAAGTGAGGATTATACCATTCTAAGCTCAAAACGCAACATAACAATATACAAAATTGCTATTAGAATAGACGAAATAATAGACTATATTACGAGTTATCAAGTATTATTACAAGTGCAACATAAAGATCACCACTCCACAGACAAAAGAGATCGTATTAGGCAAGTGAATCTTCTAACAATAGTAGTAGCTCTAAAAATGATCATGATATCAGGCCAAAAGTGCTTTGGCAGGTGGTAGTAGAGCAACCGCGCCTCGCTCCGAGTTAGAATACTTTATGAAGATCACCTTCAACTTGTTATCTGCTGCTGTTCCATGTAAGCTTACCAGCAACTTGACACAATCAACCAACTGATCCTCAGAAAAACAGGTGAATATTCATCTAGAAAGAATGCCCCAACTCTAACCTCAACTCTTACTGCTAGAAGCAAGTCTGCCTGTGGATTGAGCAAGAAATCAAAGGAGGATGACATAGTTGATATTGATGTTGCGGACGCTGATAATGAATTTGCTGTTTTGAATATGTTGAAGATATCTATAACTTCTACAAGCTTGCTAAGAATGAGAGTAGAGTTCATGATTACATGGATTCACAACCTGAACTAAATGAGAAAATGAGGGCAATTATGATAGATTGGAATATTGACGTCCATAAAAAATTTGAACTGAATTCAGAGACTATTTACCTAGCAATCAACATTGTGGATCGTTATCTATCTGTGCAGACTACAATAAGGAAAGAGTTGGAGTTAGTAGGCATGAGTGCTATGCTTATAGCCTCAAAATATGAAGAAATATGGGCTCCTGAAGACAATGACTTTGTATGCATTTAAGATAGAGCTTACACTCACCATCAGGTATTGGTTATGGAGAAACGTATTCTAGGCGGGTTAGAATGGAATTTAACAGTTCCTACACATTATGTTTTCCTTGTTCGATTCATCAAAGCCGCCACCTCAGTTCCTCCTGATTCAAATATGGAGAATATGGTCTACTTCTTGGCAGAACTTGGAATGATGAATTATGGGATAACAATGATGTATTGTCCATCGATGGTTGCTGCCTCAGCAGTCTATGCAGCCAAATTAGTTAATGAACATAAATAATAAAAACTTAAAAATATAGAATATTCACGTTACAAATTGTAAATGATTAAAAAATCACAATTGGAGAGACGATTTTTTGCCCAAGGTAGGAGAAAAGAGATTTCGATGGGATCAGGAAAGTATAAGAACCACATGTTTTACCGACAATGCCAAGCATGCTTTCTTATCCAAATCCATTGAATTGACCAGTTACAACAAACAACCAACATCCAACAAAAAAATAAAATTTTTTTTTTTGGAAGAAATAGATTAGTTATATATCTAGAGAGTCATATAGCAATTTAATTGAAAAATAAATACTTTTATCAAATAATAAATTTACGATTAGATTAACATTTCTTTTTACGCAATGTAAACAGAAATGAGATGCCTAACATAGGAAACTACAGTTTTTTGGCTGATTTATAACTTGAGAAACTTCCCATGTTAACTAAATCTAATGAAAAGTTAATTAGATCTCTAAGCATAATTTCTTAGCGAGCATCTGATTCAGTTTTATGAAAAAAAATTATAACGTCCCTTACTTTTAATATACAACGTAGTATGTAAGAATATATATCATGTTCATAACAGATTTTTCATAGCTACGAATTCATCACAATAGAAAATGTAGAAATAGCAATAAGAATAGGTAGATTTCCGACTACATCGTCCTATTCTTCGTGTTCTATTACATATAAATATAATTTTTTCGTGTTCTATTATATTAGTGTGATTAATTTAGAATGTAATAAGAAAAATACCATTGATTTTTTTTTAAAACCCGATTGGACGGTTGTTCCATATAGGGGAGAGAGAACTGCCTCAGACGAGCAGAAGATAGCCCTAGAAAGGGAGATTAAAGATTGTCGCGTACGGGCGCAGAGAGTATCAGTCTCACGACGGCGAGGTCGTGGGCAGGCGGCTAGGACACCTTTGATGATTTTCTTCTTCTGTTAAGTTTGAAATTTTATGTTTTGTTTTCGGACGAAACATTATCCAACTTGAATTTTTATTTTTTTAAAGTAATCTATTGAAACCAAAACCATAAGGGACACTCTTGATGTGTTAGTAAAAAAAAAATATTAAATCTCTTTATTGGTGATTTGATCACCATTAATTTAGAGCCGGTGAGCCCCCGCCCTTCATCTTCCACAAAACCTAGCTTTATGGCTGCAAATTGTAGATGAAGTTTGTTTGTCGCTGCTGGTTAAGGACTAAAGCTCAAAGTATACTTCCCGATGGCATGATGAGTCTGATTGGATTGAGTTTCGACATGAAATTTTTGGTTCCAACACTCAGATTAATCTCAAATTCAAATCAAATTTCTCCATTATTTAATGGGATGTGCTGTGCTGCCGAAAAGCAATATTTTCGGCACCTAAAGATAAATGATAAACCAATAGATTTGTGACATGTGGAAAATATGACTTGCAATAGCAAGTTTTTATTTTTTTTATTTTTAAAAAAAAATTAAGATAATGACATGGACGAATGAGAGTTTGCCACATCATCCAAATCAAGTGACCGGTTACATGTTAAACCGGTCAACACACATTTGTTAACCATATTTTTTTTTATTAGTAACTTTGGTATTTGTAATGGTAAAATTAAAACAAAAATTGGTAAATTTTAATAAATAACTAGTAAATGTTGAATATTACTACTTTATTTTATAATCTTACCATTTTTTATTTGAAACTTACTACTTTTATCATGAATATTTATATTATATAAAATAGTAAATTTATATGCAATAATGGTGAATTTCATGACATAAATAGTAATTTATTTTATAATAATGGTAAATGTGCTGAAAAATAACTTATTATTTAAAAAATAAAATTTATCACATTAAGTTCTATTATTACCATTTTTATCTCAGTTGTAGCTATTGATAAAATGGTAAGTTTAGTGAAAAAATCGGTAATATTATTTACATTGTTTGTAACTTTTGTTAAAAAATTAGAAACTTTTGTAAAGAATAAAAATCACTATATAAATATCCAAATTCAAACAAAACTTAACATTTTAGGATGAATTTTATTATTTTGTAAATTTTAGCAATAATTTGGTAGTTTTTTAAAATAAAATTATAAATTTTATGAACTAATTGGGGGAAAAATCTGTTGGCAAAGACGGATTTGCGAAATTCGTCCATTACTGACGTGGATAATTTTCTGAATTCTCAGTAGCAGTCAACAAGGATCCATGAACAAAACTCTTTTTTGAAACTCAGTCCAACTATGATGCAAAATCCGGTAGTATAACATTCTTCATTTAACAAAACTCTATCCTTTAAGAAATTAGTTGAAAATATATTCCTAATATAGTGTATACTGGTGTAGCTAGATTTGCTTTAGAACATAAGTTATATGACTGGTAGTGGTTCAATTCTCTTATGCAACATTTTTCATTTTTTTCGTTTACTTTTTTAATTAGAGAAATTAATAACATGTTTAATATTTCAGTTTTGCTAAATAATAACATATTTAATATACTCATAAATAATTCATAATACTTTGGATTAAAAATTTGTCAATACTATGTATTTTAATTATAAGATAGCCAATAAACACCCAAATTGTTGTATGTTACCAGTTTGTGAAGAGCATTAATGGGCAAAAAATTAACTGAAGAAAAATTTGAGATAATAGTTTAGAAATCGAAATAAATGGACATAAAATAATAATGCTTGTATTAATTAATTTTCGAATTACAATAGATAGATTTAACAAACGAATCTTGTTCTAAATTTTGTTTAAGAAAGACTACTTTTGAGAATACATTAGAAAGAGAAAGAAGTAAATCAACTGTATTTTATGTAGTATATAAATTAGGGAAAAAAAGTAATTAACTAAAATTATATAGATTAGAAGAAATTAATTAATAGATTATTACTACTACGAAATTGTTGTAAGTACATCCTAACGTTACAAGTAATCTATACCACATTTGTTTAAGTAATTATACATTACTTATAATATTTTCAAAATGGGTATGCCCGCTCATCCCGCCGCCCATGCCCGCTTTTAAGGGACCATAAAAAAGGATGCCTGTAACGAGATTTTTTTTAAAAATTCGAATAATTTTCTTTTTTTAACGATGATAAAATTAGTGCTTGTTCGACAACTAAGTATTTTAACACTTTGTCTAAAAATTATGTGGTATAAATTATTTAACAATAATTGGATTACTTGTTAGTATAAAATTAGAAACTGTGTTCGATATAACACAAAGTACTATTACACAGCGACTTATAAAACACCGGTTAAAAGGAAAACGAATATATGCAATAAAAATAATAATCCTCAATATACTAAGTAGTATATAGTTATTTAAACATTATTTAGATGAGATTCTTTGTTAACATATGACACATGTTAAAGGAAGAACGAATCTAAATATTATAAATATGATTAGATTACTTGTTAATATAAAATTAGAATTATTGTTTGTTAGACCACAAAATATTATATACAAAGTCTTATAATACACTGGTTAAAAGGAAAACGAATATATATACTACAATTCCTGGCCTCGTCCTTGGAGCGGGGCGGGATGGGCGTGCATACCTGTTTTAACAATACTATAAGTAATGTATAATTATTTAAATAAACGTAGTATAGATTACTTGTAACGTTAGAACATACTTACAACAGTTTCATAATAGTAATAATCCATTAATTAAAATTTTATAATATGTATGATCTTAGTTAATTACTCTTTTCCTAATTAAATACTACTTAAAATTGAGCTGATGTATTTCTTTCTCTTTCTGATGTATTCTCAAAAGCAGTTTTTTTAAACAAAATTTAGAACAAGATTCGTTTGTTAAATCTATCTATTGCAATTTGAAAATTAATTAATACAAGTATTATTATTTTATGTCCATTTATTTCGATTTCTAAACTATTATCGCAATTTTTCCTTCAGTTATTTTTTGCCCATTAATGCTCTTCAGAAACTGGTAACATACAAATTTTTTAGTGTTTACTGTCTATCTTATAATTAAAATACATAGTATTGTCAAATTTTTAATCCAAAGTATTATGAATTATTTATGAGTATATTAAATTAAATATGTTATTATTCAGCAAAACTGAAATATTAAACATGGTATTAATTTCCATGCAGGCGAAGGGTATCGAGCTCACGACCTTGAGGTCGTGGGCAGGCGACTAGGACACCTTTGATGATTTTCTTCTTCTGTTAAGTTTGAAATTTTATATTTTATTTCCGGACGAAACATTATCCAGCTTGAATTTTTATTTTTTTAAAGTAATCTGTTGAAATCAAAACCAGAAGGGACACTCTTGATGTATTAGTAATAAAAAATAAAAAATAAAAAAAAACTATTAAATGTCTCAATTGGTGATTTGATCACCATTAATTCAGAGCCGGTGAGCGCCCGCCCTTCTTCCACAAAACCTATCTTTATGGCTGCAAATTGTAGATGAAGTTTGTTTGTCGCTGCTGGTTAAGGACTAAAGCTCAAAGTATACTTCCCGATGGCATGATGAGTCTGATTGGATTGAGTTTCGACATGAAATTTTTGGTTCCAACACTCAGATTAGTTTCAAATTTAAATCAAATTCTCCATTATTTAATACTTAAAATTGTTGCAAAAGAGAATTGAACCACTACCCTTCCTATAACTTATGTTCTAAAGTAAAGCCAACTACAACAGTATAAACTATGTTAGAAATACTTTTTCATTTAATTTCTTAAAGGATAGAGTTTTGTTAAATGAAGGATGTTATACTACTGGATTTTGCATCATAGTTAGACTGAGTTCCAAAAAAGAGTTTTGTTCATGGATTCTTGTTGATTTGCTACTGGGAATTCAGAAAATGATCCACGTCAGTAATAGACGGATTTCACAAATTTGTGCTCAGCGGATTTGCAGAATCCGTCTTTGCCAAAAGATTTCTCCCCCAATTAATTCATAAAATCTATAATTTTATTTTAAAAAACTACCAAATTATTGGTAAAATTTACAAAATAATAAAATTCAACCTAAAATGGTAAGTTTTGTTTGAATTTGGATATTTATATAGTGATTTTATTCTTTACAAAAGTTTCTAATTTTTTAACAAAAGTCACAAAAAATGTAAATAAAATTACCGAATTTTTCACTAAACTTACCATTTTATCAATTGGTTACACCTGAGATAAAAATGGTAATAATAGAACTTAATGTGATAAATTTTATTTTTTAAATAATAAGTTATTTTTCAGCACATTTACCATTATTATAAAATAAATTACTATTTATGTCATGAAATTTACCATTATTGCATATAAATTTACTATTTTATATAATATAAATATTCATGATAAAAGTAGTAAGTTTCAAATAAAAAATGGTAAGATTATAAAATAAAGTAGTAATATTCAACATTTACTAGTTATTTATTAAAATTTACCAATTTTTGTTTTAATTTTTCCATTACAAATACCAAAGTTACTAATAATAAAAAAAAATATGGTTAACAAATATGTGTTGACCAGTTTAACAGGTAACCGGTCACTTGATTGGGATGATGTGGCAAACTCTCATTCGTCCATGACATTATCTTAATTTTTTTTAAAAACAAAAAAAATGAAAACTTGCTATTGCAGGTCATATTTTTCACATGTCACGAATCTATTGGTTTATCATTTATCTTTGGCTGGTGATATTGCCAAGGCAATTTACCTCTTGCCAAGGCAATTCTAATGCAAATTACAAGCATGCCCTTCACAGTATATTAATAGATCTTATCAAATCTCTTTCTAATGTTTCCTGCCCCTAAACCCTACATTCTCTCTCCAATCTGGGGTTTCTTTCCAAAAAATTCTCCTATGTTCGTCTCTCTTTTCCTCCATTCTTTTTTTAGATGTTCTGCGATCTGTTTTTTCTGTTCTTGATACCAAATATGTATGATTTTTAATTACTATTACAGTTTCTCAATTTTCAGTATAAACATTGGTCTTTGTATAATGTAAAAAGAGTTTTATATACAAAAGTTTTCTTTAAGGCGCATATCTTCATGAAGAAAAGATGAACACAATAGCGAAATTGGGAATTCAATAAATGAATTGCAAGAAATACAAGGACAAATGAAATGACTTGAGGAATAAGCTAGACTAAGAGAACACAACCGCCTCGAAATGACTGCAAACCATTGGTTGCATGCGAAAATGAAGGACACCCCATTTACTCGCATACCATCCGAGTTCACCACGCCATGTCGCCATGATACGAATCGGATTTTGTCTCAAATTTACCAAATTGATTTGCTCAGAAGGAATGATATACTAAGAAAATATTGGAAAAATTATTCCCAATTTTGCATTTTATCAAACTATCTTAGAACTATGAGCTCTAACAATATAACACAAAAAAAAACTTGGTTTGGGGAGAGTTTTCAGAAAAGGAATCCCAAATTGGAGAGAAGATTAGGGGCAAGAAAGATTATAGAGAGATTTGATAGGATCTATTAGTTGACTATGAGGGGTAAGCTTGTAATTTGCATTGGACTTGCCTTGGCCGGAGGTAAATTGCCTTGGCGATATCATTAGCCTTTATCTTTAGGTGCTGAAAATATTGTTTTTCGGCACCACAGCACATCCCTTATTTAATACTTGAGATTTTATTCTCATACTCGATCCAAAGAGAGTTTGGGGGTCTTACTTTGAATTTTAAAAACTAGACACAAATCAAATACACCCGATATTTTTTGAAAAAAACATTTCTGTGAAAGATAATCACTTTCTTGGATTTGAAGATGTAAAAGGCAAAGCTTCAAACTTGAGTATTCAGAAAAACTAGTCCTCAATTAAAATAATTACAGTCGAATTTTTTTTTTTAATAAAAAATTATTGAAATTAAAATCACAAAACCATATACATAGAGGGGGCATAACCTTACTTAGAATATTATGTGGAAGCAAACCCACTACTGCATCGTACTAAAATTCCTAATATGCGTGGAATTCCCAAAGAAATAATCTCATTTGCCAAAACTAACGTCTTTCAAAGGGTTTATACCTAGTCTTCATGTGATGTTTCGTAGGGACTTTTATGGTTTTTTTATTACTCTTACGTGAGCGGACAAGTGTAAAATCATCGTACTCATCTTCTAGTTGACAATCCGCCAATGCGTCGAAAGGTCCTGTGTTCAGGACCTCGATAATTTCTAATTCAATCGATGCACTTTCTTCTTGCGTTGTTGTGTCAACAGGTCCTTTTAAGGTAGGCGCCTTAATGCGTTTATTAAAATCTCGAAAACTTTCAAATAATGCATGACATTCTGAAAAGGGAGGAGTCGTTGGTGCATTTAGTTTGGTAGCTGAAAAAGTTTTGGGCTGCACGTCCTTTGTTATAGGATGGACCGGTGCTTATTTTTGAAGCACCGCTGGTGACTCCAAGCTGAAATCGTGCCCCAAATTTACCAGAATAACCTTATTAGAAACTGGGTTGGAGCTCTCTGATGGGCCCTTTGCCCCAGCCAAGATTGGGTTCTGCGCAGGCCCAGTGGAGCCTAGCACAGCTGGTGGGTCGGCTTCATCCAAGTTTGGGGGTGTTACTTCGAGGGTCGGGGCGGTGGGAGGGTTGGCCGGGTCATCAATTTGCACGGCTAAACTGTCATTACCCACTGAATCTGGGTCTTCATCAAAGATATCCCGATTTTGTTGAATCTCGTTATCTCTGTTAACAAATTCCGGCGAATCTGGTTTTGCTTCAAGAAGATCCCGCTCTTGATGAGGGAGATCCTCTACAACCAACCCTGCTATCTCCGGTGGTTCGCACGGCCCCTGGATGTCCACTTCCGGCTCTAGCTGTTCTATCCCCGGCGGCGGCGGCTTAGTACCAGTCAACGCCTCGACTTTCGGCATAGCGAGCTCCACCACCGCTGATGCCGATTCAGTTTCCTCAACCAGGTTAGTAACCACTGACTATTCATCTCTTGCGATCCCATTTGGTTCCGGGTCTGTTGGCAAACCCGTGACTGCTGCGACCGGGACTATTGTCCCTGTTTCCTTCCCCGTAATGGCCGGTAGGTCCGTTTGCCCTGAAGTTGTACCCGATCCCCGAGCCCTCAAAGCGAGTCAGCAACCGGACCTCTGGAATTATTGCTGGTTGAAGCCTTGCAAAAATAGTGGCCCTCCTACCCTTATCCAAACCCACCACCTTCGTCGCCGGTGCCGACTGTTTGTCCACGGGCCGACGATTCTGTTTACAATTAGCATTCGAGTGAGCCAAAGTCTTACACCCCAGACAATACTCCGAGAGTTCATCATAAGCGACTTCCGGCCAAAATCATTTGTCCGTTTTCGCATGCTTGATCCAAATACGATTAGGCAACTCCTTCAATACATCTAATTCGACGCAAACTCGAGCAACGCTCGGCCGTGTAAGGTTTGTCGTCGGCTTATCTAGTGCGAGTGGTATCCCCACCGCCGATGCCAAAGATAAAAGATTAACCTTATTAAATAAATGTAATGGCAATCCCCAAAAGCTAATCCATGCCGAAACTATTGATGGCTCTTCATGAACATTGAAATCGAATGTCCATTTGAAAAATCTCATCCAAAGTTACATAATTTCCATTCCTCACGCCTCCAATATCGGCAATAATTTGCTTCATGATGAAATCGGATGATATTATGGTTGCTATTCAGCCACCCTATCCAAAATTCGCCCTTAAATCAAACCCGGCCAAGATCCTTCTTGAATAATTCCATCAAGGGGCATTTACGCCGGAATTTTCCAGCACACGCAAGCCTCCATGGGGCTTCAAGCATCGGATGCTCTTCCTCATAAATTGTCAGGCAGGGCTCACCCTTGAAGGAGTCAAGCGGTTTGACCTGCAATGATGGTGGTGTGATGTGAGATTGAGAATGTTGTAGAATGTCAGCAAAGGATGTGCGTTTCCACGCACCCCCCTCGGCGGGAGGGGGAGGATCGTCCATGGCGACGCGGATCCCTAGGACTGCATGGGTCCAAAAATCTTGGAGAATTACAGTCGAAATTAAGTAACTAGTCCTCAATTGAAGGCGAAAAAGCATATTTTATTCTTCAGAAGAAAAAAACACACACACACAATGAGAATTTACAAAAGGAAGATTAGAGATAATTACTTAAATGGCAAAAAATTCTCTATCCTTGTTCTGTGTTCCGTTCCATATCCCTACGAATTGATGATTGACACGTGTTCATATTTTTACTACGGGTTCCACTATTTCTTTTAGGTTATAGGTTTTTAATTAAAAAATTAACACATGTTAATTTCTTATTAGTAGGACAGAGATTGAGACACCAAATGTGGATAGAAGATTCATATCTTACTTAAATAACTAACATTTTCATACTTATTTTCTCTCAGACACCAAACATAGAAACTACTTGCTTAAGATTGAGAAGCTTTTGTATGCCATTTTTTTTTTTTTTAAATAATGAGTCTGCTATCAACTATATTAAGAACTTAAAAGGAGATTCTGTTGGACTGTTTTTGTATTGTTTTTGTATTGAAGGGTTCCCTTTTATAGGATGAAGATCAGTAGTGGATTCAGTCCTCGAACAGTAAGGTCATTCGCCGATTTACTTTATTTGTGTGAGTTATTTATACATGCCATTTAAATAGAGCAAAAATACACAATACTTATATAAAAAAACATTTTTCAGCGGGCATGTGACCTCGCTGACAAAACACCTACATCCGCCACTGATAAAGATTGTGACACAAGTTCAATTATTCCAATCACCATAATTGGAGGTGAGTTTTTTTTTTTTATCCATAAACTTTTTATTATACAAGATAAGATGATAAGCCAACATGGCAAAAATCATCAATCCTATTGCTTTAAATTTCATCGCAAAAAATACCTACTCTCTCCTCCCTGCACCTTACCCCATCTCTACTCACCCCAACCAGGGACGATGACAGGGGCCTCCAAGATTTTTTAAATACTACTATTTATTGAAAATTTATGTGTATTTTAAAAAATTTAAAAAAAATTTATTCATTTCATCCCCCAAGAATTTTTTTTTTGCCTTTTTTATTGCCCCCCA
The DNA here is from genome assembly GCA_026122235.1 of Vinca minor. Taxonomy (NCBI): domain Eukaryota; kingdom Viridiplantae; phylum Streptophyta; class Magnoliopsida; order Gentianales; family Apocynaceae; genus Vinca; species Vinca minor. Next base: position 5,927,144 of record JAOCZM010000291.1, read on the forward strand.
AAAATTTTATCAGTTTCGCCCCTCTAATACCAAATTTTTGGCTTCGTCCCTGACCCCTACCACTACCCCCTATCAAGTCAAAACTCACTCCTCCCACCAACACCAACACCACCACAAATGCAGCCACAACAACCACTTGCCGCGGCGGCTTTTTTTTAATATTTTAAATCCAACCACAACTTTTCTCTCTCCAGATCTGGGCAGTTCAAAATCCCATCCGGCGTACGGAACAATCCCTGTTTCGCATAGGAGCCGGACTGGAATCAGACGATGAATACGTAAAGGGGACAGAGCAAGTGATAAACAAGGTAAGAAATACAATAAGAATGGACAAAAATGACCCTAATATAGCTAATGCTGTTTCCGAGCTTAGAGAAACATCTAATTTTTGGGTGGCAAAGTATAGAAGAGAGAAGTGTTTGCTAGGAAGGCAGGGACGGATTTACATGTTGGTCAATGCAGTGGCGGAGCCAGAAAATTTTTTTTAGAGGGGCACAATTAACATTGACAAAATAAATTCATAAAAGCATATAAATATTGGCGGAGCCAAAATTTTTTTTTTTGATGAAATCTTATAAAGTAGAGTTATTCACATTTTGTTCACCCTTTTCACTCTACTGGTCAGTGCTTCATAAACCTCCAAGTCCTCTGGCTTCATATTATTTCATATTGTGGACTTTTTATTTTGAAATTTTTATAGTTTTACAAGAGAGCCCATTGTAGATTTTTTATTAGTAATTTTATTTTTTAGTCTCTTACACACTTAAATTTGTTACCATTTTAACCAAAATTGTTAAAATATAAGTGGTGTCATTCCTACAAACTAAATAATTTAATTTTAAATCGTAAAGTGATTCAAAATGGGTACAATAAACAATGTTCACGAGACGAGGTGTTACAAAAATAAAACTAAATAAATAAATAATTTAATTTTAAATTGTAAAGTGATTCAAAACGGGTACAATAAACAATGTTTACGAGATGAGGTGTTACAAAAACAAAACTATAACTAAAAAATTTTTTTTTTTTTTTTTTGGAAAAAACTGGTGGGGCACTTGCCCCACTGTGGCTCCGCCACTGGGTCAATGTATGCCCAGGTCCACCCATGATTAAAGAAAAAAGTTGGCCTATATGGTATTATTGTTAAATGTTTACATTAGCAGTCTAGGTTCGATTCTCCTCTGCAACGTTTTTTTGCTTCTTTTTTTTCCTCTTTTTTTGGCAAGACTGTATCCAAATGAATTTGAGGATGTTACTGATAAGGAGTTGTCTGACCAACTTGAGAATTATATTCAGAGTGTCAAGATGGATAATAATTTTTCCAAGTTGAAGGGGATCTCGAATATTTCTAAGACTCTTGTCCGAACAAAAAAGCACAAGACTTTTAGATTTGTGTACCGACTTGTAAAGCAAGCTTTGACATTACCAGTGGCGACATCAACTGTTGAAAGAGTGTTTTCGAGATTGAATTATGTGAAGAATGAGAAGAGAAACAATATGGCGAATACATGGCTCAATGATTGCTTAGTTACTTATGTGGAGAAAGAAGTGTTTAGCACAATCGATGATATGGATATCATCAAACGTTTCCAAGCAATGACCAAAAGGAGAATACAATTGCCCTAAATTAGAATCAGACATTTACTTTTGAGTTGTAATTTAAACAATCGTTTGTTTATGTAATATTGGTATACTTTTGCCGATAATCGTTTTCTTCTATATTTTAAATTGTTGAAGGACCACCCTAAATTTCAACCATGGATCCGCCCCTGTAGTAAGGGCTTCTTTTTTGGATATCTAACATCTTCGATAATTATACGTATAATAAAAAATACTTACTGTGTCTAAAATTGAATATCCATATCTAACATCTTCGATAATTATAAAAAGATTAATTTTAGTATATGTAAGTTATCATAACACAATTACAGAAGGTTAGGGGTTCCAAAGTGATCAAGAAGACAATGTGGCACTATTGATGATTGATTTGCAGTTCACAAGTACTGGGAATTAGTATGTATATTTTAATCACGATCAATGAACATAGTCTTTTACCCCTTTTTTTTCTCCATCTCTTTTCGCTGATTGAAAATTTCAATTGTGAAAATAAAAAGTACTGTTGACATCAATAATTGATTTGTCTCAGTTGGAATGAATGTTGACGGTCCAACTCTTATAGATGAATAATACATTGAATGTCTCATGTAATGAATCAGTTTAATGGACCTTGTGATTTTGAACAAACAAAAATTGAAATAATTTTTTTAAATATAAATTCAATCCAAATACACAGAAACTTCATTTTATTAGTTGGTCCTTTGTAAACCTTGAAAGTGGACAAAGGATTGCAACATTTTGCACATGCCTAAAACTAGTTATTGGCTTTGAGAGAAGAAGAAGAGTAAATAAGTGGAGTAAGATACAAATCAACTTCTCGCCTCATTGTCACTCCTCTACTCTCCGTCATCTCTAATCCATGAGGTAGTAGTAGTTGGTTGAGCAAAATGAAGCTTGGGGGTTGAAAACAAGGATGAAATGTGGCTTTAATAGGAGTAACTACACGTAGAAATCTGTTGTCCCCGTTCGGTGTTCTATTCTATATTTTCATTAATTAATAAATTAACATGTGTTATTAAATGATTGTGAGGACTAGTACACATTTTACATCCATGAGGGAGTAGTTCAGCTAGAAATTTTGAATACAATAAATAAATATCGCGTTGATTTAATTAATACTCCCTCCATTCCTTATTAATTGTCGTTTAAGAGAAATCTAGGAGTCCAAATTAATTGTCGTTTAAGGTTCTTTTGTTAGGTGTCAACAATTCATTTCAATTATACCCTCAACATTTTCCTTTCTTTATAATATAGAAGTGAGAGAGAAAGAGAGGGAGGATGGGGTAGTATTGGAAGTTTAGGTGGAATGGACAACTTCCTTAATTTTCTCAAATTGTCTAAAGAGTCTTATATTTAGGAATGGAGGGAGTAAAATTTAAAGTAAATGTAAGAATTGTTGCAAGACAATTGAAACGGAATAAGAAAAAATGAGAACTATGATAATTAAAATAATATTGACAGGTAATAATAAATATTGAAAATATGACATTAAAGAAAAAGAAAAATGAGAACTAAGATAATTAAAATAATATAGACCGGAGTAGTAATAATAAATATTGAAAATATGTCAAAAACGAAAAAGAAAATTGAGAAAGAAGAGATCTCGACGAGATCAGGAAAACAAACGCTATGTCAACACCTAATTATGCGGTTGACTTATGGATGGAACCTTACGGTTATACTTGTACTTCCTCCTCCTCAATGTTAGACTGTTAGTCATCTCAAATTAAGTGAGATTAAAAATGATCACGAGGTAAGTGGCGGAGTCAGAAATTTATTCTTGGGGCAAATTTTTTATTAAAAATTTATGCTTGGGGGTTAATAAAAAGTTTTTTCTATTTATACTAATGGGGTATATTATTGGTGCTAAATATAGTGAATTTCTCTAATGAAATAATATACAAAGCTTACACAACATTGGGGTGTAACCATCCTTCGTATTCATCCTAAAGGGCTTGTGGAGAATCCCAAAGGAAAATGTTGCAAAGGGTTTTGGTGCTTTTTACTCTGGATTTCTTAAAATCATTATTTTATGTGTGAATATACACTAGAACGCCTATGTTTACCAATAATTCTTCAGATCCACTATTCTTCAACTAGTGGCAGAGCCACAGTGGGAGTTGTCCCACCAGTTTTTTCCAAATTTTTTTTTTTAATTATAATTTTGTTTTTGTAACACCTCGTCTCGTGAACATTGTTTATTATACCCATTTTGAATCACTTTACGATTTAAAATTAAATTATTTAGTTTGTGAATTATAGGAATGATACCATTTATATTTTAACAATTTTGCTCTTGATTTGGTAACAAACTTAAGTGTGTAAGAGACTAAAAAATAAAATTAGTAATAAAAAGTCAATAATGGGCTCTCTTATAAATTATAAAAAGTCCACAATATGAAGCCAGGAGACTTGGAGGTTTATGAAGCACTGATCAGTAGAGTAAATATGGTGAATAAAATGTGAATAACTCTAGTCTATAAGATTTCATCAAAAAAAAAAAAGTTTTAAATAAATTTTTTTTTGAATCGGAGGTAGTATATTACATTATTCACTAGAACGCCTTTGACTATTAGTCATTTGTGGTTAATACTTCATGACATCTCATTATTCTAATAAATATGTATTCATTGCATGAGGCACATTACCTTTTTTTTTCTTTTCTCTTTTTTTAATAGGGGGTGGGAAGGACTAGCAGATCGCAGATGTCGAAATTCATATTAATATTTCCGAGGGGTACTACTTTGCTAGTTGGGCACATTACTAAATTAATAAAAAAAATTAATTACAAATTAAGATTCATTTTTTTTATCAATAATTACAAAATAAGATGAAAAATGGCCATTCTATCGAGTATAAAGTCGTATTTATTTTTTTTATATAACAAAATCATTATTTTATGTGGGAATATATACTAGAACGCCTACGTTTACCAATAATTCTTCAGATCCACTACTCTTCAACCAATGGCGGAGCCAAGTGGGCCTGATTTTAGTTTTGTTTTTGTAACATCTCGTCTCGTGAATATTGTTTATTGTACCCATTTTGAATCACTTTATGATTTAAAATTAAATTATTTAGTTTGTGAATTATAGGAATGACACCACTTATATTTTAACAATTTTGCTCTTGATTTGGTAACAAACTTAAGTGTGTAAGAGACTAAAAAATAAAATTACTAATAAAAAATTCACAATGGGCTCTCTTGTAAACTACTCCCTCCATTCCCTATTAATTGTCGTTTAGGAGATATCTAGGTATCCAAATTAATTGTCGTTTAAGGTTGTTTTATTAGTTATCAACAATTTATTCCAATTATACCCTCAACATTTTCCTTTATTTATCAAGTAGAAGTAAGAGAGAGAGGAGAGGTGGGGTAATATTGGAAGTTTAAGTGAAAATGACAACTTCCTTAATTTTCTCAAATTGTCTAAAGAGTCTTATATTTAGGAATGGAGGGAGTATAAAAAGTCCACAATATGAAGCCAGAGGACTTGGAGGTTTATGAAGTACTGATCAGTAAAGTGAAAAGGGTGAACAAAATGTGAATAACTCTACTCTATAAGATTTCATCAAAAAAAATTCTTCAGATCCACTACTCTTCCTGCTCAGTAGAGTGTACCAACTTGTAAAGCCAGCTACCAATAATTCTTCAGATCCACTACTCTTCAACTCTTTTTTTCCTGTCTATATATACAGTGTCAAATTAAGCAGAAAATGTGCAATTCAATTAATCAGATCGACCATTAATTCTTCAATATCCAATGGATGTGCAAAGTGATGAGTTTAGTAAAGCACAAGCTCATATTTGGAGCCAAGTCCTATGTCACATCCCCACTGCAACTATTAAATGTGCCATTGAGCTCGGTATACCCGACGCAATAGACAATCATGGCAAAGCCATGACTCTCGCTGAGCTCACTAATTCTCTTCCATTAATCAATCCTTCTAAAGCTCCCTTTGTGCGTCGTCTAATGCGTATCTTAGTTAAGAATGGTTTCTTCTCCGAACAACAAATAACAAATGATCATATTGCTTATGGACTAACCCCTTCAAGTCGTATTCTACTGAAAAACGAGCCATTAAATTTAAGAGGACTTGTTCTTGCAAATCTTGATCCTTCTCATATGAAGTCTTGGGTGGCCTTAAGTGAGTGGTTTCAAAATGATAATGAGGAGGCGAAAACCGCCTTCGAAATTGCTCATAATGGGAAGAATTTCTGGGATTATAGTGCTGAAGATACGGAGCATGCTGAGATTTTCAATGAAGCCATGGCCAGTGATTCCAAGTTGGTATCTGAGTTGCTGATTAATACTGAATATAAGTTGTTGTTTGAGGGATTAACTTCAATGGTGGATGTTGGAGGCGGCACTGGCACAATAGCTAAAGCCATTGCCAAAACTTTTCCTAACTTAAACTGCACCGTGTTTGATCTCCCACATGTGGTTGCCAACCTTGAGTCAATGGGGAACTTGGAATTTGTTGCCGGCGACATGTTTGTGAAAATACCCCCTGCTAATGCAATCTTTCTCAAGGTATGTACATTCTTATTAACTCCATTCCATGATGGCTAGGAATCTTATATCGCCAAACGGTTTTTTATTCTCAATTTTCACTAATAAAAAACCGCTATGTGTTAATCCTCTAATTAAAAAAATTATAATATTAAAGAAATATTGGAGCCCACAGGGTTAAAGTGAACACGTGGCAAACACATATCGTAACACAGAATGGGGATATAAGATTTTTTGCCCCATTCCATAATATAAATACATGTAGCGAAATTTAAGGAAGCAAAAAACAGGTACTTTGTTTGTCAAAATATCAATATTACTCCGTTAAATATTTGCAACACTAATTCTATTTAAGAAACTAGTATTGATATTTTAACTAAAAAAGTACATTGTTTGTTTGCTTTCTTATTGTTTATTATATGTTATAAACGACTTATATTATGAAATGGAGGGAGTATTGTTTATAGATACTAAAGATCTTCCAGTCACTAATGCATTTAATATAAAATGGAGGGAACTCTTTACTTTAATCACAAACTGCTTAACAGTTATAATTTTCTAGAATAATTATTGAAAGAAAAATATATACTTCTTCATTAATTTCATCACCCCGAAAATTTGACATATAGTTTATTGATTAATTCAAATGTGATTTTAATTGATAAACAGTGGATCCTTCATGATTGGAACGATGAAGACTGTGTGAAGATACTGAAAGCCTGCAAAAAGGCTATTCCAGAAAAAGAGAAAGGTGGGAAGGTTATCGTCATAGACACTGTGATAGGTAGCAAGATAAACGACGACGAATCAATTAAAGCACAGTTATCTATGGACATGGGCATGATGGTAGATTTTGCATCAAAAGAAAGAGATGAGAAAGAGTGGGCAAGTCTCTTTAAGGAAGCTGGTTTTAGTAATTACAAGATTTTTCCTAAGCTGGACTTCATTAGAAGTGTCATTGAGGTTTATCCTTAAAGAGGGACAATGTACTAATTCAATTTCTAAAATAAGTTCTCTTCTAGCAATTGCATCACTTATGTTATCCTTTTTTAACTGGTTGGTGGAGTGGTTGTCCAACATTAGTAATTATAATTGTAATAATCATGATTTTCAATTTTGAAAATCTGAATAAGAATGTGCTTTTATTTGCGGAATGATTTCAAATTATAAATACAATATATATATATATATATATATATATATATATATATATATATATATATATATATCTTGATAAATAATTCTTTATTTCTCTTTGGTCTAATCTCAATAAAATTGTTATTAGTGAGTACTGAAATAAGTTTACACAATATTGGGGTGTAACCATCCTTGGTATTCATCCTAAAGGGCTTGTGGAGAATCCCAAAAGAAAATGTTATAAAGGGTTTCCCTGAATACACACACTATGACATGCTTAATGTATAAATTCAAAGTGAACTTTTGATTTAATTATAAACTTCAAGCTTGTGGAGAAAGTCACCTTATCTGGTATTGTACGGTAATCCTAAAACCCAGGAACCTTGGCCTACTCCGACCCAGGCTCCATCTCTAGGAGTGGCATTACTGAAGGATGTAAAGTTTTAGGACGCCAAAGAAACTATGAGATGTGCAAGAACATTGAAGTTTCTATATATGATCTTCAATGCTATGAATTAATGGAGCTAATCAATTACGTAAGTTATTGCCTATAACAATGTTTATATACTCTAAAAAGATACATAAATATCAGAATTACACTCAAAACATTTGAATTATGGGGCTCATCACATGCATATATTCGAATAGTTGTGAGATATAAAATGTCGTTGTTTATAAGTGACGTTCAATGTTATTAGCTTCAAATTTGTTCAAATCACTCTGCCGACGTGAGGACACTGTTGGTGGGCGATTTGTGAATACCCTCGCAAGCGACATATAATTCTTAAAACCTGCCTTGCCATGTGGTGGTAACAAAAACCGAAGTCACCATAATTTTTTTTAACCAACAAAAACTTCAAATTGCTTCATCTACCCTTCAAACCTACAAGTAAAACAATCACAATATGAGGGCCATAGAGCAGCAGGGTAATCAGTGGAGGCATGGTCCCCTAACTGGGGGGGAAATTGCTAAATATTTTTCGTTTTTTTAAATTCTACTGATGGTATTATAACATATATGATGTTTTGATCTCGGCCCGCTGAGATATTTCGCATGTCAACATATTTTGAAATACTATTTATAATATAGAACTGTATTCATGAGAAAAGATGACGTAGACACCAACCAATAAACTGCATTTTTTCATTTTTGTTTTTGTTTTCTTAATGATACAATATAAGAGGTGCAACACTCACATACTAGAATTTTATAGAGTAAGCATTGTTTGTGAAAATCAACCCATATGAATCCTTCAATACTCCAGGACTTTATTTATATGGAAAATGCTAAAATGACTCAATTAAAATGTTTCAAAATTAAATTAAATAATTGTGAAATTATATATCTAAGAATAAAATATTCTCGATTCTTTATTTGTCATAACACTTTATGTGATATTTTACGTTTTATCTCTTAATTGATTTAATTAATTGACTCACCTAGACCCTCCTAACACTTGCATATATTTTGCCGAAAAATACAAACAAAGTTAAATACTGGTTTATTTTCAGTAGCTAGTTTACATTAGTTTTTTAATGGAGGACCAAAATATCAGATGGAAATATTGATTACAATTAAATAAATAAATATTGTGTTTATTTAATTAATTAATTTTAAAGTGAATATAAGAATTATTGTAAGAGAATCAAAACAGAATAAGAAAATGTGAGAATTAATACAATTAAAATCATATATAAGGAAGTAGTAATAATAGATATTGAAAACAGGACAAGAAGAAGAAGAAAAACGTGACAGAAGAGATCTCGACGAGATCAGGAAAGCAAACGTTATTTCAACACCTATTTATGTGGTTGACTTATGGATACAACCTAACGGTTATACTTGTATTTCCTCGTCTCATGTTAGTTATCTCAAATTAAAATTTATACTGATTAAAAAAATAGTTAGTTAGGTCGATTATTATTGTGAAATGACAAATAATAATTTAAGATTTTTTAGTATACATTCTAATACATTTTCTAATATACTAATGATATAATCATATGTAAAATGATTTCACCATGTCTTAGTAATGTCATCACAAGTGAAACAATATCATTGGTACACTAGAGAACAAACTAGAAGATTGTAAGTCCAAAAAAATCATTTAAATGTTTTTAGTACAATAAATTTTATGTTTGTTGAATTAATAAAGGGTTAATTCCATTTTAACACCCTTTACTCTAGGGGTGTGTTAATTAAGGAACAAATCTTTTCAATTTGTCAATTGAGTGACTGATTTGGATGGAAAAATTAACGGATCTAACAGAATAGATGATGGCCCACGCATCATAAGGGCGTTATATTCTTTTAAATTTTAAAATATTATTTTAAAGAAAATATCAACTCATGTAAGTAAAACCCTCTATTAGAAAGAAAAAAAAAATAGTTAAAAAAAGTCCTATTCTAACAGTTGTTCTTAATACTTCATATGTTTCTGAAAATAAGACCTTTTAACATTTGTATCCATTCTCAAAAGTTGTTAGATCTTTTTTCAAATTTTAAAGATTTTTTTTTTTAAAAGTTACTATTACATATAAATATAATTTTTTCGTGTTCTATTATATTAGAGTGATTAATTAAGAACGTAATAAGAAAAATACCATTGATTTTCTTTTTCTTTTTTTTTGAAGCCCGATTGGACGGTTGTTCCATATAGGGGAGAGAGAATTGCCTCTGACGAGGAGAAGATAGCCCTAAAAAAGGAGATTAAAGATTGCCGCATGCAGGCGGAGGGTATCGAGCTCACGACCTTGAGGTCGTGGGCAGGCGGCTAGGACACCTTTGATGATTTTCTTCTTCTGTTAAGTTTGAAATTTTATGTTTTATTTCCGGACGAAACATTATCCAGTTTGAATTTTTATTTTTTTAAAGTAATCTGTTGAAACCAAAACCAGAAGGGACACTATTGATGTATTAGTAAAAAAAAAATTATTAAATGTCTCTATTGGTGATTTGTCTCTATTAAATGTCTCTATTAAAAAATATTGTTGACATTAATAATTGATTTGTCTCAGTTGGAATGAATGTTGACGGTCCAACTCTTATAGATGAATAATACATTGAATGCCTCATGTAATGAATCAGTTTAATGAACCTTGTGATTTTGAACAAACAAAAATTGAAATAATTTTTTTAAATATAAATTCAATCCAAATACGCAGAAACTTCATTTTATTAGTTGGTCCTTTGTAAACCTTGAAAGTGGACAAAGGATTGCAACATTTTGCACATGCCTAAAACTAGTTATTGGCTTTGAGAGAAGAAGAAGAGTAAATAAGTGGAGTAAGATACAAATCAAATTCTCGCCTCGTTGTCACTCCTCTACTCTCCGTCATGTCTAATTCTTCTGAATTTAATTCTTGACCATAAAGTTTCCAATCAAAATGGAACAAAAATTGTGCCAAAGGCAATTCTACATTAGCCAAAGCGAATGAAATGCCTGGACATATCCTTCTTCCACCACCAAAAGGGATGTATTCAAACCAGTTTCCTTTGAAATTAACTTCGGATTCAAAAAATCGATCAGGATTAAACATTTCAGGGTCAGTCCAATATTCAGAGTCCCTTCCAATTGCCCACGCATTGACTAGAACTCTAGCTTTGGCCGGCACTTTATACCCTTTAATCTTGCATTCTTCCCGGCATTCTCTTGGAAGTAATAATGGGACAGGTGGATGAAGCCTCAAAGTTTCTTTAATAATTGCTTGCAAATATTTTAATTGATAAAGTCTTGTTTCATTAACAGTACCTTCTATATCATAAACGTTTCTTACCTCTTCTTGTGCCATTTTCAATATTTTTGGGTTTCTTATCATTTCACACATTGCCCAATCCACTGTTGCTGATGTTGTCTCAGCCCCCGCACTGAAAATGTTCTGAAACAAAAAGTATATATTATCATAGTCCACATATAAAAGATTACGAATAAAATTTGCAGGTCGATTATAGACACGTACTATATGCTGTTGGAGCATAATATTCACGAAATAGTTTTTTAATTCTACGTTCTAACTGGAGAATCTTTCCATTAAGACCACTATGCGACAAAACCAGGGACGGATGTAGCGTGCTGGCACCAGGATCATGAAAAAAATAAATTTAGAATATATGTTATATTTTATTTCATTTAAATGATAAATGTATTAGTGATCTATACACAAACTTGTTAGTGACCCACCAATAAAATAAAAATTTTCCAAAACCTTTACAAGTGTCGTGTGCGTGTTCTATATTTCTCGATCCGCCACTGACCAAAACAGCAGTCTCTGTAAACAGTTTTTCATGTAGTGAAGTGGATTATTATTGATTCAGGTTGTATGACCTAGCTAATGAAGAATATATAATCACCTCAACAAAAAAAAAAAAAAAAAATCAAAATTGACTTACAAAGATGACTGCTTTGATGTTGCGATCACCAAAGGGATATTCAAAGTCCCCACGCCTTTGAACGTTGAGCAGCACATCAACAAGATCCTCCTTATTATGATCTTCTCCATTTCCCTTATTTGATTTCTTCATATAATTCTCCTTATGCTCATTGAGAATATTTTCAACTATACCATCAAATTCCTTGTGTATCTTCTGAATCTTATATTTCGACGTACTAATTAATTCAAGAAATTTAATTGAAGGGAACATATCAGCAAAGGAAGATTCAGCAACTGATTTAGTAAGTTTGTCCAAAAGCCGAATGAATTCTTCTGTATTCTTATTTCTTTGTCCGAAAGCAGCACGAGTTGTTAAGCAATGAAATTTTCTTGCTAAGATTAATTGGCAAACTCTCTTCGGAACTAATCAATCTCATCGTATTTAAGGTCTCTTCTTCTCTCATGCATCGAAAAGATTGAACACTCTTTTGACTTAGAAGCTCCATCATAGAGATTTTACGTAGTTGTCTCCAGTAATTTCCATATGGAGTAAGAGCCATATCAAGAAAATCATAGGATAAAATTTTAAATGAAACTATATTAGAAGGCCTATCCGCAAAAATAATATCATGGGTTTTGAAAATTTCTTGAGCAATTTCTGGTGAAGAGGCAACAATGGTTGAAACTTCACCAATCTTTAAGTGCATCAATGGTCCATGTTTCTTGGCTAAATCACTTAGGATGTGATGAGTTTGACCACCAAGAAGCTGATGTAGGTTTCCTATTATAGGAAGAGTCTTAGGCCCAGGTGGCAGCTCATGCTTTGATTTGATGTTAGTAATGGACTTGTGAATTGTTTTACCCAAGATGAGGCAGAAAAGGAAGTAGGTAATGTAGGAGAAATAATACAACTCCATGAGGTAGTAGTTGGTTGAGCAAAATGAAGCTTGGGGTTGAACAAGGATGAAATGTGACTTTATATAAAGAGCAACTACGCGTAAAAATTTATTGTCCCCGTTTGGTGTTCCATTCTATATTTTTATTAATTAAGAAATTAACATGTGTTATTAAGTGATTGTGAAGACTAGTACATATTTTACATCCATGAGGGAGTAGTTCAGCTAGAAATTTTAAATAAAATAAATAAATATTGCGTTGATTTAATTAATAAAATTTAAAGTAAATGTAAGAATTGTTGCAAGACAATTGAAACGGAATAATAAAAAATGAGAACTAAGATAATTAAAATAATATAGACCGGAGTAGTAATAATAAATATTGAAAATATGACAAAAACGAAAACGAAAAATGAGAAAGAAGAGATTGGTTAAATATAGTGAATATCTCTAATGAAATAATATACAAAGCTGACACAACATTGGCTGTAACCATCCTTCGTATTCATCCTTCGTATTCCTCGTCTCATGTTAGTCATCTCAAATTAAAATTTATACTGATTAAAAAAATAGTTAGTTAGGTCAATTATTATTGTGAAATGACAAATAATAATTTAAGATTTTTTAGTGTATATTCTAATATTGCGACGTTGCTTAAAACAAAAAAGAGAAAGTTAAAGCAACACTTTTTGCAAACGTCGTAATATTTGGATTTTATACGACGTTTCATAGCGTCGATTATAGTAATTGTTGTTCACAACGACGTTTTGATGTTGGTTAGCGATATTTACATTAAATGTTGTTATTAATTGTTACTTTTTGTCACTTTATCCATTTATTCTAAAATATTAGGTGTCTCCTATCCATTCCCGCCATACCCCTAATTATTGAGATTTAATGGTTACTACCTCCGTCCCAAATGGTTTGACACATTTGAGATTTTCACAAAAATTTAGAAAATAATTGTAAAGCAATTAATATGACAAAAAAATATTAAATACCTCTCAATTAATGAATAAAAGGTACTCCCTCCGTTCCAAATTATCTGTCCACATTTTCTTTTTAATCTGTTCCAAATTATTTGTCCACTTTCTAAATAAAGGGTTCATTAATGGTGATTTTTCCAATACTACCTTTACATTAAATGTTGGAGAGAGAATAATATAAAGAGAAGGGAAAGTAAAATTAAATTATGAATAACATTAAATAGGGTCATGTTTAACATTTTACTATATTCCACTATAGAATTTGATGAAACCTTAATCTTCGTGCAAAACACAAAGTGGACAGATAATTTGGGATAGAGGGAGTAATTGTTAATGGTTAATTGAGTAATAAATTAAGGATATGATTAAAAAAATAACAATGAAGATACATTAATTTTTGAAACGTGACAAATAATATTAACCTACACCGACAGCCGAATGAGAAGTAATGCACTAACTATGGTGAAATGATTGTTGGTACTATATCCAGAAAACTGTCTACTCAAACTATATAAGTTTTAGACATAGGCATGTGAAGGAAATCAATTTTCAACAGTTTTTAGGTAACGTTAGCATGCAATATTCAATGAGGGTCGTACGAGACATAAATGGAAATATCTCTTATGGACCAAGCCTTGGCCACAAATTGGCCACGTCACCTCTTTCCTTTTATAAAATAAAAATTCAATTATCATCTCTCAACCACAGTTAAAATACATCAAATGTTTCTTAGTCCAGTGTAGAAATGGACAGCCCACGATCATGAGATCGTGGGTTCGATACCCTCTCATGCAATGGGGCAAGCTTTAATTGTCTCCCTTTCTAGGGTTATCTTCTCCTCTTGTGAGGCGCTTCTCTCTCCCCTTATGGGGCAACCGCCCATTCGGGCTTCAAAAAAAAAACACAATTAAAATACAAAAAGATAGTTCTGATATTGACACAGTTAAAAATACAAAATTATCTCTCTCCTCATTCTGTTGTGATGTGGCCAATTCTGTACCACATGGTCCATATCAGAACTATCTTTTTTGTATTTTAACTGTGGCTGAGAGATGAGAATTGAATTTTTTTTAAAAGGAAGGGGTGACGTGGCCAATTTACGGCCAAGTGGTCCAGGACCCTACCAATGGCCCTGGCCCATAACAGATATATCTAACATAAATAGCTTAAAGAGCAGTAGGTTTATCCAGTGCGGTTACAGTGTGAGATACGATAAGATAAAAATCCTTATGCGTCGAATATTTGTTAATTGTCAAATCAACGATTTAAGACTTTATGTATTATAAGCAGTACACAGTGTTAATTAATGTAATCAATTAGTTGATTTCATATTTGTCTTATATTGTTTATTTGCCTCATATTGTTTATTTGTCTCTTAAGCAATAGATGCGTAAGCTCATAATGCTCATGTAAGCTTATTTGTCTTAATGCGCGGATGTTCTCAAGTAGGGCAACACACTTTAATCTAACTCTCACTTTGAGGTGAGAGAGTGCTGGATATTGATCCTACCTTAATATGAGGAGAAATGTTAAAATATAAAGTTTCACATTGATTTCCTAAGACAGATTTATCTCGCTTCACTACAACAAAAACACATTTTTGCGACGTTGCTTAAAACAAAAAAGAGAAAGTTAAAGCAACACTTTTTGCAAACGTCGTAATATTTGGATTTTATACGACGTTTCATAGCGTCGATTATAGTAATTGTTGTTCAAAACGACGTTTTGATGTTGGTTAGCGATATTTACATTAAATGTTGTTATAAATTGTTACTTTTTGTGACTAATATAACGACATTTATATACTATATCGTTAGATCTTGCGACTTTTCAAACAAACATCGCTAAATTTGAATTTTATAAGACTTTTCATAGCGTCGGTTATAATAATTGTTGATAAAATTGACATTTTGATGTTTGTTAGCGACGTGTACATTAAATGTTGTTATAAATTGTTACCTTTTGCGACTCATATAGCAACATTTATATACAACATTCTTAAATCATTTGACATTTCATACAAACGTCGCTATACTTGGATTTTATATGACGTTTCATAACGAAAATTATAATAATTTTTGTTCTTACCGACAATTTGATGTTAGTTAGTGACATTTAAATTACATGTTGTTATACATTATTATTTTTTGCGACTCATATAACGACATTTATATATTTTGTCGTTAGATCTCGTGACATTTTCAGACAAACACAAATACAAAGATTTTGTTTCTGAAATGTTTTTTTAAAGAAAAATTAAAGACATTTAATTATTAAATTTTTAATGAGAGTGTATTAATTTTAATTTGATTAATAACAAAATCAAAACACAAAGAGAAATTAAAATAAGTAAAGGTACAAAATCCAAAATTCCATTATAATAAATATAATAGGAGGAGAAACAAATAACAAATGATCATTTACCTCAGCAGCCCATTGCACGACATACATGCAGGAGGTCGGATGTTCAATTCTCATCTCTTTGAGTAGGGAGAAGATTTATATATTATCCGGCTCTGATTATTCTAAGGTGGCTAGGCTCCGACTCGGCTTGCCTCAACTCGGCCTGGCTAAAAAAGTGTGTTTTTGCCGGGAATACCACCCGTAAATTTCGGTCAAGAGTGTGTTTTTGACCAAACAGTTTAGAGAGCGAATTATTGAAGCTTTTATAGAATAAAGAACAAAAAGAGATGAAAATGGAAATGGTCTTTTTAATTTGATTATTCACCTGAAATCCATGGTTTCTGATAATAATAATAATAAAAGGAATCCAACTTTATTTTTCTCACTTTTCTTTTTGATTATATAAAGTAAAAGTAAAAACCAAAAGAAACACAACAAACTAAGCTTGAAATGATCAAAGAGATCATGTCATCTTTTACAAGAAAGAAATGTAATCTACTAGTGAGAGATAATTTTTCAATGAAGAAAGAAAGAAAACAAAGGGGGAAGGGGAAATGGTGCCAAAGCTTTTAAAATTTGGAGTTGTGTGGTGTTGGAAGGAAAAGGCTGAGGTGTTTAAATGTGTAGGACTGTGTGTAGTGTGTGTGAGAGAAAGAAAGATATAGGAAATAAATTAATTGTGGGGCTTATTAAATATTTATATTTAAAAATGCATTTACTTTTCCCGATATAACATATATGTTTCATATTGTTTACAACGTTTTATTTTTAAGATATTTAAAAATTATTTGTTACGTTTCAAAAATTAATAAATATTTATTATTATTTTTCCAGTTTTACCTCTAATTTTTTATTCAACTAACCAATAGCAATTAATTAAGGGATACTTTAAACTTTTTTCTTTTATTAATCGTTTTCCAATCATTTCGTTAATCTTAGTGAAAATCCCAAATGTTGCAATACTAATCCGTCCATCACAATTTAGATGTCCTGGTTTAGGGAAAATTCAATTCTAGTACCGTTCTTGTGGGGACTGGCCCCACAAAACTCTCACGTGAATTGGACGGAGCTTACCTGCAGAGGTGGGCTACACTCAATTCATGCGAGTAAGATGTGGGCCAGTCAAACAATAACAGTCTTAGGATTGAATAACTCATATTTTAGGATGACATGTGTTAATTGTGAAATTTGATAGTAAAATTTGATTAGATGTCTAAAGTGCTTATATTTAAAATTTTAAATTGAAGATTATGGATTAATGTTATGAATGATAATTGTTTAACTAGTAGTCATTGAAAAATAGAAAGCATTAAATAATTAGTTAGTTAGATATAAAGATAATGTGCGAAAAAAAATTAATAAATGCATACTTTATATAAAATTATGACATCTAATTTGAAACAACTAAAAATAGAACTAATCATCTAAATTGAAATGTATGAAATACTAAGGGAAATGATGGTGAAAGAAAGCATCGTAGTTGGTTTAGAAATTTTGCCCCCACAAATATAAATTTCGAATTTAATACCTTGCTTTGATATTATTAAAAATAATTTTTAATGTGTGCTTCAAGATACGTGTTAATATTAATTAAGTTATTTTATATAATAATTTAAATTATCTATTCCTCCCTCGATTTTTCATTTCTGATAATTTTTTTAATTTTAATAAACTTAAATTATCATATATAGTCAATTTTATCTAGATTAAGCTGTGCCACGAGACACGCGTTAAAAAGACCCATAAAAAATTGAAAAAGACTATGTATTTGATAATTTTCAACCTATATCTTTGCAAGATAAATGTCTATCTATCTTTTTCTCGTGAAGTTTGTTTTTGTTCTTTTGTCCTAAGTTATTTTGTATATACTTCAAGATTTGTTCATTTATGGTTTGCCAACAATTTTGTTGCTTTGTGTTTTACTTCTTTTCTTTTTCTTTTTTTAAATGATTCTGGTTAGAAAGAAGACTATAAGAATTTCTATTCAAGTGAAAAAACAATTCAATTCAATCCAACCTATAACTGTATACTAAACTTTCTCATTTGTTTTTTCAACACTGTGGCGTGGTTTAGAAAAGTCATGACACACCTAATTGTATGTTAAATCGAATTTCTAAGTTATTGATTGGTTGTATTTTTCTTATAGAGGTAAGATTCTTCTACTATTATATTCAAGTTGTGTATCAATTCAATATATTAATAATTCTTTCACCGATTTGTTGGAATCTGATAATGTTTCACCGTATAAACACAAAAATATTAAAAGAAAATAGATATAAGAATAAATTTATTAAAAAAAAAAATAGAATGAGGACTAAGTTGTTACAATTGGAAGACTATTTTTGCTAGCTACTCCTTTTTACCATGTTAGACCAACTATTTTGGAAAAATCGTCAATTTGATTATTTCGAGTTTGCGGATAAGGGACCTTTCGTTTTTATTTTATTTTTAAGGTCCTAAATGATTTTACGTTCTGCCATTAAAGGACTTCCGTCCTAAAATCCGTCAATTATCCGTCTGTCCAGTCATGCGGTCATCACGTGATTTATTTTCCAGAAATTTGGGAACTTCATTCAATTTCTCTCCCCAAAAAATATGTGTATTCAATTGTAAAAATTAAAATCTTGTGTGTACTCAATTTCATTTTTTTCTATATCTTCTAAACTCTTCTTCTTCCCAAACACCAACACCACCACTGCCCATCACCCTCACCCATTTCCGACCACCACCATTGCTAGAATTTTAGATTTGGTGAACAACTTGGGTACAATTGCTATGTCTTATCTGCTTCTAGTTTCAGCTCAAAATTTCAGGTTTTTATTGAATAATAATAATTGTTATTATACAAGCATCACCCGCAAGAATACTGATAATGGTGGAATTAATGCTTTACCCGGAACAAAACATACCAATTTTGCTACTTTGTTCAAGAAAAAGATGCTATATGCTTTATTTTTTGTCTATTCTAACTTACATTGAATCTGGGCTGCGCATAGGTGATTAAGCCACGATCCAGTGTGGCGCAAACGCCTGCGTAACAGAGGGAGGCCTTGCAGATTGCAGCTTCCTCATCAAAGCTGTTGATCCAAGGGGGGAAATCTGCTCAGCCGAGTGTACAAACCTCGCAGACACGCAGGATCACAGGTACTCCAATTGTTGCTCGGAATGGGAACGATCAGGTTGTGCTTAGGAGTGTTTCATGGTGCCTCTGCCATGGTCTTCCAATAAAAAATCCCATCTATACACACCGTTAATCTGAAATCCAAACATAGCAGCAAAATCAAACTCTATATATAATAATTGAATTGCAATATTTTGCTTGGAATGGGTGGTGGATTGCTTGGAATGGGTGGCGGTGGGAGGAGGAAAGGGATGGGTGGATGATGGTGGCGGTGGGGTAGTGTTGAAGAAGAAGAAAAACAAAGGGTAAAAAGCGCTGACGCCCCCTAAACTATTCCGTTTTTTGGTTTTTGACCCTCAACTAAAAAGGGTCAAGTTTTACCCCCCTAAACTTTTTCAGTTTTTTATTTTTGACCTTCCATCCATATTCTCCGTTACATCATAACGGAAGTCCAAAAAATGGAGGCATTTTGGGAAAATAATATCATTCATAATAAATAGAATTAAATTTAAGGGAAAAAAGAGCATTTTAAGATTTTTTTTTAGAGGTTTGAATTTACAAATTGGTGGTTGGAGAAGAGAGTGGTACCCTGGCTCAGCTTCTTCATCACACTGTTCTCACCGGCGACTTCTTCTTTCTCGTCAGAATAATAGGTTTTTTTTTATATATAAAAACAAAAAATTTAGGATCTTATACAGATTACCCAAAAATGCCCCCATTTTTTGGACTTCCGTTATGATGTAACGGAGAATATGGATGGAAGGTCAAAAACCAAAAACCGAAATAGTTTAGGGAGTAAAACTTGACTGTTTTTAGTTGAGGGTCAAAAACCAAAAAACGGAATAGTTTAGGGGGCGTCAGCGCTTTTTACCCAAAAACAAATGCGGTGGGGGAGGGGGAGTGGTGGATGATGGTGGCGGTGGGGTAGTGTTGAAGAAAAAGATAAATAATTAGGTACCAGTAGTTTTTTATTTTTATAATTGAGTATCAAGTATTTCTTGTAGAAATTATGTTTTGTTTTTCAATAAAAGAATGAATTAAAAATAAAAGAATATCAGTATTATTACAAGTGCAACATAAAGATCACCACTGCACAGACAAAAGAGATCATATTTAGCAAGTGAATCTTCTAACAATAATAGTAGCTCTAAAAATGATCATGATATCAGGCCAAAAGTGCTTTGGCAGGTGGTAGCAGAGCAACCGCGCCTCGCTCTGAGTTAGAATACTTTATGAAGATCACCTTCAACTTGTTATCTGCTGATGTTCTATGTAAGCTTACCAACAACTTGGCACAATCAACCAACTTATCCTCAAAAAAACCAGGTAACGATTCATCTAGAAAGAATGTCCCAACTCTAACCTCAACTCTTACTACTAGAAGTAAGGCTGCATGTGGATTGAGCAAGAAACCAAAAGAGGATGCATAGTTGATATTGATGTTGCAGACGCTGATAATGAGTTGGCTGTTGTTGAATATGTTGAAGATATCTACAACTTCTACAAGGTTGCTGAGAATGAGAGTAGAGTTCAAGATTACATGGATTCACAGCCTGAACTAAATGAGAAAATGAGGGCAATTATGATAGATTGGTTGATTGAAGTCCATAAAAAATTTGAGCTGAATCCAGAGACTCTTTACCTAGCAATCAACATTGTGGATTGTTATCTAGCTGCGTAGACTACAATGGCTCAACTTGGATTGAGTTTTGGTTTTGGTTTGGGCGGGAGGAGCTAAAAAATTGGCGGGAGAAATTCAAATTCAATTTTTTTTTTCAAATAATCTCCAATTCCAAATTTTGGCCTAAAAATTTTGGAATTTTAACATCTCCCGCCAAATTAGAGGCCAAAATTTGGAATTGAAAGATTATTTGAAGAAAAAATTTGAATTTGAATTGTTCCCGCCAATTTTTTAGCTTCTTCCGCCAACACTCAAACCCAAACCCAAACCCAAACCAAAACTCAATCCAAGTGGAGCCAATAAGGAAAGAGCTGGAATTAGTAGGCATGAGTGCTATGCTTATAGCCTCAAAATATGAAGAAATATGGGCTCATGAAGTCAATGACTTTGTATGCATTTCAGATAGAGCTTACACTCACCAGAAGGTCTTGGTTATGGAGAAACATATTCTAGACGGGCTAGAATGAAATTTAACAGTTCCTACACATTATGTTTACCTTGTTCGATTCATCAAAGCTGCCACCTCAGTTTCTCCTTATTCAAATATGGAGAATATGGTCTACTTCTTGGCAGAACTTGGAATGATGAATTATGGGATAACAATGATGTATTGTCCATCGATGGTTGCTGCCTCAGTAGTCTATGCAGCCAAATGCACTTCGAATCAAAGCCCTACTTGGAATGTTACACTTAAATTGTGGAAAATATATTGAAATGTCCTATATACCCCTTAAAAGATAACTCACATGTGAGACATATGATTGACTTGACGGTGAGAAGACGGATTTCTGGATGAAAGTACTTAGATGGTAGAATGTAAATTCGAATAAGACTTTAAAAGTAAAATAAAAACGAAAGGTCTCATATCTGCAAACTCGAAATACGAAAAGGACCAAATTGACGATTTTGGCCAACTATTTTTTACTTTTCTAAAATTGTCACTAATCTAAACCAATTCAAATCAACTGAACAGACTGATTCTAAAAAAATTAAAGTATTATCTAACTTCGACGGGTTCAATTATGGACCAAGTTCGACCGGATTATTTTATACACTGGACTTCTTCACTTGACTCGGACCAACTTTTATCCAAATCCATTGAATTGAAAAATAAATACTTTTATCAGATAATAAATTTTTGGAAGAAGTAGATTAGTTATATATCTAGAGAGTCATATATTATAGTAAACATAGCAATTTAATTGAAAAATAAATACTTTTATCAGATAATAAATTTACGATTAGATTAACATTTCTTTTTACGCAATGTAAATAGAAATGGGATGACTAACATAGGAAACTACAGTTTTTTGGCAGATTTATAACTTGAGAAATTTCCCATGTTAACTAAACCTAATGGAAAGTTAATTAGATCTCTAATCGTAATTTCTTAGCGAGCATCTGATTCGGTTTTATGAAAATAAATTATAACGTCCCTTACTTTTAATATACAACGTAAGACCTTTTTAATACTTCATATGTTTCTGAAAATAAGACCTTTTTAACATTTTTATCCATTCTCAAAAGTTGTTTGATCTTTTGTAAATTTTAAAGTTTTTTTTTTTAAAAGTTACTATTACATATAAATATAATTTTCTCATGTTCTATTATATTAATGTGATTAGTTAAGAACATAAAAGTATACTTCCCGGTGACATTATGAGTCTGATTGGATTGAGTTTCGACATGAAATTCTTGGTTCTAGTACTCAGATTAATCTCAAATTCAAATTAAATTCTCCATTATTTAATACTTGAGATTTTATTCTCATACTCAATCCAAATAGAGTTTGGGGTCTTACTTTGAATTTAAAAAACTAGACACAATTCAAATACACCCGATATTTTGTGAAAAAAAATTCTATTTCACATGTTATATTATATTTTCTGTGAAAAATAATCACTTTCTTGGATTTGAAGATGTAAAAGGGAAAGCTTCAAACTTGAGTATTCAGAAAAACTAGTCCTCAATTAAAATAATTACAGTCGATTTTTTTTTTTAATAAATATTTATTGAAATTAAAATCACAAAACCTTATACATAGAGGGGGTATAACCTTACCTCGAATATTATGTGGAAGCAAATCCACGACTCCATCGTACTAAAATTCCTAATATGCATGGAATTCCCAAGGAAATAATCCCATTTGCCAAAACTAACGTCTCTCAAAGGGTTTATACCTAGTCTCCACGTGATGTTTCGTAGGGACTTTTATGGTTTTTTTTATTAGCTTTTAAGAGATTAGATATAAGTCTTTTAAGAGACATTAGCTTTTATTATAGTTCTAGTTTCACTTTGGTGTTTTTCTAATAGACTAATAGGAATCGTTTATTCGATGTAGTAATATAAGGTAACATTTCATCCCTCTCCATGTATTTTTTTGCTTCAATTCAAGAAACCACTAGGTTAAAAAAAAAAGTAGTTCTAGTTTCACTTTAGTGTTTTTCTAATAGACTAATAAGAATCGTTTATTCGATGTAATAGTGAATTTATTTTCACCTTATATTGGAGGTAACATTTCATCCCTCTCCATGTATTTTTTTTTGCTTCAATTCAAGAAACCACTAGGTTAAAAAAAAGTAGTACTCACTAGGCTGGAAATGATAAGATAAAGACCTTCGACGTCGACAATTTTAATGCTCAAAACTAGTACCCATTCGTGGTTGTATTACACTTCATCAATCATCCAAAAATCTTCTTAATGTTTTCTCATCCATAAACTTTTTATTATACAAGATAAGATGATAAGCCAACGTGGCAAAAATCATCAATCCTATTGCTTTCAATTTCATCACAAAAAATACCTACTCTCTCCTCCCTACACCTTACCCTGGCTTCCCCATCTCTACTACCCCAAAGCCACTACCCCCTATCAAGTGTTGAAATTACATTTCAATACATTAAGCTGGAAGCATCAGCCTCCTAAAAGACTAAAGCAATATAGCTGAGCAACAGGACAGATCAGCAGCATACTCAGAAGATATTATATCAGCAAGTAGATCGAGCAACTTGTACTCAAAGCAGTTACAGACTTGGTGCCCAAAAAAATCAGTTGTGCAAGTTGCAACTGACTGAAAGAGGAAATGCTAAAGTATACCAAAGTAGAACAAATGACAGTGAATGACCTTTAGATCTGTTTACTAAATGTATATAAATAGAATAGAACATTGTACTGTATGCTGTCATTTTAGCAGATATTTTTGTCTATATATATAGGACTTTGTAACTGTTTATCTAATTAATAAAAATCATAAAGTTTACCTTTCAATTGCTCTTCTTCATTTCTTCTCTGCGTATTCTTTGATAATCCCCAATTACTAGGGCTTTTTCATGGTATCAGAGCAAAGAATCTTTGCACTGAATTACTGCATCTTGTACTCTGCTACAGTTGATTCAAACTGTTTGTGATTAATCACACACTTTTCTTCTTGAACTTCTTTGTTCATCAATGGCTAATCAAAATGCAACATCAGCTACTGCATCTGCAATGCCCACTGCAACTGCTATGCCCACAGCTACTGCCATACCTTCTACTAGTCCTTACTATCTTCACCCAAGCAAAAGTCCTGCACAATGTTTGGTGCAGCCTGTTTTGGATGATGAAAATTATCAAAATTGGTCAAGAGCCATGAGAGTTGCATTGATATCAGAAAACAAGGTCCAATTCATCAATGGAGTTATCATACAACCAGAATCTGATGACACAATGTATGAAAGCTGGACTCAATGCAACAATATGGTATTATCATGGTTATTAAATTCAGTTTCACCTACAATTAGACAAAGTATTTTGTGGTATAATTCTGCTTTAGAAATCTGGAATGACTTAGCTAAGAGATTCAGCCAAGGTGATGCTTACAAACTCAGTGATCTATTGGAAGAAATTCAGTTTTTAAAACAAGGCAATATGACTGTAACTGCCTACTTTACCAAATTAAAGATATTGTGGGATGAAATAACATTGTTAAGACCTATGCCTAAGTGTGCATGTAATCCTTTGTGTAACTGTGGAGGATATGCAGCAATGCAAGGTTATGTTGATCAAGAACATGTCATTAGGTTCTTAAAAGGACTTGGTGATGAGTATGAACAGGTGAGATCTCAAGTCTACCTAAGTCATCCTATGCCTATAATCAAACAGGCATTCAGCTTAGCCATCAAGCAAGAGAGACAGTTGCATATAGTCACTGAAGGACCAGTTAAAACTCTGGAAAGCCCAGTGTTGGCAGCACATGGAGGAAATCATTCAGGAAAATCCAGTGACAATATAACAAATAGCAGACAAGCTGCAGTATATCAAGACAATGAAAGGTTTGATCAAGGAGATTCCTATACAGGAAACATCAATGCTGTCTTTCAAGGTTCCAATCAAGGAGGTTATAAAAGGAATAGCTACAATCATTTTCAAAACAACACAAAGAGACCACAATGCAGTCATTGTGGAAAACTTGGTCACATTGTTGACAAATGTTACCAGAAATATGGTTATCCTAAAAGTAAAGGGAGAGTTATTGGCTATAGTACTGTTAATCAGATAACTGAATGTTGAGACAAATGTTGCAGGTGCACCTAGACAGAATCAAAGACAAAATACTACTACAGGACAACATTCAGTTGGTAGTATTTCTCCTACATTATGCCAACAGTTGATCAATTTGCTGCAAACAGCACAAGTGCAAGGAGGACAACAAATCAGTGCATATACTCCTACAGCTTTGACAGCCAGTTTTGCTAATGCAGCTAATGAATCAGGTAACATTCTTAGTTATTATTCTTCTAAGTAGATTGTAGACTCTGGTGCTTCTGATCATATATGTAACACTGAAAGCAATTTTGACTATATGCATATTCTTTCTTCTGCATATATCACACTGCCTAGTGGTCACAGCGTACCAGCTACACATAAAGGTAGAATTACCTTAGGTTCAGGTCTAGTTCTTACCAATGTCTTATATGTTCCCAATTTCAAATTCAATCTTATGTCATTAAGCCAACTCACTAATGATCCTAACCTATTGATCTATTTTCAATCCAATGATTGTACCATCCAGGATCTTGCACATACCAAGATGATTGGGAAAGCTAAAAAACATCAAGGACTTTATGTGTTGGATCATAGTTGCAGTATATTCAAATCTGATAAGGTTTCTGATAATAAACACCAAGCTAAAGGATCATCTGTTCAGCCTATACATCATTCTGTTCCTTCTAGTACATTTTCTTGTATTTCCAATAAAGTCAATCTTGATTCTAAATGGTTGTGGCATTATAGACTAGGGCACATGTCTATACAAAGGATGAAACAGTTGCAATTGCAACATTCATGTATTTCTTTACCAAAAGATCACATTTGTCATATCTGTCCAATAGGCAAAATGAAAAAATTATCCTTCAATCTCAGTTCTACTTCTTCTGATGCAATGCTGACATATGGGGACCATATAAATACAAAACTATTCATAATCAACAGTATTTTCTAACTATTGTTGATGATCATAGTAGATACACATGGGTTTACCTCATGAAGCACAAATCTGAAGTCAGAAACATACTTTAGTCTTTCTTTTCCCTTGTAGAAACTCAATTCTCTATTAAGGTCAAAACATTGAGGACAGATAATGGATTAGAATTCCATATGCCTATTTACTTTGCCTCTAAAGGAATTGTGCATCAAACTAGTTGTGTTGAAACACCTCAACAAAATGGTGTTGTGGAAAGAAAACATCAACACCTTTTGAATGTTGCTAGGGGATTGAAATTTCAAGCTAATATGCCTTCTTCATGTTGGGGGTATTGTGTGTCACATGCTACCTACTTTGTTAACCTTACTCATTCTTCTGTGTTGCATAACAAGACACCCTTTGAACTACTCTACAAAAAAGAACCTACTTATGAAACACTCAAAGTATTTGGCTGTCTAGTGTATTGTTCAATCATTGAACAAGGAATGGGGAAATTTGATCCTAGAGCTAGAGCTTGTGTCTATCTAGGGAATTCTGGTGTTAGCAAAGGTTATATCCTTATGGATCTTTTTACTAGAAGCATAACTGTTTCCAGGCATGTCACCTTTCATGAGTCTGTGTTTCCTCTTCAAAGTACTACTTGCATTAATAATTCCACTCGAACACTTCCTACTCCTTTACCACAGACTCAGTCCACTTCAGCTTATTTTGATGATCTTGTTGCAACTAATGATCCTATCATCACTGTTGGATCAAGTGGTTCTGATTTTGTTCCTCAGTGTTCAGTACCTGAAAGTTCCATTATTAGGAGATCCTCTAGAGTTTCTCAACCTCCTATTTACTTACAGGATTATGTTTGTCATTCAGTTTTTACTACACCTCACAAATTGCACAAAGTACTTACATATGATCATCTAACACCTAAGTACAAGCACTATATTTTGAATATAACTGCTAATGTTGAACCTAAAAGCTATGAGGAAGCTGTTAAAGGTCCCATGTGGAGGAAATCAATGGAAGCTGAGATTACAGCTTTGGAGGATAATAATACATGGGTATTGACTGATCTTCCACAAGGTAAAACACCAATTGGCAATAAGTGGGTTTACAGATTAAAACACCATGTTGATGGCACTATTGAAAGGGCAAAATCCAGAGTAGTGGTTAAGGGATACACTCAACTGGCAGGTATAGACTTCTTGGATACCTTTTCTCCAGTTGCCAAGGTTACCACAATCAGATTTTTATTATCTATAGCTGTTGTAAAAATGTGGTATCTTCATCAACTAGACATCAACAATGCTTTCTTGCATGGTGATCTAGATGAGGAAGTATACATGGTACCACCCCAAGGATTTGAAGCACCTACTAGGAAAGTTTGTAGGCTAATCAAATCTATCTATGGCCTCAAACAAGCTAGTAGGCAATGGCATGCTAAACTCACTACTGAACTCTATGTCTTAGGCTTCACTCAATCCAAAAGTGACCCTTGCTTATTCATTAAATCCACATCTACTTCTTTTCTGGTTTTATTAGTCTATGTGGATGATGTTATCTTGGCAGGTGACAACTTCAACAATATTCAATTGGTTAAACAGCATTTGCACAAGTCTTTTGGGATCAAAGATCTTGGTGAATTAAAGTTCTTCTTAGGCTTGGAAGTAGCTAGGTCTAAGGGAGGCATTTTTCTAAATCAGAGGAAGTATACTTTAGACCTATTAAGAGACACTAATTTCACTGGCAGCAAGCCATCTTCAGTGCCTATGGATTATACTTGTAAGCTTGAAAAGAATGATTCACAGTTATTGACAACCAACAGAAAGTATAAAAGTATTATAGGCAAGCTGCTATATCTCACCATTACAAGACCAGACATTTCATATGCAGTGCAGCAATTAAGCCAGTATATTGACTGTCCTACAAAAAGGCATTTACAAGCTGCACACAAAGTGTTAAGGTATCTAAAAGCTGAACCTGGACAAGGTCTTTTTTTGTCTAGTCAATCTAGCTTAAACCTTACTGCCTACTGTGACTCAGATTGGGCTGGGTGTACAGAAACTAGAAGATCTATTTCTGGTTTCTGTGTTTTCTTGGGAGATTCATTGGTTTCTTGGAAAGCAAAAAAACAAACTACAGTTGCAAGGAGTTCCTCTGAAGCAGAGTACAGATCAATGGCAAACTGTGTTTGTGAATTGCAATGGCTCTTATATCTATTGACTGATTTACACATTCATCATCCTAAACCTATACCACTGTTTTGTGACAACCAATCAGCAATATACATTGTGGAAAACCCAGTCTATCATGAAAGGACAAAACACATAGAAGTAGATTGCCACTTTATAAGAGAGAAATATCAGAAAGGAATCATAAAACCATTACCAGTCTCAACCAGAAATCAACTAGCATATATCTTTACAAAACCATTACATCCCTCACAGTTTCATTTCTTATTAAAGGACTTTGGAATTAAAAACATCTATCAACCTAGTCCAGCTTAAGGGAGGGTGTTGAAATTACATTTCAATACATTAAGCTGGAAGCATCAGCCTCCTAAAAGACTAAAGCAATATACTGAGCAACAGGACAGATCAGCAGCATACTCAGAAGATATTATATCAGCAAGTAGATCGAGCAACTTGTACTCAAAGCAGTTACAGACTTGGTGCCCAAGAAAATCAGTTGTGCAAGTTGCAACTGACTGAAAGAGGAAATGCTAAAGTATACCAAAGTAGAACAAATGACAGTGAATGACCTTTAGATCTGTTTACTAAATGTATATAAATAGAATAGAACATTGTACTGTATGCTGTCATTTTAGCAGATATTTTTGTCTATATATATAGGACTTTGTAACTGTTTATCTAATTAAGAAAAATCAGAAAGTTTACCTTTCAATTGCTCTTCTTCATTTCTTCTCTGCGTATTCTTTGATAATCCCCAATTACTAGGGCTTTTTCATCAAGTCAAAACTCACTCCTCCCACCAACACATAGGCGGACGCAGGAGTCGAAATCTGGTGGTGCAAATCTGGGGGGCGAAACTGATAAAATTCTTGGAGGGCAATAAAAAAGGCAAAAAAAAAAAAAAAAATTTGGTGGTGCAATTGCCCCAGTTTGCCGTGCATAGATCCGGCTATGCACCAACACCACCACCACCACCACAAATGCACCCACAACAACCACTTTCCGCCGCGGCTTTTTATCGGTGGCTACCGGATTAATAGTCACACCGGCATTATTACTCATGCCCGTGACGTATGCATGGGCTGAATCAGACGATGAATACGTAAAGGGGACAGAGCAAGTGATAAACAAGGTAAGAAATACAATAAGAATGGACAAAAATGACCCTAATATAGCTAATGCTGTTTCCGAGCTTAGAGAAACATCTAATTTTTGGGTGGCTAAGTATAGAAGAGAGAAGTCTTTGCCAGGAAGGGCTTCTTTTTTGGATATATATTCGGCCCTTAATGCCGTTTCCGGCCATTATATTAGATTTGGTCCCACCGCGCCACTTCCGGCTAAGAGAAGGCAAAGAATCTTGGAAGAGGTGGGCACTGCTGAGAAGGCGTTACTAAGGGGAAGATGAAATTTTGGTTGCTTTTATTGGAAACTATTTTATTTTATTTTTTTCTTGTTTGGAATTTTATTTTAACATTTTGTATAAGTAATATTGATTTATATTTATAATGAGGTTCAATATAAAAATGTTATGAGTACTATTATTATATATATGTGCTTCTTTATTTGTCTACACAATTTTCTATATAATTTTTCTAGCCGATTCACAACTTCAATTATGTTTTTTGAGATTTGTATAGGTGGTAAGATAATTCTCGAGTAAAAAGAATAAATAATTATTTGATAAAAGATTCACAAAGTAAACTAATACGTATAATAAAAAACATTTACTATGTCTATACATATCTAACATTTTCGATAATTATAAAAAGATTAATTTTAGCATATGTAAGTTATCATAACACAATTACAGAAGGTTAGGGGTTCCAAAGTGATCAAGAAGACAATGTGGCACTATTGAGGATTGATTTGCAGTTCATAAGTACTGGGAATTAGTATGTATATTTTAATCAAGATCAATGAACATAGTCTTTTACCCTTTTTTTTTCATCTCTTTTCGCTCATTGAAAATTTCAATTATAAAAATAAGAAATATTGTTGACATTAATAATTGATTTGTCTCAGATGAAATGAAGAGTTAGTTAGTCATTGCTGACGGTTCAACTATTATAGATGAATAATACATTGAATGCCCCATGTAATGAATCAGTTTAATGGACCTTGGGATTTTGAACAAACAAAAATTGAAATAAATTTTTTAAATATAAATTCAATCTAAATACACAGAAACTTCATTTTATTAGTTGGTCCTTTGTAAACCTTGAAAGTGGACAAAGGATTGCAACATTTTGCACATGCCTAAAACTAGTTATTGGCTTTGAGAGAAGAAGAAGAGTAAATAAGTGGAGTAAGATACAAATCAAATTCTCGCCTCGTTGTCACTCCTCTACTCTCCGTCATGTCTAATTCTTCTGAATTTAATTCTTGACCATAAAGTTTCCAATCAAAATGGAACAAAAATTGTGCCAAAGGCAATTCTACATTAGCCAAAGCGAATGAAATGCCCGGACATATCCTTCTTCCACCACCAAAAGGGATGTATTCAAACCAGTTTCCTTTGAAATTAACTTCGGATTCAAAAAATCGATCAGGATTAAACATTTCAGGGTCGGTCCAATATTCAGGGTCCCTTCCAATTGCCCACGCATTGACTAGAACTCTAGCTTTGGCCGGCACTTTATACCCTTTAATCTAGCATTCTTCCCGGCATTCTCTTGGAAGTAATAATGGGACAGGTGGATGAAGCCTCAAAGTTTCTTTAATAATTGCTTGCAAATATTTTAATTGATAAAGCTTTGTTTCATTAACAGTACCTTCTATATCATAAACGTTTCTTACCTCTTCTTGTGCCATTTTCAATGTTTTTGGGTTTCTTATCATTTCACACATTGCCCAATCCACTGTTGCTGATGTTGTCTCAGCCCCCGCACTGAAAATGTTCTGAAACAAAAAGTATATATGATCATGTAAAAGATTACGAATAAAATTTGCAGGCCGATTAGTCAATTTTAATTTTCTGTTCCTTAAAAGGGTTAGATTACGCGAACAAATATTAACTACAATTTATGTGACCACGTCATGGGGTCGCAAATTCTGGATTTAAGACCACTATGCGACCAAAACTAGGGACGGATGTATCGTGCTGGCATCGGGGTCATGAAAAAAAATAAATTTAGAATATATGATATATTTTACTCCATTTAAATGATAAATGTATAAGTGATATATACACAAACTTGTTAGTGACCGCACAAATAAAATAAAAACTTTCCAAAACCTTTACAAGTGTCGTATGCGTGTTGTATATTTCTAGATCCGTCACTGACCAAAACAGCAGTCTCTGTAAACAGTTTTTCTTGTAGTGAAGTGGATTATTATTGATTCAGGTTATATGACCCAGCTAATGAAGAATATATAATCACCTCAACAAAAATCAAAATTGACTTACAAAGATGACTGCTTTGATGTTGCGATCACCAAAGGGAAATTCAAAGTCCCCACGCCTTTGAATGTTGAGCAGCACATCAACAAGATCCTCCTTATTATGATCTCCTCCATTTCCCTTATTTGATTTCTTCATATAATTCTCCTTATGCTCATTGAGAATATTTTCAACTATACCATCAAATTCCTTGTGTATCTTCTGAATCTTATATTTCGACGTACTAATTAATTCAAGAAATTTAATTGAAGGGAACATATCAGCAAAACAAGATTCAGCAACTGATTTAGTAAGTTTGTCCAAAAGCCGAATGAATTCTTCTGTATTCTTATTTCTTTGTCCGAAAGCAGCACGAGTTGTTAAGCAATGAAATTTTCTTGCTAAGATTAATTGGCAAACTCTCTTCGGAACTAATCAATCTCATCGTATTTAAGGTCTCTTCTTCTCTCATGCATCGAAAAGATTGAACACTCTTTTGACTTAGAAGCTCCATCATAGAGATTTTACGTAGTTGTCTCCAGTAATTTCCATATGGAGTAAGAGCCATATCAAGAAAATCATAGGATAAAATTTTAAATGAAACTATATTAGAAGGTCTATCGGCAAAAATAATATCGTGGGTTTTGAAAATTTCTTGAGCAATTTCTGGTGAAGAGGCAACAATGGTTGAAACTTCACCAATCTTTAAGTGCATCAATGGTCCATGTTTCTTGGCTAACTCACTTAGGATGTGATGAGTTTGACCACCAAGAAGCTGATGTAGGTTTCCTATTATAGGAAGTTTCTTAGGCCCAGGTGGCAGCTCATGCTTTGATTTGATGTTAGTAATGGACTTGTGAATTGTTTTAGCCAAGATGAGGCAGAAAAGGAAGAAGGTAATGTAGGAGAAATAATACAACTCCATGAGGTAGTAGTTGGTTGAGCAAAATGAAGCTTGGGGTTGAACAAGGATGAAATGTGACTTTATAAAGAGCAACTACGCGTAAAAATTTATTGTCCCCGTTTGGTGTTCCATTCTATATTTTTATTAATTAAGAAATTAACATGTGTTATTAAGTGATTGTGAGGACTAGTACATATTTTACATCCATGAGGGAGTAGTTCAGCTAGAAATTTTGAATACAATAAATAAATATTGCGTTGCTTTAATTAATAAAATTTAAAGTAAATGTAAGAATTGTTGCTTTTTACTCTGGATTTCTTAAACATACACATTCATGTATTGACATTTTCTTTAAATACTCATTAATCCAAATAGATTCTAATAGTTATATTTTTTGTACAACTAATTAAAAAGTTAAAAAAATGTAAGGTAAAAATAGCATAAGCAATAGGCCTCACACTCCCGATCTCTTTTTATCTTCGATATAACATCTCTTTATACCATATCAATGATTTTTACTTTAAAGCTTTTAATATATACTTTCCTTGGTGCAGTAGAGAACAAACTAGAAGATTGTAAGTTCAAAAAAATCATTTAAATGTTTTTAGTACAATAAATTTTATGTTTGTTGAATTAATAAAGGGTTAATTCCATTTTAACACCCTTTACTCTAGGGGTGTGTTAATTAAGGAACAAATCTTTTCAATTTGTCAATTGAGGAACTGATTTGGATGGAAAAATTAACGGATCTAACAGAATAGATGATGGCCCACGCATCATAAGGGCGTTATATTCTTTTAAATTTTAAAATATTATTTTAAAGAAAATATCAACTCATGTAAGTAAAACCCTCTATTAGAAAGAAAAAAAATAGTTAAAAAAAGTCCGAAGTCATCAAACCACTCACCCTTAATCTATCAGAATGATTCACTAAATCTTTTCGCATATATATATATATATATATATATATATATATATATATTTAAGTATATATATGTAAGGTGATCTTGGGTCAATTTGGATTGAGTTTTACTTTGGGTTTGGCTCAACTTGTAAATGTGGGCAGGGGACAGCTGCATATGTCCATAATACCTTAAAGAATTCAAGCATGACGGTCTCCAATGTTTTTGGACCAGTGGACAGGCTGGCTTTGGCTATTCATCCAGCTAAAGGAGTGTACTTCATGGTTGTTGGGGTTCCACAGGTTAGTATTATTTCATTTAAAAAATAAAGGAAAAAAAAAACCCTTTTATATATATACTTCAAAAAGATAAATGCCTCTTCTAACTTGTTTTATGCCAATAAGTTTCCCAATTAACGCGGTATAATATAATTGATAAATTTATATTTCGTGTATTATAAACAATTTTACTCTCAAAATTAAGGTATTCTATTTTCATCTCAAATTGAACTTTCTCATTTATTAGAATCTAAAAGTTAATTTGAGACGAAGGGAGGACATTATTTACATAAAACTTGATTCCTGGGGTTTTTTATTTTAATTTTTTATTCAAGGAATTAAACTTGAATGAAGAACTAATAATTAATTTTATTTCTATTTGGATTATTTGTTGAGTTTGATAAATTATTTTTGCAGAGTGTGGCTATAACAATGGTAAGCTATATGAGAAAGCTGAGGATTGCAGTGGGTGTAGAGAAGGGTTTTATGGATTCTCAGATACAAATCATGTATTGAGGAAGCATTTGATATAATGTTCAAAGCTGATGCTTCACCTAATTAAGACCAAATATTTATTTTGAATGATAAATGAAAGAAGTATGGTATAATGTGCACATAAATAAAATACTTCTTGAGTATGTCTTCTAGATCTGATGCCTTTGGCATCGATTTGAAGACGTGATTCCGTAGCAAACGTGATGGTATAGGGGGGCTACCGTTTTAGTGGTATTTTGTGAGAAATCACTTTGTGCATTCATTGCCAAATGCCATAACAGTCTTCAATCCATCTGTTTCAGTGGTATTGTGGGAGAAGTAACTTTGTCCATTTATTCTCAAATATTAGGTGTCTCCTATCCATTCCCGCCATACCCCTAATTATTGAGATTTAATGGTTTCTACCTCCGTCCCAAATGGTTTGCCACATTTGATGTTTTCACAAAAATTTAGAAAATAATTGTAAAGCAATTAATATGACAAAAAAATATTAAATACCTCTCAATTAATAACTAAAAGGTAATTGTTAGTGGTTAGTTGAGTAATAAATTAAAGGTATAATTAGAAAAATAACAATAAATATGCATTAATTTTTGGAACGTGGCAAATAATATTAACCTACACGGACAGCCGAATGAGAAGTAATACACTAACTATCAAGGCAATATGGTGAAATGATTGTTGGCACTATATCCAGGAAACTGTCTACTCAAACTATATAAGTTTTTATCCGCAAGGGTAGCCCAGTTGGTTCGAGAGTGGTAGATTGTGTACAAGGGCGCAGGTTCGAATCTTGGCAGCCGCAGTGTGGAAGTTTCAACCCTCCAATGTGGGGGTGGCTTCTTGCGGTGGGCTAAGACAAGGCCTCCCACCAATCGAACCGCTGGGTCACCTTAATTTACATCCTCCACAATGCCTGTCGGATCGGGTGGTGGGGGCCCTGAGGCGTGGGTATCGCCTTTTTGTGTACAAACTATATGAGTTTTAGATATAGGCATGTGAAGGAAATCAATTTTCTTCACTTTTTAGGTAACGTTAGCATGCAATATTCAATGAGGGTCGTACGAGACATAAATAGAAATCTCTGTTATGGACCAGGGATCACTTGGCCACAAATTGGTCACGTCGCCCCCTTCTTTTTAAAAAAAAATATATATTCAATTTTTAATTTTTCAATCACAGTTAAAATATAAAAAAGATATTTCTGATATGCACACAGCTAAAAATACAAAATTGTCTCTCTCTTCATTCTGTTGTGATGTGGTCAATTCTGTACCAAATGGTCCAATGAACCTAATCAATATCAAAACTATCTTTTTTGTATTTTAACTGTGACTGAGAGATGAGAATTGATATTTTTTTTTAAAAAAGAAGGGGTGACATGGCCAATTTGAGGCGAAGTGGTCTAGGGCCTACCAGTGGCCCTGGTCCATAACATATATATCTGACATAAATAGCTTAAAGAGCCGTAGGTTTATCCAGTCCGATTACAGTGTGAGATACGATCAAAATCCTTATGCGCCGAATATTTTTTAATTGTCGAATCAATGATTGAAATAACTTTTTCCTAACAGGTATTCTGAAATTGATGATCGTTGATGATCTTAGCTGCAAAATCTGTTAATTCGATATGTAAAATTAAATTTGGGTCTAACTTAATCACTCTCACGCCTAGGACTCTGGAGCGTGAACATCAATGGGGTCGACATCGTACTAGGTGGCTCTGATACGATCTTAAAAATGGGCTTGGACCTAATTCAATCCCTCAAAAGGTACCTAAAGAGGGGAATGATTGTCCAACCCTTATATATTGCAAATATGCTTACAAGTTAGCCGATGTGGGATTTTCAACACGATAGCTCATAAGTATTTCTCAAGTAAAAAACAAGTGTTACACATTGTAGACGAGATAAGGTTTATCTTAGAAAACACTCCATACAATACCTCCATTCATGTATATACCTCATCCGCAAGGATAGCCCAGTTTGTTTCGGGGTGGCAAATTGTGTTGAGGGACGCATGATCGATTCTTGGCAGCCGCAGTGTGGAAGTTTCAACCCTCCAATATGGGGGTGACTTCTTGTGGGCACCAAGTTAAAAAGTCCTCCCACCTGGTCGAGCTGCTGGGTCGCCTTGATTTATATCCCGCAATTACTTTGTCGGATCGAAATGTTAAAGCCTAGGGGTGTGAGTATCTCTTTTTGTGTAGAGCATTTTATATATATACCTCCTAAATTAAATTTCCTTGCAGTTTCTGCTGTGGCTTGAATGGCGTTGAACAAGTTTATTACCTCCCTTCATAATGAACCTACCTAGACAGAAGTAGTTTTCGTTTATATTTAAGACTTTCTGTATTATAAGCAGTACACAGTTTTAATTAATGTAATCAATTGGTTGATTTCATATTTGTCTTATATTGTTTATTTGTCTCTTAAGCAATAGATGAGTAAGCTCATAATGCTTATGTGAGCTTATTTGTCTTAATGCGAGCAAATGTTTTCAAGTAGGACAGCACACTTTAAATTAACTTTCACTTATCCAGGGACGAAGCCAGGAATTTGATGTTGGGGGGGCGAAACTGGTAAAAAAAATTCAAAATTCTTAGGGGGTGATAAAAAAGGCAAAAAAAAATCTTGGGGGGCGAAATTGATAAAATTTTCCAAAATACACATAAAATTTTGATAAATAGTAGTATTTTTAAAAATCTCGGAGGGGCGCTGGCCCCCTCCCGCCCCCCCTGTAATCGTCCCTGCACTTATCACAAGGTCAATGCCTCAGTGGGAAGATGACCTGCCCACAACCAAGAGGATCAATATCAACCTACACCCGACAGCCGAATGAGAAGTAATACACTAACTATCAAGGCATTTTGGTGAAATGATTGTTGGCACTATATCCAGGAAACTGTCTACTCAAACTATATAAGTTTTAGACATAGGCATGTGAAGGAAATCAATTTTCTTCACTTTTTAGGTAACGTTAGCATGCAATATTCAATGAGGGTCGTACGAGACATAAATAGAAATCTCTGTTATGGATCCAGGGATCACTTGGCCACAAATTGGCCACGTCGCCCCCTTCTTTTTAAAAAAAATATATATTTAATTATCAACTCTCAACTACAATCATTATTTTATGTGTGAATATACACTAGAACGCCTACGTTTACCAATAAATATTCAGATCCACTACTCTTCAACCAGTGGCGGAGCAACAGTGTGCCTGGTTTAGTTTTGTTTTGTAACACCTCGTCTCGTGAACATTGTTTATTGTACCCATTTTGAATCATTTTACGATTTAAAATTAAATTATTTAGTTTGTGAATTATAGAATTGACACCACATATATTTTAACAATTTTGCTCTTGATTTGTTAACAAACATAAGTGTGTAAGAGATTAAAAAATAAAATTACTAATAAAAAATACACAATGGGCTCTCTTGTAAACTATAAAAAGTCCACAATATGAAGCCAAAAGACTTGAAGGTTTATGAAGCACTGATCAGTAGAATGAAAACGGTGAACAAAATGTGAATAACTCTAGTATATAAGATTTCATCAAAATAAAATTTATTTTGAATCGGAGGTAGTATATTACATTATTCACTAGAACGCCTTTGACTATTAGTCATTTGTGGTTAATACTTCATGACATCTCATTATTCTAATAAATATGTATTCATGCAATGAGGCACGTTACCTCTTATTTTTTTTAATAGGGGGTGGGAAGGACTAGCAGATCGCAGATGTTGAATTCATATTAATATTTCCGAGGGTACTACTTTGCCAGTTGGGCACATTACTAAATTAAAAAACACCTGCATCCGACATTGATAAAGATTGTGACACAAGTTCAATTATTCCAATCACCATAATTGGAGGTGAGTTTTTTTTGTTTTTGTTTTTGTTTTTGAAGTTCAGACGGGCGTACACCCCAAAGGGAAGAGTAGAACCTCACAAAGGTAGGAGGAGTTAACCCTAGAAAGGGAGAAAATTTAAAGCATGCTCCATGCGCGGGAAGGATATCGAAGTCGTGGGCAGACCGTTGCCCCACTGGACTAAAGACGTTGCGATCAATTGGAGGTGAGTGAAGAGACTGGTTTTCTTGCATAACCTAATGTTGTCAAATCTTTGAGTGAGACTAGATCCTTTCATCAACAAATTTTTTATATAAAATTTATTTTGAATCGGTAGTAAGTATATTACATTATTCACTAGAACGCCTTTGACTATTAGTCATTTGTGGTTAATACTTCATGACATCTCATTATTCTATTAAATGTGTATTCATGCAATGAGGCACATTATCTTTTTCTTTTTTTTAATAGGAGGTGGGAAGGACTAGCAGATCGCAGATGTCGAATTCATATTAATATTTCCGAGGGGTACTACTTTGCTTGTTGGGCACATTACTAAATTAATAAAAAAAAAAAATTACAAATTAAGATTCATTTTTTATCAATAATTACAAAATAAGATGAAAAATGGCCATTCTATCGAGTATAAAGTCGTGTTTATTTTTTTTATATAACAAAATCATTATTTTATGCGTGAATATACACTAGAACGCCTACGTTTACCAATAATTCTTCAGATCCACTACTCTTCAACCAGTGGCGACTACAACAAAAACACCTTTTTGCGACGTTTTTGTACCAACGCTTTTATCAAACGTCGCTTAAAACCAAAAAGAGTAAGTTAAAGCAACACTTTTTGCAAACGTCGCAATATTTGGATTTTATACGACGTTTCATAGCGTCAATTATAGTAATTGTGGTTCATACCGACGTTTTGATGTTGGTTAGCGACATTTACATTAAATGTTGTTATAAATTGTTACTTTTTGTGACTCATATAGCTACATTTATATATTATGTCGTTAGATCTTGTGACTTTTCAGACAAACATCGCTAAGTTTGAATTTTATACGACATTTCATAGCATCGATTATAATAATTGTTGATAAAATCGACATTTTGATGTTAGTTAGGGACGTGTACATTAAATGCAGTTATAAATTGTTACTTTTTGCGACTCATATAACGACATTTATATACAATAACATTAAATCATGTGACATTCCATACAAATGTCGCTATATTTGAATTTTATACGATGTTTCATAAAGACAGTTATAGTATTTTTTATTCTTACAGACAATTTGATGTTAGTTCGTGACATTTACATTACATGTTATAAATTGTTTTACTTTTTACGACTAATATAGCGATATTAATATATTGTGTCGTTAGATCTTGTGACATTTTCAAACAAACATAAATACAAAGATTATGTTTCTGAAATATATTTTTTAAAGAAAGATTAAAAAACATTTAATTATTAAAATTTAATGAGAGTGTATTGATTTTAATTTGATTCATAAAAAATCGAAACACAAAGGTACAAAATTCAAAATCCAAATTATATTATAATAAATATAATAGGAGGAGAAACAAATAACAAATGATCATTTAGTTCAGCGGAAAATTGCACGACATACATGAAGGAGGTCGCGTGTTCAATTCCCATAACTTTGAATATGAAGAAAGTTTA
The DNA here is from genome assembly GCA_026122235.1 of Vinca minor. Taxonomy (NCBI): domain Eukaryota; kingdom Viridiplantae; phylum Streptophyta; class Magnoliopsida; order Gentianales; family Apocynaceae; genus Vinca; species Vinca minor. The sequence goes on from JAOCZM010000291.1 coordinate 5,967,029, forward strand.
TTATATATTATTCAAAGCTAGCTAGACTCGACGGCTCGACTTCTCTCTAGGCTCTGGCTCCGATTATTCAAAGATAATTGGACTCAACGGCTCGATTTGTCGGGCTCCAACTCAGCTTGGCTCAGTTCGGCTAGCCTGGTTTCAAAATTTACGAATATCAGGATACATATTTTGTTGCGACTATTTAAAAATGTCGGAAAAAATTACTTATTCACAATATTTACAAACGTCGGAATACACGATTTGTTGCGATTTTTTACAAATGTTGGAAAAAATACCTTTTGAAACACTTTAAAATGACGCAACAAATGTCGTAATAGATAGGTACCGGCGCTTGTAACAAATGTCGTAAAAAACCATAACGACACAGGCAAATGTGACGTTTACGCGACATTTGTAATAAATGTTGGTATAGATCTATAACGACGTTTTTTTGGCTTATTGCGACATATGGCAAACGTCACAATAGACCTTTTTTGTTGTAGTGCGGAGCCACAGTTGGCCTGGTTTTAGTTTTGTTTTTGTAACACCTCGTCTCGTGAACATTGTTTATTGTACTCATTTTGAATCACTTTACGATTTAAAATTAAATTATTTAGTTTGTGAATTATAGTAATGACACCACTTATATTTTAACAATTTTGCTCTTGATTTGGTAACAAACTTAAGTGTGTAAGAGACTAAAAAATAAAATTACTAATAAAAAATCCACAATGGGATCTCTTGTAAACTATAAAAAAGTCCACAATATAAAACTAGAGGACTTGGAGGTTTATGAAGCACTGATCAGTAGAGTGAAAATGGTGAACAAAATGTGAATAACTCTACTCTATAAGATTTCATCAAAAAAAAAAAATTAATTACAGATTAAGATTCATTTTTTATCAATAATTACATAATAAGATGAAAATGGCCATTCTGTCGAGTATAATGTCATGTTTATTTATTTTATATATATATATATATATATAACAAAATCATTATTTTATGTGTGAATATGCACTAGAACGCCTACGTTCACCAATAATTCTTCAGATCCACTACTCTTCAACTCTTTTTTTCCTGTCTATATATACAGTGTCAAATTAAGCAGAAAATGTGCAATTCAATTAATCAGATCGACCATTAATTCTTCAATATCCAATGGATGTGCAAAGTGATGAGTTTAGTAAAGCACAAGCTCATATTTGGAGCCAAGTCCTATGTCACATCCCCACTGCAACTATTAAATGTGCCATTGAGCTCGGTATACCCGACGCAATAGACAATCATGGCAAAGCCATGACTCTCGCTGAGCTCACTAATTCTCTTCCATTAATCAATCGTTCTAAAGCTCCCTTTGTGCGTCGTCTAATGCGTATCTTAGTTAAGAATGGTTTCTTCTCCGAACAACAAATAACAAATGATCATATTGCTTATGGACTAACCCCTTCAAGTCGTATTCTACTGAAAAACGAGCCATTAAATTTAAGAGGACTTGTTCTTGCAAATCTTGATCCTTCTCATATGAAGTCTTGGGAGGCCTTGAGTGAGTGGTTTCAAAATGATAATGCGGAGGAGAAAACCGCCTTCGAAATTGCTCATAATGGGAAGAATTTCTGGGATTATGGTGCTGAAGATACGGAGCATGCTGAGATTTTCAATGAAGCCATGGCCAGTGATTCCAAGTTGGTATCTGAGTTGCTGATTAATACTGAATATAAGTTGTTGTTTGAGGGATTAACTTCAATGGTGGATGTTGGAGGCGGCACTGGCACAATAGCTAAAGCCATTGCCAAAACTTTTCCTAACTTAAACTGCACCGTGTTTGATCTCCCACATGTGGTTGCCAACCTTGAGTCAATGGGGAACTTGGAATTTGTTGCCGGCGACATGTTTGTGAAAATACCCCCTGCTAATGCAATCTTTCTCAAGGTATGTACATTCTTATTAACTCCATTCCATGATGGCTAGGAATCTTATATTGCCAAACGGTTTTTTATTCTCTATTTTCACTAATAAAAAATCGCTATGTGTTATATAAAAGAAATATTGGAGCCCACAGGGTTAAAGTGAACACGTGGCAAACATATATCGTAACACAGAATGGGAATATAAGATTTTTTGCCCCATTCCATAATATAAATACATGTAGCGAAAATTAAGGAAGCAAAAAGCAGGTACTTTGTTTGTCAAAATATCAATATTACTCTGTTAAATATTTGCAACACTAATTCTATTTAAGAGACTAGTATTGATATTTTAACTAAAAAAGTACATTGTTTGTTTGCTTTCTTATCGTTTATTATATGTCATAAACGACTTACATTATGAAATGGAGGGAGTATTGTTTATAGATACTAAAGATCTTCCAGTCACTAATGCATTTAATATAAAATGGAGGGAACTCTTTACTTTAATCACAAATCGCTTACATGCTTATAATTTTCTAGAATAATTATTGAAAGAAAAAATATATACTTCTTCATTAATTTCATCACCCCGAAAATTTGACATATAGTTTATTGATTAATTCAAATGTGATTTTAATTGATAAACGAGTGGATCCTTCATGATTGGAACGATGAAGACTGTGTGAAGATACTCGAAAGCCCTGCAAAAAGGCTATTCCGAAAAAAGAGAAATGTGGGAAGGTTATCGTCATAGACACTCGTGATAGGTAGCAAGATAAACGACTGACGAATCAATTAAAGCACGATTATCTATGGACATGGGCATGATGGTAGATTTTGCATCAAAAGAAAGAGATGAGAAAGAGTGGGCAAGTCTCTTTAAGGAAGTCTGGTTTTAGTAATTACAAGATTTTTTCCTAAGTCGGACTTCATTAGAAGTGTCATTGAGGTTTATCCTTAAAGAGGGACAATGTACTAATTCAATTTCTAAAATAAGTTCTCTTCTAGCAATTGCATCACTTATGTTATCCTTTTTTAACTGGTTGGTGGAGTGGTTGTCCAACATTAGTAATTATAATTGTAATAATCATGATTTTCATTTTTGAAAATCTGAATAAGAATGTGCTTTTATTTGCGGAATGATTTCAAATTATAAATACAAAAAAAAATATGTCTTGATAAATAATTCTTTATTTCTCTTTGGTCTAATCTCAATAAAATCGTTATTAGTGAGTAATGAAATAATATACAAAGTTTACACAATATTGGGGTGTAACCATCCTTGGTATTCATCCTAAAGGGCTTGTGGAGAATCCCAAAAGAAAATGTTATAAAGGGTTTCGTGTTTTTTACTCTAGATTCCCTGAATACCCACACTATGACCAGTCCGGCTCCTGTGCGGAACCCCAAAAGTTCCGTACGTGCGGGCCGCGCTGGGAGCCGTAGATTGAGCTTTCTGATACATCGACGGCTGAGATTTTAAAGATAGTTAAAAGGGTACATATGTAATTTGACCCAACCGAAAAAAAAGGAAAATCAAAGGTCACGCAACTGTCACATCTCTCCACGTTTCGAGGTAAGAAAACCGGCTGAAAAGGCAAAAACCCGTCATCTTCCTCTCACCTTCATCTCCATATCCAAACCTGCAAGCAAGCAAGAAACCAATTGATATTTTGGTTACATAAAATTTCCCTTGAAGAACACGAATTCTTCCTTGGAGAACACGTTTTCTTCTTTGCAAAAGCACATATTCTTTGTTGTAGAACACATCTTATTATTTGAAAAGATGAGTACAAGTGTATTATCAACTGCTGATGAGGCTACAAGGAGACAGAAATGGGTATTTCTGGTTTCCACACATAATATCCTGTTTCTAAATCGATTATTGGAGCTTAATCTACTAACTAATGCAAGAAAGCTGGAGCTGTTGAAGAATGCCAGATTCCTAGGGTTCACCCAGATGAAACTGTCTGGGGTACATGAAGAATGGCCGAAATATGCCATCAAGCACTATGATGCAGCAGAGAGATGCATAATGCTTGGAGATGGACATGCATTAACAATATCTGCAGAAGATGTTCACAGGGTATACGGCGTGCGCATGGGGCTTATAGATGTACCAACTCATAAAGAGTTGGAGAAAAAATTCAGCATGGAGAAGGTGAAGTCGTATGCCGAGAAATTTTTGGACTTTGACTATTCGAACAAGGGTTTTGTCAACGAGGATGATATATTCACTGTCCTTAAAAACGAAGTTGATATGAAGCCTGAGAGATGGGCTAGGTTGTATGGACTGTACATATTCAGTCGCTTGTTCGTTGCAAACAACAGTCGGATGGTGAGTGTTAGGTACGCAATGCTTTTTGATGATTGCAGCAAATACAATTGGGCAGGCTTGATTGCTGAGTTTGTGCACGAGGCCATGAGAGTACACCAACCAAAAGTGGTTGTGGGAATGCCGGTGACCTTCAGGATTCCGGCGGACATGCACTTTCTGACGGTATGGATGTCAATTAGTATGCAAAAACACGTTCTTTATGTTAGAACACATGTTTTCTTAAAGAGAACATGTGTTTTTTCTTAAAGAGAACACGTGTTTTCTTAAAGAGAACAATTTATTTCTGGGAACATGTATTTTTGTGAACTGAACACATGTTCACCTTCAAAGAACACGTGTTCCGTTAAAGAGAACATGTGTTTTCTTTAAGAGAATATGTGTTTTCTTTAAGAGAACATGTGTATTCTTCAAAGAACATGTTTTCCGTTAAAGAGAACATGTGTTCTTTGAAAGGGAACATGTGTTTTCTGTAACAATTAAATGTGGTGGATTAGTGAACTTGTATGCTGTTCTTTACACTCCAATTTGTTTGTTTCAGGTGCATTCGTTGGATGTCCTCGGCGGAAAACATTTACAGGGTGATGCCCTGAGTTGTACACTTTATGATTACGAAACCATGAAGAATATGGTCAGCGTCTTTTTCCCGGACGGGAAGTTTGAGAATTCTGGGGAATCCGTGCTCCAGGCAAGTTCTGAAGAGCGGCGGATAAAACACAAGTTGACCCAACTATTGACCCGCCGCACGAAACTGACCCTGGGAATTGCCAAAAGGCGGAGTTTACTGGTTGAAATAAACCAGGAAATTAATGAATTGCGGGGTTTTGTGAACACCGAGCAGTTGGACGATTCTGATGACGATGCGCCGATTGGCCAGTGGCCACATAATGTTAAGAGATGAAGAAAACCTCAGAAGAGGAAGAGGTTTGTGAAAAATTCTGATGACAGTATAGATGAGGATGTTGGTTTTATGGATGTTCAATCTCTGGACATTGAAGAGAACAGGGTAGGAGAGGTGGCGGGTGGCCAGAGTTTACATGAAGAGGAATTCTCAGAAATAATTTTCAATGTGGACACAAAGTTCGCATATAATCGCGTTGCGGAAGAAGCTCGTTGCCCGCATTTAGTACTGTCAAAAAGGGTATGCCCGCCCGCCCCGCCCCGCCCCGTCATGGGCATTTCTTAAATGGGGAATGGCGGGCATGCCCGCTTTTTTCACGGGTCATCAAAAGGGATGCGCCCGTACCCGCCCGCCGAATGCCCGTTAATTAATAAAATTTAAAGTAAATGTAAGAATTGTTGCAAGACAATTGAAACGGAATAATAAAAAATGAGAACTAAGATAATTAAAATAATATAGACCGGAGTAGTAATAATAAGTATTGAAAATATGACAAAAACGAAAACGAAAAATGAGAAAGAAGAGATTGGTTAAATATAGTGAATTTCTCTAATGAAATAATATACAAAGCTGACACAACATTGGGTGTAACCATCCTTCGTGTTCATCCTATGTGGTTGACTTATGGATAGAACCTAGTTATACTTGTACTTCCTCGTCTCATGTTAGTCATCTCAAATTAAAATTTATACTGATTAAAAAAATAGTTAGTTAGGTCAATTATTATTGTGAAATGACAAATAATAATTTAAGATTTTTTAGTGTATATTCTAATACATGTTCTAATATACTAATGATATAATCACATGTAAAATGATTTGACTGGTGTAAGATCAAGAATTCACCATGTCTTAGTAATGTCATTACAAGTTAAACAATATCATTGGTGCACTAGAGAACAAACTAGAAGATGTACTAGAAGATTGCAAGTCTAAAAAAATCATTTAAATGTTTTTAATACAATAAATTTTATGTTTGTTGAATTAATAAAGGGTTAATTCCATTTTAACACCCTTTACTTTGAAACTTGTACCATTCTTCTTTTTCCGTCCAAATTCTATGTGGAACATCTTTTTTTTCACTATATACGAAATTAGGTTTTGAGGTACAAAATAGTTGTTTTGGATGGAAAAAAAAATAGGCGTTAATAACAAATTTTTTAAAATAAAATTTATTTTGAATCGGAGGTAGTATATTACATTATTCACTAGAACGCCTTTGACTATTAGTCATTTGTGGTTAATACTTCATGACATCTCATTATTCTAATAAATATGTAGAGGCACATTACCTTTTTTTTTAATAGGGGGTGGGAAGGACTAGCAGATCGCGGATGTCGAATTCATATTAATATTTCCGAGGGGTACTACTTTGCTAGTTGGGCACATTACTAAATTAATAAAAAAATAATAATTACAAATTAAGATTCATTTTTTTATCAATAATTACAAAATAAGATGAAAAATGGCCATTCTATCGAGTATAAAGTCGTGTTTATTTTTTTTATATAACAAAATCATTATTTTATGTGTGAATATACACTAGAACGCCTACGTTTACCATTGAATTCTTCTACCCCATCTCACTTTTTGTTGTGATTCATCCCAATGTATTTTGTACCGTGTTTTCCTACACTGTCTTTTCATGTTTTTTCTCTTGCTTTAACTTTTGTACCTGTCTCTCTCTCTCTCTCTCCTGTTGTAAGACTCATTCTTTAATATAATCTCCTTTCTACCAAAAAAAAAGACTATTGAATTAATCCACACATTATAATTATAATTATAATTATAATGTATATAAGTTTTTTTTTAAATTAGTATTATTATTATTATATACATATATATATAATATTTTAATTATATTAATCTTATTCGGGTTCGAGCTTTTTTCGGGTTGAGCGGGGTCAAGCTCACGCTCAGCTCACATAAGAAGCGAGCTTGAATATTAAGCTCACGCCCAACTCACGCTCACATTACCTCAGCTCACGCTCACATTTTTTCGAGCTATGTGAGCCGGGTTCGGTATATGTAAGTTATCATAACACAATTACAGAAGGTTAGGGGTTCCAAAGTGATCAAGAAGACAATGTGGCACTATTGAGGATTGATTTGCAGTTCACAAGTACTGGGAATTAGTATGTATATTTTAATCACGATCAATGAACATAGTCTTTTACCCCTTTTTTTTTCTCCATCTCTTTTCGCTGATTGAAAATTTCAATTGTGAAAATAAAAAGTACTGTTGACATCAATAATTAATTTGTCTCAGTTTGAATGAATGTTGACGGTCCCACTCTTATAGATGAATAATACATTGAATGCCTCATGTAATGAATCAGTTTAATGGACCTTGTGATTTTGAACAAAAAAAAATTGAAATAATTTTTTTAAATATAAATTCAATCCAAATACACACAAACTTCATTTTATTAGTTGGTCCTTTGTAAACCTTGAAAGTGGACAAAGGATTGCAACATTTTGCACATGCCTAAAACTAGTTATTGGCTTTGAGAGAAGAAGAAGAGTAAATAAGTGGAGTAAGATACAAATCAACTTCTCGCCTCATTGTCACTCCTCTCTACTCTCCGTCATGTCTAATCCATGAGGTAGTAGTAGTTGGTTGAGCAAAATGAAGCTTGGGGGTTGAAAACAAGGATGAAATGTGGCTTTAATAAGAGTAACTACACGTAGAAATCTGTTGTCCCCGTTCGGTGTTCTATTCTATATTTTCATTAATTAATAAATTAACATGTGTTATTAAATGATAGTGAGGACTAGTACACATTTTACATCCATGAGGGAGTAGTTCAGCTAGAAATTTTGAATACAATAAATAAATATCGCGTTGATTTAATTAATAAAATTTAAAGTAAATGTAAGAATTGTTGCAAGACAATTGAAACGGAATAAGAAAAAATGAGAACTATGATAATTAAAATAATATTGACAGGTAATAATAAATATTGAAAATATGACAAAAAAGAAAAAGAAAAATGAGAACTAAGATGATTAAAATAATATAGACCGGAGTAGTAATAATAAATATTGAAAATATGTCAAAAACGAAAAAGAAAATTGAGAAAGGAGAGATCTCGACGAGATCAGGAAAACAAACGCTATGTCAACACCTAATTATGCGGTTGACTTATGGATGGAACCTTACGGTTATACTTGTACTTCCTCCTTCTCAATGTTAGACCGTTAGTCATCTCAAATTAAGTGAGATTAAAAATGATCACGAGGCAAGTGGCGGAGTCAGAAATTTATTCTTTGGGCGAATTTTTTATTAAAAAATTATGCTTGGGGGCTAATAAAAAGCTTTTTCTATTTATACTAATGGAGTATATTATTGGTGCTAAATATAGTGAATTTCCCTAATGAAATAATATACAAAGCTTACACAACATTGGGGTGTAACCATCCTTCGTATTCATCCTAAAGGGCTTGTGGAGAATCCCAAAGGAAAATGTTGCAAAGGGTTTTGGTGCTTTTTACTCTGGATTTCTTAAAATCATTATTTTATGTGTGAATATACACTAGAACGCCTATTCAAATTTAGATTTATTAAAATCTAGAGGTATTCAATTTAGATTTTAAAAAGTCCATTAAAATTTAGAGGTATTCAAAACTCTATAGATTCTTATAGATTTCATTAAAGGTAGGATTTTGATGGATTTCATAGGTTTATATGTGTATGGTGAAATCTCTTCTTTTTTCTCAAGATTTTGATTTTCTCTCATTAATAGTAAAATTAAAATGTCTTTGATAATTTTATCTTAAATTACAATTTTTTTAGTAATCTCATTTCTATAAAATTATAAGAAAAACAAAGAAATATTTCAAACTACAAAAAAAATGAGATTTTTTTTAAGATCGTTAGAAAACTCAATATGAAATGTTTATTTCCCAAAATGAAGTCATAATATCCAAACAATTTTCTTCTTGATCATCTTCAAATCGAAATTAAAGAAAGCAAACAATTTATTCTCTATTTAACCACAAATTTCTATTTTTCAAACATGAATTTCATTTTCCTGAAAGAGAAAATCAAAGAGAAAAAAAAGTTCTCACAAAATATATCTTAATTAAACCAAAGAAAAAAATACCAGGAAGTAAATTATACAAACCTTGAACAAATAAATCAAAAAAACCGCAGTTACATGATCTAAAAAAAAAATCAAACACTATCGTCAAACTTTCTAAATTTTTAATAAAATGATTTAATTCAAAAAAAAAAAAATTGATAAACATATGTTGACTTTGAAATTCAACACATTTGGATATGTATAATACACCAATGAATCAGTTTTTTCTTTATTTTTTTGTGCTATTCAAATAATCTATAGACTTTATAAATCAAAAGAAATCCTAATAAATCAATCTAATAAAATCTGATAGAATCTGCGTAGACTCTGCGTAGAGTTAAAACAATCCATAAAGTCAGCAGAATCCATAGACTTTTGAAAATCAGTTAAAATCTTTTAAAATCCAGATTGAATACACCCCCCCTTATAGTTTGTGAATTATAGGAATGACACCACTTATATTTTAACAATTTTGCTCTTGATTTGGTAACAAACTTAAGTGTGTAAGAGACTAAAAAATAAAATTACTAATAAAAAATTTACAATGGGCTCTTTTGTAAACTATAAAAAGTCCATAATATGAAGCCAGACGATTTGAAGGTTTATGAAGTATAGATCAATAGAGTGAAAATGGTGAATAAAATGCGAATAACTCTATTCTATAAAAATTTCATCCAAAAAAAAAAAAAAAATTAAATAAAATTTATTTTGAATCGGAGGTAGTATATTACATTATTCACTAGAACGCCTTTGACTGTTAGTCATTTGTGGTTAATACTTCATGACATCTCATTATTCTAATAAATATGTAGAGGCACATTACTTATGCGGAACAATTTTTTTGTTCCGCACTGCGGGACACAATCTAAACCGTCGGATGAGATTTTCTAACGGTCCAGATCTGGAGAGAAAAAAATTTTATTTTTTATTTTTTAAGTCCAGCCGCAACTTGTCTCTTTTCAGATCTATACCGTTCAAAATATCATCCGACGGCTGAGATTGTTCCGAACGTGCAGAAAAAAAACTGTTCCGCATAGGAACCGGACTGGGGGGGGGTTGGGGTGGGGTGGGAAGGACTAGCAGATCGCAGATGTAGAATTCATATTAATATTTCCGAGGGGACAGCTGTAAATGTGGACAGGGGACAGCTGCATATGTACATAATACCTTAAAGAATTCAAGCATGACGGTCTCCAATGTTTTTGGACCAGTGGACAGGCTGGCTTTGGCTAATCATCCAGCTAAAGGGGTCTTGGCTCCTAATGGTCCGTATATGCGGGCCAAGATGAGGGCCGTTGAATTCATCCAACGGTTGTTTCAAAGTAGGGGTATTTAAGAACTCTTTTTTTTCAGCCGTAACTTTTTTCTCTCATCAAGAACATGTGTTCACTAATCGAAACGTGTGTTCGCGAAAAAGAAACATTGTTTCACTCATCGAGAAACATGCGTTCACATAAACAGAAACGTGTGTTCGCGAACGCAAACATCTGTTCATCGAACATGAACATGTGTTCACCGAACATGAACAGGCAGCCGCAATTTTTTTCTCTCCTCAGTAACCCACCTTTTTTACTTTTCAGCCGCAACTTTTCTCTCTTCTCTAATAAAATTACATATATACCCTTTTAACCCTCTTTTAAATCATAGTCATTGATCCATTTAAAAAATGAAATCAACGGCTCTCAGCGTGTCCTGCACGTGCGGATTTTTGGGCGTTCCGCACAGGAACCGGACTGGGCTAAAGGAATGTACTTCATGGTTGTTGGGGTTCCACAGGTTAGTATTATTTCATTTAAAAAATAAAGGAAAAAAAAACCCTTTTATATATATACTTCAAAAAGATAAATGCCTCTTCTAACTTGTTTTATGCCAATAAGTTTCTCAATTAACGCGGTATAATATAATTGATAAATTTATATTTCGTATATTATAAACAATTTTACTCTCGAAACTAAGGTATTCTATTTTCATCTCAAATTGAACTTTCTCATTTATTAGAATCTAAAAGTTAATTTGAGACGAAGCGAAGACATTATTTACAAAAAATCTGATTCCTGGGGTTTTTTATTTTAATTTTTTATTCAAGGAATTAAACTTGAATGAGAACTAATAATTAATTTTATTTCTATTTGGATTATTTGTAGGTTCGATACCTCTACTTGCGTGCGGTAAATTTTAATCTTCCTTTCTAAAACTACCTCTTTCTCGTCTGAGATAATGTTCTCTCCCTTATATGAAACAATCGTTCAATCGGGCTTTAAAAAAAAAAGGAGGCGGCGCTGGAGGGAACAATATGAGGCTGATTATGGAGAGAAACTCTTTTTATTATTATTATTTGAAAAGGGGGTCTCGCATTATTCAAGGAAGAGGATTGGAGGGTAGTTGTAGTACGTAAAAGGGTACATTGGACTTTTCATTGTTTCAATGATAGGGGGGAGATTCGTTTCTCAATAACTGATGTACAAATGTTTGTCTTAATCACTCAGAATTCGTCATGTAAATAATCTCTAATTGAACATTTTCAGCCGTTATTATTACAAAATATAAAAGAAGAAAGAAAAAAAAAATTAGTTAATGAACATAAATAATAAGAAGTTAAAAAAATAGAATTGTCACGTAAAAAATTGTAAATGATTAAAGAAAATCACAATTGGAGAGACGATTTTTTGCCCAAGGTAGGAGAAAAGAGATTTCGATGGGATCAAGAAAGAATAAGAAGCACATGTTTTACCGACAATGCTAAGCATACCCCGTCTTCTCTATATATAACAAAGCACTCTTGCTCTTTCTTTTCACGCCTTGTACCGCTTTCTTATCTTTGTAGAAAGTAATATATTTTAGTTAAATTTCTGTCTTTTAAAGCTTTTCCCTATGCCAGTCTGCATTTTTAAACCTATTTTAGTTTAACAAATCCATGTTCTCCATATGCATTGCTTTTAAATCAGTTTAAAACAAAAGTGTTTGTTGCTAAACAAGAGAGTTGGGCATAAAGATCTATGCAATTTTCTATTTTCAACTCGGATATAATTTCCTCCTCAAAAATGTATATTTTTGCTCCATTTAAATGAAAAGTTTATAACTGATTTCTACATAAATAAAGTGAATCAACAAGTATCTTATTACTCAGGTCATGAATTCGCCACTCATTGTTCAAGTTCCATTAACGATTATATATATACTTTGACGTCTTATATCCGGGGATGAAGTCAGGGGAGTGGGAGGGGGCGATATTTTTTAAAATTGTTTTAGATATAGTAAAATTTATATGTAGTTCGAAATATTTAATTAAATTCGTCCCCAATATTTTTTTTTGCAGTTTTTATATATAGTTCGGTACACTGTTGTAATTTTTCGCCCCAAACCTAAAAGTTCTGCCTTCATCCCTATTTATGTCCCTCTTGATTGAAATTGATTTTCCGATATTTTTTTGTCTTTGTAGCTAAGAAGTGAAATGGACGTGCAATCTGAAGAGTTTCGTAAAGCACAAGCCCATATTTGGAGGCATGCATCCTGTTTAATCCCAACTGCATGTTTAATATGTGCAGTTGAACTTGGTATAGCAGATGCAATCCATAGTCATGGAAAACCTATGCCTCTCTCTGATCTCACCAATTCTCTTCCAAGCAACCCTTCTAGAGCTCCCCATATACACCGCGTAATGCGTGTTTTAGTGAAAGATGGTTTCTTCACTGAAGAACAATCAAATGTTTATGCACTAACCCCTTCAAGTCGTCTTCTACTGAAAAATGAGCCATTAAATTTAAGAGGACTTGTTCTTCCTCTGCTAGGAACTGAATATGTTAAGGCATTGGGTGCATTGGGAAAATGGTTTCAAACTGAGGATCAAACTCCCTTTGAAATCGCTCATGATGGAAAAACTTTTTGGGATTATAGCGTTGAACAAACCAAGCATGCTCAAAGTTTCAATGAGAATATGGCTAGCGACTCCAAGTTTGTCGCAAAGTTGCTGACCACAGAATATAAGTTCTTGTTTAAGGGGTTGGATTCCATTGTCGACGTCGGCGGCGGGACAGGTACAAATGCTAAAGCCATTGCCAAAGCATTCCCAGGGTTAAGGTGTACTGTGTTTGATCAACCACATGTTGTCGCGAATCTTGAGTCAACGGAGAACTTGGAATTTGTTGGAGGAGACATGTTTGACCGTATACCTTCTGCTGATGCAATTATTCTCAAGGTAAGTACACTCAGTGGCGGAGTTAGGAATTTTTCGTTAGGGGCACAATTAGCATTACTAAAATAAATTCATAAAAGCATATAAATATTGGCGGAGCCAAAAAAAAATTTTTTTTGATAAATTCTTTAGGGGGGCACAATTTATTTTGATGAAATCTTATACATTTCTTTCCACTCCCTCCCAATCAACCAAAAAAAAAAAAATTTACATCAAGAAAAAAAAAATTAGGGCACGTATATACCTCACGTGTGTAAATAACACATCAAAAAAATCTAATTAACCGTAATTAATATCAAAATTTTCCAACTTAAATCTTGAATCCCATAAATTTGCCTCATTTTCATTGAAGAAGCATTAAAGGTGTTACCTAGAGTTATATAGATTAAAGTTATACACACTTTTATTCACTCTTTTCTAATAGTAATTTTTTTTATTAAATAAATATTATAGTCTCTTACACACTTAAACATATTAAATATTTCATTACAATTGTTCCCTACGCGTTTTCATACTTTGATAATATTCTATAATTACATCATTCTCAATAGTATCAAACACATCCTTCTCAACAAATGCAATTAAACTATCATTCAACCACTGATCTCCAATTCGATTGCGTAGACGACTCTTGACAATAGTCATTGCAGAAAATTATTAAGATATAAGTGATTTCATTTCTATAATTCACGAATTAAAAAATTTAATTTTAAATCGTAAAGTGATTCAAAATATTTACGGGACGAGATGTTACAAAAACAAAACTAAAATTATTATTTTTTTTTTTTGGAAAAAGTTGGGGGGCACTTGCCCCCCCCCCAGGCCCCTTACTAACTCCGCCAGTGAGCACACTCTTTTTTCCCAACAACTTTTTTTCCGGGTCAAGAAAATGCAACCCCATGTGCTCTTGGAACAAGACAATTAGATTTTTACATTTATTTAATACTGGTCTTATCTCATATCTTATTCTTTTTTCTATTAATAAAAATTTGTTATATGTTAATTTTTATTATTAAAAAATCTATAAGCTAGTTAAAGAAATTATGAAAGCTATAAAAAATGAACATATGACATTTATATATTGATGAGACAAGAATGCGGTCAAACGATTTATTTTCGTACTTTAATATAAATTAAGAAAGGAAGATATGTGAATTTTTTCTATTATAATCTTAATTGATTTGTTTTTTTATTAGGTCTCAGTCAATAACATATTTCTCTTTCTCTCTAGGCAGTAAAATGGCCCGTAAGAGTAATTGTAAGAATATACAGTTAAAAATTAAGAAATTATAAGAGAATAAGGATTAAAATAAGGATAGTTATTAATTAAATGCATGAAAAATTGACTTTTTTTTTTGTTTGTAACTATATTAAAATGAGATTTTGATTGCAAGCAGATAGTTCTCCATGACTGGAACGATGAAGACTGTGTGAAAATACTGAAAAATTGCAAGAAATCAATTCCAGAAAAGGAGAAAGGCGGGAAGTTAATCCTCATAGAGAATGTGATGTTCAGTAAGAAGGATGATAATGAATCAGTTAAAATACAAATGGCTTGGGATATTGACATGCTTACACTTTTTGGTGCTAAAGAAAGAACTGAGGATGAATGGGCAACTCTCATTCGCCAAGCTGGTTTTAGTGGTTACAAGGTTTTTCCAAATATGGATTTCGTGAGGAGTATTATTGAGGTTTATCCTTGAAAAAACATGGATAACTAAATAGTCTGTCTGTCTGATTTGCAATGAATTTATTTACTTCAGTTGGGTTTAAAAAAATAGTCATAAGAGAATACTTTCACATTATTAAATAAATAACGATTTTAAGACTATTAGGACCTTTGGTCTGATATAATAATGAATTTATTTTCACCTTATATTCGATGTGCGGGTATGTCTCCTTCTTTGTACGAGTCTTTCGATAAACTTTATTTAAAAAAATAACTTTTGTACTTACAGAAGTTTTGTATCTTTTGTAGTTTAATAAACATGTAGGGCAGCTGGTCCCTCGTCATTATTATACTTTGTGCTATATTGATTCAAAATGAAAATTCACTGCCTCGAGAATAATGTTGCTATCAATAAGAACATGAATGTACTAAGGAATTCGTCGTAAAATGTTTAATAATTTTCAGATTCTCTTTGTACTTGGAAAGGTTTGGTTTGGCGAGAGTAATTCAAATTTAATTTATTTTTTTTTTAAATTTCAATTTCAACGAATATTTGAACAAAAAAAATTAAATTTGAAATTTCCCGCCAATTTTATAGGTCAAAATTTGTATTTTCCCACCAATTTTGAGACGAATTCCAAACCAAACCAAACC
This sequence comes from Vinca minor, assembly GCA_026122235.1. NCBI lineage: Eukaryota > Viridiplantae > Streptophyta > Magnoliopsida > Gentianales > Apocynaceae > Vinca > Vinca minor. Next base: position 5,982,756 of record JAOCZM010000291.1, read on the forward strand.
AAATTTGGACGAAAATACCTTAATGGCAGTACGTAAATACGTGTAGGATGTACAAAGAGAAAATTAATCATTCAGAACTTTAAACACTCTTAGAAAATACCTGTAGGACTAAATGAGCGGTTTTGCCTTTCACAAGATCATGGACAGAATTCAAAGCGGAAAGCCATTTTCAAAAAAAGCTATGAACAGAAGATAAAGAAGGAAGAATAAGAATAAAACAATCAACATTCAAAATGTCTTTTTATCTTAATTTATACAGTTTTATTAGCTTTCCTTACTATTTTCGGCACTTCAATTCGTGTGGATAGTCTTAGACTCACCATTTTGGAATCATAGAGTATATTTACCAAATAATGTATACTTAGATTAGAATACACCCATTAGACTAGTCTCCATGCGTGAGGGGTATTCCTAATAACACATACTTAATTTTAAGTTAGTCCATTTAACTCCTAACAGGTTTATTGGGAGAGGAATTATTTTCCAATAACACATATCGAGTCACCATTTTGTAAATGTAAATCATAATAAGAGAATGAATTTCAAGTGTGAATAGAATACCAACCAAAGTAAATTTATAATTCGACATTCTATCGAGTCAGACATTACTCACGAATACATTCTTGTTATTTCTTGTCTAATGCAACATTATTTTCAAGGCCGTGAATTTTCATTTTCTTGGCGTTGTTAGGTGTCAACCCCAAATTACTACCATGGGCAGAGAGTTGTTGTCCCATTGGGCCAACTCTCTTGGACATGAATTTTTATTTTGAATGAATATAGCACAAAGTATAATAATGATGAGGGGCAAGCAGCCCCCCTACATGTTTATTAAACTTGAAGAGGATACAAAACTATCTGTAACTACAGAAGTTATTTAATTAATAATATGATATTAAAATAATTTGTAAGCCCAACTACTTGCATAAATAAATTCATTGCAAAACAGACTATTTAGTTATCCATGTTTTTTCAAGGATAAACCTCAATAACACTCCTCACGAAATCCATATTTGGAAAAATCTTGTAACCACTAAAACCAGCTTGGTGGATGAGAGTTGCCCATTCTTCCTCACTTCTTTCTTTAGCACCAAAAAATGCAAGCATTTCTAAGTCCAATGCTATCTGTCCTTTAACTGATTCATCATCATCCTCCTTACTGAACATCACAGTGTCTATTAGGATTACCTTCCCACCTTTCTCCTTTTCTGGAATTGATTTTTTGCAATTTTTTAGTATCTTCACACAATCTTCATCATTCCAATCATGAAGAACTACCTGCTTTCCAATAAAAAATCTCACTTTAATAAAGTTACAAAAAAATTAAAATTCTCCATGCATATAGTTAAGAACTACGTATCTTTTAATCCTTATTCTCTAAAAAAAAAATGAGGCTTTTCTATCTCTTCGCAAAATACACACCTTTAATTTTTTAATTTTTTAATTTTTAAGTGTATATTTCTACAATTACTCTTACTTGCTATTTTACAGAATAGAGAGAGAGAGAGAGAGGGATGTTAGTGGTTGAAACTAAATAAATACAAATTAAATCATTTAAGATTATAATAGAAAAAAATTATATATCTTCCTTTCTTAGTCTATACTAAGCTACGGAAAGAAATCGTTTGTCCCGCATTCTTGTCTCATCAATATATAATTATCACGTGTTCAATTTTTCTTATAGCTGTTATATACTTTTTAGGTTATAAATTTTTACAACAACAACAACAACCAAGCCTTAATCCCAACAGATTGGGGTCGGCTACATGAACCAAAGTAAGAATCACGTAAGGTCATCCACATGGATGCATTCTCTCCATTTCTTACGATCCCAAACACAACTCTCATCTAGTTCTAGCAGATTCATATCCCCTTTTATCACCTCCGTCCAAGTCTTCCTCGGTCTCCCTCTACCTCTTACGCCATCTATATTACACAATCCTTCAATTCTCCTAACCGGAGCATCACTTGGCCTTCGTCTAATGTGCCCAAACCAACGTAAACGGTTCTTTCTCATCTTGTCTTCAATAGGTGCTACACCAACCTTCTTCTGAATAGTCTCATTCCTCACTCTATCCATTCTCGTATGCCCACACATCCATCTTAACATACGCATCTCCGCTACATGCATTTTCTGAATATGACACCTCTTAGTTGCCCAACATTCTGTACCATATAATAATGCTGGGTCTAACAATGGGTTCGTAAAACTTTCCTTTCAATCTCGAGCAGTACATTACGATCACATAAAACACCCGTCGCACTCTTCCATTTCAACCAACCAGCTTTAACTCGATGCGCTACATCTCCGTCAAGCTCTCCGTCCCTTTGAATAATAGAACCAAGGTATCGAAAATACTCACTCTCCGAGATATTTTTGTCACCCAAAGTTACTACGAGTTTGCTCGTTGTTACTGCTAGTGCTAAACTTACACTCCATATACTCTGCTTTTACTTCTACTAATCCTAAAACCTTTAGATTCTAAGGTTTGTCTCCATACATCCAACTTGGCATTAACACCCGCTCTTGTCTCATCAATCAAAACTATATCATCGAGAAACAGACATGCACCACTGATCTGGATCTTGTATACACTCGGGTCGGTTCATCCATAACCATTGTAAATGAAAAAGGACTAAGTGCTTGAACCTTGATGCACCCCAATTGTAATAGGAAACTCTTCACTTATCCCGCCACAAACTCGACTCAGTGTCGACTCCCTCATACATATCCTTAATAAGATCAATATACTTCCGAGATATACCTTTCTTAGCCATCGCCCACCAAATTACCTCTCGGGGAACCTTATCGTAAGCTTTTTCCAAATCTATGAACACCATATGCAGGTCCTTCATTCTCTCTCTATAACGCTCAATCAACTGCCTTAGTAGACTGTATTGCTTCCATAGTTGATCGTCCGGGCATAAAACCGAATTGGTTCTCTGAAATGCTCACAATTTTTCTCAATCTATGCTCAATTACCTTTTCCCACAACTTCATAGTATGACTCATAAGCTTAGTACCACAATAATTTGAACAGTCTTGAACCTCTCCTTTATTCTTATATAATGGCACCAAAGTACTTTTCCTCCACTCTATTGGCATCTTCTCAACTCTAAGTATTTTATTAAAAAGGTTAGTCAACCACTCAACACCTATTTCTCCTAAACACTTCCAAACCTCAATTGGTATACTATCAGGTCCTACTGCCTTCTTTGGTTTCATCCTTTTAAGGGCCTCTTGCACTTATTTCCTTTGAATTCTACGTATGAAATCATGGTTCACCTCTCCAATCGAGATAGAAAGGTCTCTAATATTCTGTACTTGATTCCCATTAAATAACCTATCAAAATGCATCCTCCACCTCGCCTTGATTTCCCCATCCTTAACCAAAACTCTCTCACTATCATCCTTAACACACCTCACCATACCAATATCTCTTGTCTTTTTCTCTCTTAAACGAGCAAGTCTATATATACCTTTCTCACCATCCTTAGTGTCCAATTTATTATACAAATCCTTATAAACTTTTGATCTCGCTTCTCTAACGGCTGCCTTAGCTTCTCTACACGCCGTTTTATACTTCGTAAAATTGCCATCACTTCTATACTTCCCCAAAGTCTTATAACACTCTCTTTTCTTCTTTATAGCTTCTCTTACCTCTCCATTCCACCACGATGTATCCTTACCGAATAGCACATTTCCGCTTGATTCACCAAGCACTTCCCTAGCCACTTTTAAAATGCCTTGCGCCATTTTTTCCCACATAAAATTCGGATCTATTTCAGACGACCAGTCCTCTTCCTGAATAACTCTATCAACGAAGATTTTCTGATTTTCTCCTTGTAACTTCCACCACTTTATTTTTGGAGCTGACCTAAATTTATGCATTCTAACCTGTTTACCGAAACGAAAATCAAGAACCAATAACCTATGTTGTGTAGCCACACTCTCGCCAGGGATAACCTTACAATTAGTACAACTATTACGAAACATGCTCTTCACTAGGAAAAAGTCTATCTGACTAGCATTTACTCCACTTCTAAAAGTCACCAAATGAGAATCTCTTTTCTTGAACCAGGTATTCGCTACAAACAAATCGTAAGCTAAGGAAAAGTCCAAAATTTCCCTACCAGCCTCATTTCTATCTCCGAACCCTTGACCTCCATGGACACTCTCAAATCCGTCGCGACTAGAACCCACATGTCCATTCAAGTCTCCTCCAATGAAAAGTTTTTCGCCTGACGGTATATTTTGGACCACCTCATCTAAGTCCTCCCAAAAGCTGTTTCTTCACGTGAATCACACAACCCTACCCGAGGCGCATATGCACTAATAATGGTAACCACCTCGCCACCCATCATTATCTTAACACTCATAATTCGGGTCACTTTTCCTGCAAACTTCAACCACGTCATTGACGAAATCACGAGCCACAATTATTCCAACACCGTTCCTATTCTTATCTTTACCTGAATACCAAAGCTTGTATCCCCAAGGCTCTATGACTTTTGCCTTCTGGCCAACCCACTTAGTTTCTTGGAGGCACAAAATGTTGATCTTTCTTCTTACCATAACCTCTACTAATTCGGTTGACCTTCTAGTTAACGATCCGATATTCCAAGAAGCAAACGAATCCTTCCATTGTGCACTAACCGTTTTACCTGTACCTGTGCCGACTTAGAACACCCTTGCCTATTTGACACCATATCCGGGCCCCGACATGGCGCGTTGCTTCCGGGCAACGACCTAGCAACCCTTGCACATTTATCACCACACCCGGGTCTAGGAAGTGTAGCGCGTCGCTGAGTAGGGAACACCCCAACGATTAGGTTATAAATTTTTAATAATAAAATTTGACACATGACAAATTTTTATTAATAGTTGACACGGGGAGAAAAGATGCATTTGGTAAAAAAAGAGTGTGCTTACCTTGAGAATAATTGCATCAGCAGAAGGTATACGGTCAAACATGTCTCCTCCAACAAATTCCAAGTTCTCCGTTGACTCAAGATTCGCGACAACATGTGGTTGATCAAACACAGTACACCTTAAACATGGGAATGCTTTGGCAATAGCTTTAGCATTTGTACCTGTCCCACCGCCGACGTCGACAATGGAATCCAAGCCCTTAAACAAGAACTTGTATTCTGTGGTCAGCAACTTTGCGACAAACTTGGAGTCGCTAGCCATATTCTCATTGAAATTTTGAGCATGCTTGGTTTGTTCAACGCTATAATCCCAAAAAGTTTTTCCATCATGAGCGATTTCAAAGGAAGTTTGATCCTCAGTTTGAAACCATTTACCCAATGCATCCAAAGCCTTAACATTAGCAGTTTCAAGCATAGGAAGAACAAGTCCTCTTAAATTCAATGGCTCGTTTTTCAGTAGAAGACGACTTGAAGGGGTTAGTGAATAAACATTTGATTTTTCTTCAGTGAAGAAACCATCTTTCACTAAAATACGCATTACGCGGTGTAGATGGGGAGCTCTAGAAGGGTTGATTGGAAGAGCATTTGCGAGATCAGAGAGAGGCATAGGTTCGCCATGATTATCGATTGCATCTGCTATACCAAGTTCAACTGCAAATTTTAAACATGCAGTTGGGATGAAACAGAATCCACGGCTCCAAATATGGGCTTGAGCTTTGCGAAACTCTTCAGATTGCACATCCATTGCACTTCTTAGCTTTTAGTCTACTGATAGAAAAAATACCGAAAAATCAATTTTCAGTAAAAAAAAAACTCAACCGTCATATTAACGTATGAGTTTTGTCACACATACAAATAAACATTCATTCTTAGCTAAAATTGGGTGGACATTCAATTTGATCCCTGAATTGATAATTCTCAAAAATTTATTCCTGAATTGACAATTACCTTATACTAAAGGTACTAAAATGGGACTAATCCATTATTATTATTCAAAAACACATCACAGTCATTCTGACATAGAACCGCCTTTGTGGACTGGCCCCACATCCCTCTCACATGAGTTGATGCATAAACTATTTATAAAGTAGATCCCGTCCCAACTAATGTGAGAGGGCTGTGAGGCCAGTCCCACAAAGCGGCTCTACCATATAATTTTCCTATCACATGATATTACTACAAGAAACAATTCAAGTGAAGACTCGGTTTATTCATGTAAAAGGCACGTAAGACATCTAGAACCTCTAGACAATTTGTTATTATCTTCATCTTAAAAGTTATTTGTGAACTAACAAGTGTGATACACACACTACAACAAAAAATGTCGATTACGACGTTTGTCATATGTTGCAATAAGGTAAAAAAACGTCGATATAGATCTATACCAACATTTATTACAAATGTCGCATAAACGTCGCATTTGCCTGTGTCGTTATGGTTTTTTACGACATTTGTTACCAGTGCCTGTACATATCTATTACGACGTTTGTTGCGTCATTTTAAAGTGTATCAAAAGGTACTTTTGCCGACATTCGTAAATAATCGCAACAAGTCGTCTATTCCGACGTTTGTAAATATCGTGAATAAGTAGTTATTACGACGTTTTTAAATAGTCGCAATAAAATATCTATTCTGACATTCGTAAATTTTGAAACCAGGCTGGCCGAACAGAGCCAAGTCGAGTCGGAGTCTAGACAAGCCGAGCCATTGAGTCTAGCCACCTCTGAATAATATATAATAAATCTCCCCCTACTCAAAGAGATGGGAATTGAACACGCGACCTCCTGCATGTATATCGTGCAATAGGCCGCTGAGCTAAATGATTATTTGTTATTTGTTTCTCCTCCTATTATATTTATTATAATGGAATTTTGAATTTTGTACCTTTACTTATTTTAATTTATCTTTGTGTTTTGATTTCGTTATTTATCAAATTTAAATTAATATACTCTCATTAATTTTAATAATTAAATGTCTTTAATTTTTCTTTAAAAAAAATATTTCAAAAACATAATCTTTGTATTTGTGTTTGTCTGAATATGTCACGAGATCTAACGACAAAATATATAAATGTCGTTATATGAGTCGTAAAAAGTAATAATTTTATAACAACATATAATGTAAATGTCACTAACTAACATCAAATTGTCGGTAAGAACAAAAATTATTATAACTGTCGTTGAAACATCGTATAAAATCCAAATATAGCGACGTTTGTATAAAATGTCACATAATTTAATGATGTTGTATTCAAATGTCGCTATATGAGTCGCAAAAAGTAACAATTTATAAGAACATTTAATGTACACGTCGCTAACTAACATCAAAATGTCGATTTTATCAACAATTATTATAACCGACGCTATAAAACGTCGTATAAAATTCAAATTTAGCGATGTTTGTCTGAAAAGTCACAAGACCTAACGACATAGTATATAAATGACGTTATATGAGTCACAAAAAATAACAATTTATATTAATATTTAATGTAAATGTCGCTAATTAACATTAAAACGTCGTTTTGAACAACAATTACTATAATCGACGCTATGAAACGTCGTATAAAATCCAAACATTGAGACGTTTGCAAAAAGTGTTGCTTTAATTTACTTTTTTTTTTTGTTTTAAGCGACGTTTGATAAAAATGTTAGTACAAAAACGTCCCAAAAAATTGTTTTTGTTGTAGTGACATAGGCTAAAAAATCAACTAATGCCAATTTTGTTTTTTCCATGAGTTCGTTTTTTTGGCTCCATGGGTATTGTCGCTAGGGATGGCAATTTGACCCGTGACCCGTCGACCCGCCCCTGCCCGAGCGTTTTTGAGGGCGACCCGCCCTCGCCCATAAGCGGGCGAGATCGGGCATGGTATTTGTGTCAGCCCCGCCCCGCCCCGCATATTATATATAATATTAACCTAGCCTAGTCCATCCCACTCACCCTGACCCATCCTATCATATATACTAAATACTAACCCGATCCATCCCACCCGACTCGCTCCCACTCAGATTTCAGACCCACTTTGACCTCAGACCCATCCTATCCTATCATATATACTAAAAACTAACCCTAAATCCTACCCAGCCCCACGGCTCCCCACCCCCTCATTCTCTTTTCTTCTTCTTTTTCTCTCAAACTGAAGCTGCTTCTTCTCTTTTCTAGAGAATTCTTCTTCTTTTTTCTTTTCCCCCTCTCTTCCTCTTCTTCTCTTTTCTTTTTTTTAACAGAAGGAACACTCCAATCGCAGAAAAAGGTTTGATTTTTTTTTGAATCTTTGAAAAAGAAGAAGAAAAATGGAAAAAAGTGGTAATATTAGTGTTCTTTGTTTGAAACTTTGAAAAATAAGAAGAAAAAATGGAAGGTTAAGGTTAATTTCCCATGAATTTGTTATGACAATCCCATTAAAACCCATAAAGATCAAAGCATAAGAGAACAAAGGCAAAAAAAAATTGAATGGGCGGGGCGGGTCAAATCTGCCCCGCGCGGGTCAAAAAAATCTGATCCGTGACGGATCACGGGGCGGGCGGGGCGGGGTTTCACAGTCGCGGGGCAGGTATGGTATTTGCGATACCCGCCCCGATCTGCCCCATTGCCATTCCTAATTGTCGCCCTATTGGTCCAGAGTAACTTTTAAAATGTGACTACCTTCATTTCATAATATAAATCGTTTAAAATATGTAGAAAAATTAATAAAAAAAAAAAATATAAAGTTTTTTTGTTAATCAAAATATCAATATTACTCTCTTAAGTAAAAGTTTATAGTATACAAATCCTATTTTGACTAACAACTTAACTTATTTTTTATTTCCTTAATTTTCGCTAATATCTCAAACGACTTATATTATTGAATGGAGTAACGACTTATATTATGGAAGGGATAGAGTAATAATTTGCTCAAACAAGATAAAACTACTTATAGACATTAGAGTATGAATTCCTTATCTTCATATGAAGAAATATGCAGACAGACATAGGGAAAAGCTTCAAACAGTTAGAAATTTACCTGAAAAAATGTTGGCTTGTGTTTGTGAATAAGAACCTCAAAGGAAGAAGAAGAAGAAAGCGGTCCCAGAGATTCTAATTTATGAGATGAGACGAGGAAAGAAATTAAATGGTTTGTTATATATAGAGATTCTTGTCATCGTCGTGTCAAATATGGGGGGCGCCCATGTTTAACTTATTAATAATTGGTATTAATATAATACTTATTGGTGTTAATATAATATTCTCCGTCCCAAATTAGTTGTCCACGTTGTATTTTGTACGAGAATTAAGGTTTCATCAAATTATATATTGAAATATGGTAAAATGTCAAACATTACCCTATTTATTAATACTCCAATTTAATTTTACATCCTCTTCTCTCTATATCCTTCTCTCTCCAACATTTAATGTAAGGGTTATTGTTGGAAAAACTATCACTAATGAGTCCTTTATTTAGAAACTGGACAGATAAAAAAGGAAATGTGGATAAATAATTTAAGAAGAATGGAGTAAGATATTGGTTTAGTGGTCGAAACTGAGGTCTTATAACGTAGAGGTAACGAGTTCAAATTCTCTCACCGCTTCTTAAATCCAATATTTGATAGTCCCCTCCCAATAAAAGAGTAAAAAAAATACACTTAAAACATTTACGAGTAAAATACTTTTAAAATGGGGGGGGGGGGGGTCATCACTACGCCCGCGGCTATAGTGCTGAAGAATGGCTTTTCAGCATTACATCTTCTAAATCTAGCGGCCATCGAGCTTTCTGCTGTCCAAGGTGCACGCAACACTGAATTATTTTTTGAATTTCCATCCTTTTTCGCGCCTGTTCTGTTACAATCATGGAAGATTGGATTAATTTCGGAAAACATTTTTTTTATCCTCTAAATCATAATAATCGTGAGTTTTAATACACAAAAAAACCTTAATTCCTCTTGTTCATATTTTTTCTTCTTTTTTTACTTTCTTTTTTCTGATTCCTTCAATGAATAATTCCATTATCGATAGTTTGAATCTACCAATTTCCTTCACCGAAATGTTTGTTAGCCAGTCAGTTCCTGTTTTTCGTTATTTCGTTGGCAAATCACAGTGGCTTTGATTCAATTCCAAGATCTAATGATGATGTTATTGTTATCGCGGTATAATAATTATTGTGATTATAATTATATTACATTGTTTTAACATTTAATATGCTTTTTGATTTTGTGTTTGTCTTTTTAATTTAGGGTAGAACATAGTGTTGAAGTACATCATATTTGTGTTCCATGTTAAGTATATAGTTTTTTTTTTTAACTGTATATTTTGTTTAAGGAAATATAAAGATAATTTCGGATAAAAATAAAATCTTCAAATCGCGTTTGGGATTGATAAAATCCTGCAAAATCAATCATTGGTTACTTTATGAGCAGATTGATTAATAGTGTATATCGTGGTGAAGGTGGGTTAATCGCCATTAAAGGAGTTTGGAGATCGTTGATGAAAACAACGAAAAGGGTTTTAGCGGTTTCTGTCTTTTGATTGGGTGTTACGCATTTTTTTTGTTGCTTTTCGCGCATTTTCTGGCCATTCGATCTTAAGCCTCTCAATCTTATGGCTAAGAAATTATTTTGCAGGTGCTAAACTTTGATGAGTTCACTACACATCATCACTCATCAGTGTCATCGCAATTATTGAGCCAAACCTAACATTTGGGGACTGCCAATTTATAAACTAAATTAATTTTAGACTAATTTTTGTTCACAAAGTGTCAAACTCGTAGTGCCAGATATATTATCAGAATGGAAGACCGGCGAGTCAAATTAGTGGCTGCATCTTTTTAATTGAATATCCAGTATAAAAATAAAAATAAAACATCTTTGAATGAAAATTATATTAAAATAATAATAATTTATTGGTCAGGTTAATGAGTAATGAATTTTGATAAGTTTCAAAATAAAAATTATAAATCTGACTGTGAAATGGTAAGCTTCAAATATTATAATCTTATCATTTTTAGACTTTGAATGTTTCAATGTTCATATTGATTTCTACTGTTTTATTAAACTATATGTGCAAGATTTTTAACGGAAAATAGAAAGTTTAGTCAACTAATTAGTTATTTAGTTTAAAAATAAAAGCCGCCGTTCAATTAACAGTGAGTGTACTTAGATTGGGTTTGGTTTGAGTTTGGTCTGGTTTGAGATTCAAACTTAGACCAAAACCAGCTTTGGATTGAGTTTGGAATTTAGTCTGGGGATGATTTAACACTTCAGATTTCATTCAGACTCAATTCAAAACTGGTTTGGGTCTGAGTTTAATCTCAAACCAGACCCAAACCCAAACCAGACCCAATCCAAACACACCCATTACTTACTAACTTTAATTAACTGTAGTTTTAACTAGTATGAATTTAGGGAATCAGGCTTGCCCTAGTGGAAAAGGCAGCCACAATTCCTGGCCTAGGCCCAGGTTCGATTCCCTATCCCCGCCCCGTAAAAAAAAAAACTAGTATGAATTTTATTGTGTGTATGGATTTTAATATGGAATTTTTTTGAAAGGTTAAAATTGAAAAGTTTCATCAGAATAAATATATTATGCAAATGGTCACAGCGGTGGAGCATTTTTGTTTTTTTTCGCACCAATGGCAATGGAGCTGGAAAATTTGTTTCTTTGTCAATATATTAATCAAATGGTCAAACTCAAGGAGCTAGACTAGAGTGGTTGTAACGTTTGTCCTTTTCTTTCTCCTTTTTTGTGGCTCACGGCTCCTATGCGGAACAGGGTTTTGTTCCGCATGTGCGGGACAAAATTCTGACCGTCAGATGAGATTTTTAACGGTCCAGATCAGGAGAGAGAAAAGTTGCAGCTGATTAAAAAAATAATAAATTTTTTTTAAGTCTCTCTCCTAATCTGGGCCGTTCAAAATCTCATCCGACGCCTCCAGTTATTCCGAACATGCGGAAAAAAAGCTGTTCCGCATAGGAACCGGACTGCTTTTTGTGTTGCCTCAAAAAAATTCAGCCGCCGAGCAAAAAAAATTGAGTCCGTCAGCGTTAATTGCACATTTGGAATTTCTTATTGCAAGATAGTATACAACTTGTAAAAGGTGCAACGATTTTTTTCCTCTTTTTGCCTTTTTCTCTCTCTTCTCTCTCTTCCCTCCTTTCTTCCTGCGGCTTTCCTTTCCTTTCCCTTACTGCTGGCCAGATTTGGCCATTGGCTCCGGCCAATGGTCAAATCTTGATCCTTTTGTTCCGTAATTATTACTCTATTTTGTACCACGAATCATATGAATTTTTTTTCAGAGTTTTTTTTCTTCAAGATTCAAGACACAGTGGTTAGATGAGTTTCAGATCTTCACAGATCTAGATTTTTTTTCTATGTTTCTAGGAGGATTCTTTCAACCCGGACTTGATCTGCGCCCTTTATTAACTTTCTACATCTTCCCGAGGCAATTTGTAGGACGGTTGATACGCTCATGGTCCTATAAATTGTCGACCCCTAAGGAAGATGTTGAAAGTGATATTCTCCTGTCCCTGTGGTTCAAGAATGACGATGAAGATTCTTTGAAGAAGAAGATTATGTATTTGTTTATTTGTCTAGTTTTTCTAGGTTTTTTCCTAACCATCCAAGTTTTCTTGGATGTGTCTTTTGTCTGTTATCGTGATTTTTTAAATCATTGTATAACTTTTACTTTCTGTACTTTCAGATTTTTTATTGATTGTAATGGCCTCGGCTATTTGTGATTAATGAAATCAGAATTTATTTAGGAAAAAAAAATACAACTTGTAAAAGGTTGACTCGATATATTATACGTTATCCGAGGTAATTCTTCGCGCAAAAGCTGAGTCAAAGTTGATTGAACTTAACTTTAACGGTAGTATGTGTTATTGGTTGAGAACAAAACCTCACGCAGAAAGTTAAGTTTAAAGATTGAGTTCTACGTAAGTATGCATTATTTGATGAGAATTCTTACGTACGTAGAAAACTTGACCGGTCTGAAAAAACTAAGTCTAAAAAAAATTACACGAATTTAAGTGCGGAAAATTAAAAAGAAACTGTAAAAACAGGAAAATATTATTGGTGCCTGTCTCCATGGTGGGAAGCGCTTGTTGCTGCTCACTAGTAAGTTTCAGCATAAGGAGTTTTAACCGATTTGCCAAAATCCACCTTCATAATCATGTTACACAAAGCTATAAAAAAAATTCAACAGTATATAAAACTCGCATAAAAGTCCGTCACAATCTCTTTAAGTTGATCAACATTCATGCACCAATCCCGCTGAATCCTTAAGCATTTTAATCTGAGATCGATTATTTCTAATGACAATCGTAGTGTGAAAAAAAAATCTTGTATTACTCTCACATGAATAAGCCACTTGCCTATAGATTAAGGTGCCAGTCCTTTCTCCTGACCTACCCTTATGGTTAATGGCACATTAGCTTCCTCTTCCATGCTCATTTCTTACCCAGCGCGTATTGCACATTTTTTTTGTCAATGTCTTCCTAACCTACCCTAGAATCTCTTGGTATATGTTTTTCGTGTTCTTGGGAACGCGTGGGACTATTAAACAACCAAAGTACTAACCCGGATCTCTGGGGCTATTTAAGCTGATGCTGTTGACATGAGTTCAAATCTCTTTGGTGAGTTTCGACTCTTACTGAATTTTCCGTGGCTAAGAGCACCATGTATAGAACAATATGGGTCAAGATCTCCTCCGTTGAGCAGTAACATTATTGGCCAACCATAACACCCAGTTCGATTTTAATCACCCATGTTATCGAGTGAAAATACCAGATACCTCAAACGTGTAAAAAATGCCAAAAACTTTGCTTTTATTCAGTTTTTTCTGGACCGTCCGACTAACAAAATCCGTGTTGTCTTAATCTCAAACCCTAGGATAGATCAAATTTTGGTTGTTCAATCATCAACCGTTGGATCTGAAGATTTGGGGAACGTTTCGTTTCTCGAACTGTAGATTTGTTCTGACATTCACTGCCCTGTGATATTTTTCTCTTCTTCTTCATCTGGGCATTATTCTTTCTGCTTCTTCTGGATCGATTGATCTCTTCGTTGTTCGCTTCTACCTTTCAAAGGTTTGTTTTTTTTGTCGACCCTTTTGTAAGAAATGACTAAAGATTACTTTTTTTTTTTTTTTTTTTTTATACTAAATTTCAAGAAATTCTAATCAAATTCGTGGGGTCTAATGTTCTTGATTTTTTGCAGGTTTCTGTGCTTGATTTTGGGTTTCATTTGTTTATCTTTGACGTTTCTGTCTCAAGGTTAACTCATTTTCCTTGCGTTGTTGCTTTTCTATTGAGGGTTAATCAAGGACGAAGCTATAAACTTCGTCTAGGGAGGGGGCGAGAAGTAATTTTGTTTATAATCTTTCTAAACTTTCAAGAGTAAAAAACACTGTTTTCAAAATTTGGGTGGCGAGCCCCTTGGCTCCGTCTTTGGGGTTAATTGATTGTTGCTTTCTGTTTTTTTTTTTACTTCATTTATTTATTTATTTATTTTATTTTCCATTCTTTTGGTGATTTATTGTGCATTTGGCCCGAAAAGGTAGAAATGTCTACTGTTCGTGAGCATTTTTCTTGATTGTGCTCTTTTTCCATTAGACTTATTACCTTCTGAATTTATCCTATTAAATTATCATGTTTAAAGTTACTGTTTTTCGGGTTGGTTTGTCCTTTGTCTCTGACTTATAGAGTCACTTGCAACCTTTGTTCTATGCTTATATTACTTGCTGTGAGACCTGTTTACATTTTTTCTTACTTCTTCCCTTTTTCACTTAATTTCATAGTTATACTTTGTGGTTAGGGAGAAAGAAAAGGAAGTCAGCAGCAATTGAGGCTTTATTCTTGTTTTTCTTTTTGTTTGTAAAATTTCAGTAAGCAAAAATGAAGAATCACGAGCGTCTTGCAAATATTGCTTTAGCAGGTATGGCTGTTCTCTCCTGTCTTCTGAAAATAATTCCGTTGGTTTTCTTACTTTATGGTTATGGTTGAAGTCATGAACTAATGTTAGCTACCTATTCTAAATACAGCCTGAAACTCAATTTTGGAGTCCTAGATTTCATTTTGGCTACACGAATGCAATACATTTATAAAATAAATAAATAAAAAATTATATATTTATGGTAAAATTTCCATCAAATTTCTTCTCAAGTTTCCCCTGCTTTGAGGTACTTACAGTTGAATGCCTCCAGTAAACGGGTCAGCTTCATGCTTTCCCTCTTTTTACTGGATCCGGCTGGTTTCTTATGTTTTCTATCTGTATTAGAGGCAATTCTATGTCCTAGAAAATTTTCAATTACTGATTCTTGATGGTCTACTAGAAATTGACTTACTTTAGGTATGGTTCTTAAAGATGCTAGAAGAAACTCAAACCGCATGCTTTCCTTTGGGGAGAGTTTCTATCTTTCAGGATATTAAGCTTCACACTGCTGATAGAGTTCCCATTTTGGTTCACCTTTTCAGTGTTGACATTTATAATGGAGTTTTTTTCTTATGCACACAATTTTGTCAACACCTTGAGGAGAAAAAAATGTTTACAACCTCCCCCGTTTTCCATTATATAACTTCTGTTCATGTTGCTTTCCATATAAAAATTTCATAAGGCATCCTTCTTTTGAAATATGCTGTATAAGGTCCTCAGATTAATTTAAGCTGATGAAGAAGGGAGTTAGTGGCATTGTGACTCTATACTGCAGCAGAATCCTTTACCCTTACAATTACTGACATTGGACATTTGAGTGAAAGCACATTTTCACCATGAAAATCTGACTCAAATCTTTTGCGCTTTATCGTTGTTTTCAGGCTTGACTTTTGCGCCTCTATTTGTGAAGGTAGATCCAAATGTGAATGTCATTTTAACAGCTTGCCTTACAGTTTATGTTGGCTGCTACCGTTCTGTCAAGTCTACTCCACCTACAGTAAGTGAAGCGGCCATTTTGGAATTGCTGCATTTATTTATTCCTTTTGGGCCATTTTGGAATTGCTGCATTTATTTATTCCTTTTGGGCCATGTTGGTGTTAACTAAATTGTTTCATTTACAATATTGCAGGAGACAATGTCCAATGAACATGCCATGAGATTTCCCTTAGTAGGGAGTGCAATGCTCTTGTCACTGTTTTTACTTTTTAAGTTCCTGTCAAAAGACTTGGTTAACGCTGTGTTGACTTGCTACTTTTTTGTACTTGGGATCGTCGCTCTTTCGTATGTGCTTTCCGTATGGATCATTCTTCTTTATTTGTTCTGTAAGGTACTTCAAGGTTTTGTCTGATTACAAATTTTAATCTCATTTAACCATTTGTTGCTTGTAGAGCAACACTATTACCTGCAATAAAGCGCTTTCTACCCAAACATTGGAATGAGGATGTAATCACATGGCGTTTTCCACTCATCCACTGTATGTATTCCCAATTCTTTTTCTATTGATAGGTTAAATTTCATCTTTGAGAGGTTTATCAGTTTGATGACTTATTGATATTCTGTCTCAGCATGGTTGAGTGTAATCAATTTTCTTATTTGCTTATTTATTAGTCTGGCAATTCATTTTTGCTTGTTTGCCTTTAGAGATTACTTTAGGACTTAATCCAAAATCTCCAAGCTAAAATTTCCAAGTGGAAAATGGTTTGGTCAGTGTAAATACTTATTCTGTTGAGGCGAACACATTTCTTTGTTACCCTCATTACTACTTTTAACTTCTTTTCTATAGCAGAAGATTCTGTAATTTATAAACCTGTCAATGATCCGGACTACTTTTAACGTGAATAAGAAATTATGTAGTAGTTGTTATTGGTTGCAGAAACATCTTTATACTAGTCATTCTCCGATTATGAGGTATCCTAAAGTCAACTTCTTTATGTTTAGGTGGATAGTATTTATGGATATCTAGTGAAATTCTCAAAGGATAGTTTACGGTTTTTTCTTTATTGTTATTTTCCTTCTAGACCAAGAACTATTATAGTCCTAATGCAATTGCTACGATTGTGAGCCTGGTGAGAATACACACCTGTCGTAATTGGATATAGCTGTTTTCCAGTTTTCGTTTGATCTGCTTGATGTTGTATTCCATTTAGAGTGATGTCTTCATTTACATGTTCTTTTTGCAGCTTTGGAGGTTGAGTTTACAAGGTCCCAAGTTGTTGCTGCAATTCCTGGGGCCTTTTTCTGTGCTTGGTACGCTTCAAAGAAGCATTGGCTGTCTAACAACATATTGGGGCTTGCATTCTCCATTCAGGTTTGTTGCCACCTGCGTATACAAACATTTATTCTGTTACGACTTACATCCTTTTGCTGGCTATGTTCGACTCTTGGGTGAGGGGAGAAGATTTAGCTGAAAAGAAAAAAAGAACTCTTAAATCTATCTTTAAAAGGGAAAGTTCCATCGGCCAAAATAACCAAAGACTGCTGATATGAAATGTTAAACTTACCCTTCAGTTTTGACGGAAATGATAGTCTTCCGTGAGCTTGGACTTTGGAGATGGAAGGGCTGAATTACCCTTTTAATAGTTGGAAAGCAAACAAAGCGTATTTTATAGTCGGACGGCATCAAGTGGACTTTTAAAAAGTTTGAGGGTCACAGAGATTTTTACCCTATATATTTATGTATATTTTTTACACATGGTTTAAACATTTAGAATGATACCAAGTACCTAATTGCAGGGGGTTGAAATGCTTTCACTAGGCTCATTCAAGACTGGAGGAATTCTTTTGGTAAGAAAGGAAGATGATGATATGCTTTATAGATGTACAAACTCATGTCCCCTATCCGACTTTATTCAAATTGCCGTTCCAGTCTCCATAATTACATGTGCTCTGTTATTCAATTAACTGTCACATTCTAAATTGCAGGCTGGACTTTTTGTGTACGATATTTTCTGGGTATTTTTTACCCCTGTTATGGTTAGTGTCGCCAAGTCTTTTGATGCTCCTATTAAGGTGAGTATAAGTATCTTTTTGTACCTAATTGGCTCGACATATAAAATGTATGTACGCTTTTTGCTTCACAAACTTTGTGCCAAGTGTGTCTAAATGTCCTTCAGCTTTTGTTCCCAACTGCTGACTCTTCACGTCCATTTTCTATGCTGGGACTCGGGGATATTGTAATTCCCGGTATGACCATACGAAGTGAACAATTCCATTTGTTTATTTATTTATTTTTAGATTCTCTGGTGGGTTCTATCTCTGATAGAAGTACTTGAATTGAGGTGACTAAAACTCTTAATATTTTTCAATTTTTCAGGCATTTTCGTTGCATTGGCATTGAGATTTGATGTGTCAAGAGGAAAGGGGATCCAATACTTCAAGAGTGCTTTTCTAGGATACGCTTTTGGTTTGATCTTAACAATCATCGTCATGAACTGGTTTCAAGCTGCACAGGTTTGTTTGTTACGTAAATAAATGCATTTTGAAATACCATAGTTAATCTTAATGCATGCATTAGTCAGAATATTCTTCCTTTTTTATTTTCGTATATCAATTGTGTCTTTATTTCAGCCTGCACTTCTATACATCGTTCCGGCTGTAATTGGGTTTTTGGCTGTGCATGTCATATGGAATGGGGACATCAAACCTGTACGTATACTTGTTATTTTTAGCTTACTTTTTGCTTGATTTGATGTTGTGACAAAATGAGATGATTTGGCTTTGCTTCTTTTCCTTGAAATTGAAATATTTTAATGTTTGAAGCTTCGAGTTTGACGTCTTCTTCGTTTTCTTGATAATGATTGAGAAAGGAGATTGCTTTATTGCTTTTAACTTCTCTTAGCTTGGTTTAATTGTTTGTACTACTAAACTCATTATTTGCAACTTTGGTTCTTAAGTTTTGCTTGGACTTTCTCTGATGCTGCACTTCTCTTTGCAGCTGTTGGAGTTTGACGAGTCTAAATCTTCTGATCCTCAAGATGTCGATGAAAAATCAACCAAGAACGACGATGAGAAATCAACCGAAAATGGCGGTGAAACATCAAACAAGAAAGTAGATTAGGTGATAGTCTAGCAGAGAAAACTTAACCCCAAACGAAGAACTACAACGAGGACTGGTCATTCTTAGTTGGCTTGTTAGCTTTGCTACAATGAATTGTTGTATCAGATTTTGTTACTTAAAAACTTAACTAAACTAATATTCTCTCTGCCAATATTATTATAGGAATTGCAGATTCTTGTTGGATTCTTTAAAATTATGAAGTATATCATACAAAATTTTATCTGCATACTTTTTCTGGGCTAGAGCCAAGTGTGGAGTGGAGGGCTTTTTTTTCTCAGCATAGTGGGGATAAATTTTCAACTTGTTCAATCCACAACTGTAATTAAAAATAAAATAATAACTAGCATGGCCGTTATGTTACTTTGTGAAATGACTATTTTGAGAAATAAAGGTATTTTTTTACTGTTAGATCGAAAATCAGCCGTTAAAATTCTTATGGTTGATTTTTTATTTTTTTGCCAGAGTTATAAACAAGTATAATTGAGTTGAGTTTGACCTGTTCCATCTACTCTTGGGAGCTGAATTTTTAGTTCAATTCAAGCTTTTTCTTAAACAAAGTTCCAACTAACATTTCGACTCAACACTTGGCATTTCAAATCTAGACTTATTACAAACTAGATATTTATCCATTAAGGACTGAGTGTGCAAATTTCACTTCATATTTGCAAAATGGGTCGGAACAACTCGGGTCCATTCGGCCCGAAACGATGGATCTACTAACTCGGGTGAAATTTGGGACTGAGATCTCCAAAATTTCAGACTGAAATCCCCAAAATTTCCTGATGAGAAAAACCCTAATAGAACCCATCTCCACCATTATAACTGCATTCCTTAAGACCAATGTCTTCAAACCCAGATTTTTGCTACCAATTCCCACAAAACAATGTTCAAGATCACATTTTGCTTCAAATCCCAGGTGGGTTTTCTCTAATTCCACGCAATTGCCACCCCCAGAATGGATTCAACCCTTCAATGATCTTTCAGACCTCGTTAAAGACCCGAAAAATCTGCAACTTTCTCCATGGGTTTCTCAAATTCTGAAACTTTTAGATAATTCACTAGAAATGGAGCAAAATTTATCCACTTTTTGTAGTAAGCTCTTGATCAAATTGTCTCCGGATTTTGTTTCATTTTTATTGAAATCAGATAAGTTATCTGCGGACCCGGGTCTTGCATTTCGATTCTTTATCTGGGCTGGTGAGCAAAAGGGTTATTCACATGCTCTTGAATGCTATGTTTCTTTAATTGAAGTTTTGTCCTTTGCTAGCGATTTTGATAGAATAAGGTCTGTTTTTGGTGATTTTAAGAATATGGAATTTTTTGTTAATGTGAATGCCGCTAATTCTTTGATTAGGAGTTTTGGTAATAGTGGAATGGTTGAGGAGTTGTTATGGGTTTGGCGCCAAATGAAAGAGAATGGGATTGAGCCAAGTTTGTATACTTATAACTTTTTGATGAATGGTTTGGTGAATTCAATGTATATTGAGTCAGCTGAACGGGTTTTCGAGGTTATGGAAGGGGGGAAGGTTAAGCCGGATGTGGTCACATATAACACAATGATTAAAGGGTATTGTAAATTAGGGAAGGTTCAGAAAGCTATGGAGAAATTTAGGGAGATGGAGGTAAGGAATGTCGAACCAGATAAGATCACTTATATGACCTTGATTCAAGCATGTTATGCGGGCAGTGATTTCAGCACTTGTTTGGGACTTTATCATGAAATGAAAGAGAAAGAATTAGAGATTCCACCACATGCTTATAGCTTAGCAATTGGTGGGCTTTGTAAAGAAGGGAAGTGTTCAGAAGCGTTTACCCTTTTCGAAGACATGGTTAGGAAAGGTTGCAAACCTAATGTGGCGATTTATACGAATTTAATAGATTCATATGTTAAAATTGGGAAGCTTGAAGAGGCAATGAGAATTTTTGACAGAATGCAGCAGGATGGATTTGCACCGGACGAGGTTACCTATGGGGTAATTGTTAATGGTTTATGCAAGAATGGTAGATTAGAGGAGGCAATGCAATGGTTTGTATATTGTCGAACCAACAATGTGCCTATTAATAGCATATTTTACTCAAGTCTCATTGATGGTCTTGGAAAGGCAGGAAGGGTAGATGAGGCTGAAAAACTCTTCCATGATATGGTTGAACAGGGATGCACTCAGGATTCATATTGTTATAATGTGCTTATTGATGCTTTGGCCAAGAGCGGAAAGATTGATGTAGCTTTGGTGCTTTTTAAGAGAATGGAAGATGAAGGTTGTGATCAAACTGTTTATACGTACACAATACTGATTACTGAATTGTTCAATGAGCATCGCAACGAAGAGGCATTAAAAATGTGGGATGCAATGATTGACAAGGGCATAACGCCGACAGCTGCTTCCTTTCGAGCTCTTTCAACTGGCCTGTGTCTTTCGGGTAAAGTGGCAAGGGCATGTAAGATCCTGGATGAGCTGGCACCAACAGGTGTTATCCTGGAAACAGCTTTTGAGGATATGATTAATGTTCTGTGCAAAGCAGGACGTGTCGAACAAGCTTGCAAGTTAGCTGATGGGATTGTTGATCGCGGTAGAGAAATACCAGGAAAAGTCCGCACTGTGTTAATCAATGCCTTGAGAAAAGCAGGAAATGCAAATTTGGCTATAAAGTTGATGCACAGCAAGATTGGCATTGGGTATGAAAGAACTGGTAGTGTTAAAAGACGAGTCAAGTTTCGGATTCTCAGTGGCAATTGATTCATGGACTAAGCCCTATATGGAGATAGTAGTGTGCAAAAACTGTATTTCTATGTTTAAAATTTACGAATTCAAAGATTAATTTCACAATCAAGAATTTTTTTAAGAGACTTTTGCAGCAGTTTTTTCCATTTCTGGCTAGATGTTTAAGCCGAATTCTACTTCGTGATTTATGAAACTAGTTCGGACAAGAAAGCATGAGAAATTTTCCTTGCGGCCTCTATACCTGAGTATCACTAACTGGCAGTTTCAATTGTTGCGATTGTCGGACTCAATTTTTTAACTGTTGCCACCGATTAAAAATCGAAATTTTAGTCAAGTTCAGGAAACAATTTTAACTAACATCACAGATTTAGGGTTGACGGACTAACATTTTTTAATACTATCGATTTTAGTCAAGTTATTACAATATCACGTAATAACCATCACAAATTTGGGACTACCGATCTATAATTACTTAACTATTTTGATCAGTGAATAATCTCAATTTTAGTCAAATTCTGATTAGATCGTTTACTAACAATCATAGATTTTGGCCCGTTATCCTCAAAATTTTCAACTGTTACGACCGATAATAATCTCGATTTTAGTCAAATTCATACCGACCGTGCACTAACCCTCACGGATTTAGGGCTGTCATGCTCAATTTTTTTTTTTATCTATTGCGACAGGTGAATAATCTCGATTTTAGTCAAATTCATACAAAATCGTGTAATAACCATCACGAATCTGAGGTCGTCGAGCTCGATGTTTTCAACTGTTGCGACCTGTTGAAAATCTCGATTTTAGTGAAGTTCAAACAAAAACGTGTACCATCACAAATTTGGGTCCATCGAGCTCAATTTTTTAACTGTTGCGACATGTTTAAAATCTTGATTTTTAGTCAAATTCACACAAAATCGTGTACTAGCCTTCTACGAATTTGGGACCCTTGGACTATGATTTTTAATTGTTGTGACTTGTGAATAATCTCAAATTTAGTCATGTTTTGGAAAAAAACGTGTACGTACATCATATATTTGGGCCGTCGGACTTCGATTTTTCAACTGTTGTAATCGTTGAATAATCTTGATTTTCATCAAATTCATAAATAAAAAAAAAAAAACCGTGTCCTAACCATCATGAACTTGGGGTTGTCGGGCCGCATTTTTCAATTTTTGCCACATGTTAAAATCTATATTTTAGTCAACTTCAAACAAAAACTTGTACTCCTCCGTCCTAAATTAACTATCCACATTTCCTGTTTTGTTTGTCCCAAATTAATTATCCATTTTCTAAATAAAGTATGTATTAATAACATTTTTTTTTCAAATTTATCCTTCTTCCAACTCCTCATTTAATACTCTTAATTAAAATTATCACTTTTCAACACATATTTAAGAGGTGGTTGGATGTTGTGTGAGAGTAAGGAGAGAGAAAGATATAAAATTTAAATGAGATTAATAAAATTAATGAGGGGCATCATAGACTTTTACTTATATTTTACTATCAAAATCACCAAAACCTTAATACCCATGCATTTGTCAAAGTGGACAGATAATTTGGGACGGAGTGAGTACTAATCTTCACATATTTGGGGTGGTCGGACTCGGATTTTCTAACTGTGTCGACCCCAAGATTATCTACAAACATAAAAAAATTTGGGATCGTTGGCCTCGATTTTTTAACCGTTGTGACCGATGATTAATCTCAATTTTAGTAAAATTCATACAAATCGTGTACTAAGCATCTTGGATTTAAGGTTGCCAGATTCGATTTTTTCAACAGTTTCGACTGGTGAATAATCTCAATTTTAGTCAAATTCAGACAAAATCGTGTACTAACAAACACAGATTTCGGTATGTTAGCCTTAGATTTTTAAAATATTGTGACTGATGAATAATCTCGATTTTAGTCAAATTCATGCAAATCGAGTACTAACCCTTGAGGATTTAGGGTCATTAGGCTAGAATTTTTAAACTGTTGCGATCAATGAATAATCACGATTTTACTCAAATTCATACAAAATAGTATAATAACCATCATATATTTGAGGTCGTTAGTCTCGGTTTTTTCAACTGTTAGTGACAAGTGGAAAATCTCTATTTTAGTTAAGTTCAAACAAAACCGTGTATTAACAATCACAAATTTTGGGCCGTCGGGCTCGATTTTTCTACTGTTGAAACCCTCGATTTTAGTCCAGTTCAAATAAAATTTGATACTAACCATTACGATTTTAGGGCTAGTGGGCTTGAATTTTTCAAATATTTTGATCGGTGAATAATCTCGATTTAATAACTTTATGATAATATCGTGTATTAACCATCAAGGATTTGGAGTCGTCAGACTAGGAATTTCCAATCTGTCAAACAAAATTGTGTATTAACCATCACGGATTTGAGGTGTCGGCCGCTTGAATAATTCATTTGTTGTGACCGTTGAATGGTCTCGTTTTCAGTCTAGTTTTCACAATATCGTTTACAAACCATTAGGATTGTAGGATGATAGGCTCGGATTTTTTAACGGTTTCGACCGGTGAATAATCTCAATTTTAGTCATGTTCTGACAAAATCATGTACTAACCATCACGAATTTGAGATCGTCGGACTATGATTTTTTAACTGTTGTGACCGGTCAATAATCTAAATTTTAGCCATTCTCAGACAAAATCGTGTACTAAAACCATACATGATTTGAGGCCCTGTCGGACTCGGGGTTTTCAACTTTTGCGACAATTGAATAATCTCGATTTTAATCAAATTCATATAAATCGTGTACTAACCATCACATATTTAGGGCCATCGAGCTCGATTTTCAACTATTACCACATGTTAAAAATCTTGATTTTAGTCAAGTTCAAACAAAAAAATAGTATGAATCTCACGGATTTGGGGTCGTCGAACGCATATTTTCTAACTGTGTCGACCGATGAATAATCTCAATTTTAGTCAAGTTATTACAATATTTCGAACTAATCATCACATATTTGGGAACGTCGAGCTAAAATCTATTAACTGTTTTGACTGGTATTCTCAATTTTAGTCAAATTCTGACAAGATAGTGTACTAGCAAACATCACAGATTCGGGCACATTGGCCTCATATTTTTTCAACTGTTGCGACCAATTAAAAATCTCGATTTTATTCAAATTCATACTAATCGTGAACTTTCACGAATTTAGGGTCGTCAGGCTTGAATTTTTCAACTGTTGCAACCCACTGAATAATCTTGATTTTAATCAAAATCATACAAAAGCGTGTACTAATCATCACGAATTTGAGGCCATCGAGCTCGATTTTTGCAACTGTTGCGACCTGCTAAAAATCTCGATTTTGGTCAAGTTCAAACAAAATCGTGTACTAACCATCAAAGATTTGGGTCCGTCGCGCTCGATTTTTTCAACTAAAGCAACCTAATGAAAATCTCGATTTTAGTCAAGTTCAAACAAAATCGTTTACTAACGATCACGGACTTGAGCCATCAGGCTCGATTTTTTCTGTTGTTGTAACATGTTTAAAATCTCGATTTTAGTCAAGTTCAAACAAAATTTTGTACTAACCATCGCGTTTTTGGGGCTGCCGGGCTTGAGTTTTTTAGCTGTTGCGATCATTGAATATTCTCGATTCAAGTAACTTTCTGATAATATCGTGTATTAACCATTAAGGATTTGGAGTCGTCACACTCGAAATTTTCAATTGTTGCGACCAATGAGAATTTCAGATTTAGTTAAGGTTAGACAAAATTGTGTATTAACCATCACTAATTTGGGGTCATCATACTCAAATTTTTTTTAACTGTTTCAACCAGTGAATAATCTCAATTTTAGTCAAGTTTTGATAAAACCGTGTACCAACCATCACGAAATTTAGGACACTCGAACTATGATTTTTTAATTGTTGCGACTTGTAAATAATCTCAAATTTAGTCATGTTCTGAAAAAATCGTGTACTATAACCATCATAAATTTGGGGCCGTTAGACTCGAATTTTTCAACCGTTGCGACGTTGAAAAATATCGATTTTAATCAAATTCATAAAATATCGTGTACTAACTATCACGAACTTAGGGCCGTCGGGTTAGATTTTTCAATTGTTGCTACTTGTTAAAAATCTATATTTTAGTCAACTTCAGACAAAAGCTAGCACTAACCTTCACATATTTGGTGCCGTCCGACTCGGATTTTCTAACTGGGTCGGCCGTTGAATAATTTAGATTTTAGTCAAGTAATTAAAATTATTGTATACTAAACATCACAGATTTGGATCATCGAGCTACAATTTATTAACTGTTTCGACGGTGAATATTCTCAATTTTAGTCAAATTCTGACAAGATTGTGTACTAACCATCAATGATTTGGATTCGTTGGCCTCGAATTTTTTACCTGATGCCACATGTTAAAAAACATTATTTTAGTCAAGTTCAGCCAATGGAAACAGAGTTTTGCGAATTTTCCCCGGAATTAAAAATTGTAGTAATCTCACGGATTTGGGGTTGTCAGATGCAGATTTTTCTAACCGTGTCCACCAATGAATAATCTCGATTTTAGTTAGGTTATTAAAGTAACGCGTACTAACCATCACGAATTTGGGACCATCGAGCTACAATTTATTAACTATTACGACTAGGGAATACTCTTAATTTTAGTCGAATTATGACAAGAACGTTTACTAACAATCACATATTTGGGCTCGTTGGCCTCATATTTTTCAATTGTTGCGACCGATAAATAATCTTGATTTTAGTCATATTCATACAAATCGTGAACTAACCCTCACATATTTAAGATCGTCTAGCTAGAATTTTACAACTGTTTCGACCGGTGAATAATATCGATTTTAGTCAAAATAGTGTACTAATCATCACATATTTGAGGTTGTAGGGCTCGATTTTCCAACTGTTTCGATCTGTTCAAAATCTCAATTTTCGTAAAGTTCAAACAAAATCTTGTACCAACCATCCCGATTTTGGGGCCGCCTGGTTAAAAAAATTCAACTGTTACGACCGGTGAAAAATCACGATTCTAGTAACTTTATGATAATATCTTGTATTAACCATCAATGATTTGGATTTGTTAGGCTCGAAATTTTCAACTGTTGCGATCGACAAATAATTTTGATTTTAGTAAAGTTCAGAAAAAAAAACCATGTATTATTAACCATCGCAAATTTGGGTTGTCGAACTCATTTTATATAATTGTTGCGACATGTGAATAATCTTAAATTTAGTCAAATTCTGACAATATCGTGTAGTAACTATTACAGATTTGAGTCCGTTTGCCTCATATTTTTCAATTGTTGCGATCGATGAATAATCTCATTTTTCGTTAAATTCATACAAATTGTGTACTAACCCTTACAGATTTAGGGTCGCCAATCTCGAATATTACAACTGTTGTAATCAATGAATAATATCGATTTTAGTCAAATTCACAAAAATAGTGTACTAACCATTACAGATTTGAGGTCATCAGACTCGATTTTTTAAACTTTTGCGACATGTCAAACATATCTATTTTAGTCAAGTCCAAAAAAAATATGTACTAACGATCTTTAATTTGGGGCTCGCTTTTTTCAAATGTTGCAACTTGTTGAAAATCTCGATTTTAGTCAAGTTCATATAAAATGTTGTAGTAACCTTTACGATTTTGGGCCGTCAGACTCGAGTTTTTCAACTGTTGCAATCAGTGAATAATCTCGTTTTAGTAACTTTCTAATAATATCGTGTATTAACCATCAATGATTTGGAGTAGTCTGGCTCGAAATTTACAACTGTTGCGACCGTCGAATAATTTCGATTTTTCATCTATTGTGACCACTGAATGATCTCGTTTCCAATATAGTTTTTGCAATATTGTTTACTAACCATCACGGATTTAAGGCCGTTAGACCCTTTTTTTTAATAACGATTCGACCGCTGAATAATCTCAATTTTAGTGATGTTCTGACAAGACTGTGTACTAACAATCTAGAATTTGGGGCCGTCAGACTAAGATTTTTTAACTGTTGTGACTGGTCAATAATCTAAATTTTAGTCATGTTCTCAAAAGATCGTGTAATAACCATCATAGATTTGGAGTCGTCACACTTGAATTTAATTTTTCAATTATTATGACTGATGAATAATCTCAATTTTAATCAAATTCATAAAAAATTGTGTATTAAACATCATGGATTTGGGGTCGCCGGACTCGATTTTTCAACGATTGTCACCCGTTAAAAATATTAATTTTAGTCAAGTTCAGACAAAATTTTATACTAACCTTCACCGATTTTGAGTCCTCTATTTTAAAATTAGTGTTGATGAATTTTTTTCCTACACAATACTATTACAATTTAAGTTGTTGATTTTCTATTTAAGGGTTGAAAATAAATATGGTCTATTTGAGAATGACTATTTTAACTTTTCTAGCTATTATTTTGGTTGGCACACCTATTATATTCCTTTTATATTTAGATGTAGTGTGTTCGAATAAGCACTCTAACTATAGCCTCGTCAATAGCCATATTTCAAAATTTTGATTAGTTTTTGAGGTGATTAATTTGATTACAACGTTGTTTGTCTTATTTTGATGCTCTCATAATCATGAAATCTGTATGGGACCATGCAACATTAAAAATTGGTCCCTTAAGGATAAGCAGATTAAAATTTGAATGGAGATGTATAGATTGGTCCATATATTCTGAAGGTCTTGTATAGATTGGGTCCAGTGCTTTGAAGGTCTTGTCTGCTTCAGCTGGACCAGCAGAAAAATATATGGCTCTTGATCAAGAGAACACACCCTAACGTGGTTTCCCTAATTAATCGAAATTCATCTTATTTCTCACAAGCTGCTCATTAAGAACCGCCCGCACTGCTTACATTTTTATAATATACAAATAAGCCTTGTCTTTAATTATAGGAGGAGTTCGATTCTTCATAAGTGTAGAAATTGTGTTCCTTATGAGATGTAGGTGTACATATAATTCTACTTAAAAATCATTATGTGATTTAACTAATCTATTAACCATATAAATGGAGAAGTGGAGCCTTAAGGTTACAAACTCAATCATTTTATAATATACAAACGATCCCATTGTGTTCTAGTACCATGGACATGTTATAAAATCCAATTTGGCTACAATGTTTATAGGGTTTTTAATTTTTATAAGCGCAGTTTCTAATTGTTTGATTCTACGTCCTAAATTTAAGTAATTCAATACAGTTTTTCATGAACAATGAGCACATTTGTTCATGAATAGTTTTTATGAGTCCACATTAAATATGGATTGTCGAGAAAATAATCCAACGACTCCCCTTATAGAAGTACATGGTTATAAATCACATTGCAAGCATAATAGCCGGATTGAGTATGATCAAACACACCTTCTACCGTACAACAAAAAATAAAATAATTCATGAAGTTTCCAATAATTAACAGTAATGTGAAAAAAAAAATATTTTATGTTTCATAAACTGTGAACTTCTGAACACTCCTTGAATAATATTAGTACAAACAGTAGCATAACCCATTAATATTAAAAAATATATCAAGCATAAGCTGTACTTGTAAACCTTTTAACAGTAGAAACATGAAGAATTTTCAACAAAACTTGATTACTAGTGCACCTAGGAGTCTTGAATTGGCTCAAAGTTGATCCATTCCCAATAAAATGATCCAAAATCTTCTTAAAAGTGCCTTTCTCCACAATGCAAAGTTGAAGAGGACCAATAGAATTAGTCCTTCTAGAAGTAACATATCCATGATCAACAAAAGAAGCATCCATTTCACAGCAACATTCTAATAAAACTCTTTCATCAACTTCCCCATTGATTTCCCAATAAATTACATAATGCCCTGGTTGCTTTGCTACATCTGCATGGCTTGTGAAGTCAACCAATTCAGCCCTTGATTTGCTTATTAGTATTTGACAAGCCCTTTTCCACCACTATTTGAAGGTCTTTTTCGGTATTCTTGTCAATATTCACTGTTAGAATTAATTTTCTCCTGCATATGAAGTTTAGTTTTGGAGTCTTTTTGTAGAATCCAGCCACTTCTACCACATCACCTAATCTGTACCTATAAAGCCCTGCAACATATATTATATGAATATTCAAAAGCGCAATTAGCTTATAATTGAATACACCCACCCTCCATTTCAGAATATAAGTCGTTTAGGATATGTAACAAAAATTAAAGAAAATAAAAAATAAGGTACTTTATAGTCAAAATATTAATATCACTCTCTTAAATATGATTTGTATACCACTAATTCAGTTTAAGAGAGTAATATTGATATTTTGACTAATAAAGTATTTTGTTTTTTATTTTCTTAATTTTCTCTCTCTCTCTCTCTCTCTCTCTCTCTATATATATATATATATATATATATATATATGTATTACGAAATGAAGGTGGTAAGAATCAAATCTTTCTTATAGAAAACTTATGCCCCCTCATGCATGATTCTTGTCTAGATGGATACTGTTTCCTATCGGAAATAATATCTCCTTTCATGCACAATTCAATTTTTATGTGTTAGTTCAAAATTAAATATTGTCTAAGTAGACAAACGAATAGTTATGTAGTCATATCGATTTATTGTTGTTAGGTAAGAAATAAAAAATGTTGAAGTATATATATTACAAGTCGCCTAAGAAATCCTACTCCAAGAATATACTCAAAAACTATTTTTGAAGTTACTTTCTTTTGAGCATTTTCTTCTTATATAACACTAATAAAGAAAATGAATGAGAAAATATTCAATAAAAAGGTAAGAAAATTAATTAAAATAAATAACTTGTAATATGATTGATCACCAGATTGTCACGTGGACAATCTTCCTCACCTAAATTTGCCTTCATGAAGATGATGACTGTTCCCACCGAAACTTTTTACGATTTTGCAGAGATGATTTAAGATACTTCCATAAATAGACCCTACTCTGTCTTTTTTAAGTCAATTTCTGTGGCCCGCCAACTTTAACTTAGCATGCTATGTCCTCTGTCTTCATGTTTTAGTCCATAAATTATTATTAAAAAAGTTTTTTTTAAAAAAAAATCAATGGATTTTAGTGGATGGAATCATGAATCTTTGAAGAGTATCAGGCCATGGTGGAGGAGGTCGTTAGTCAAGACCTGTCAACACCTTATCCTGAAGCATATTACTACTTTTCTTTTCCTAGCTACTTTTGAAAATAAAATAAATATTGTACTTTATATTGAAGAAATGTAGTTAAAACATGTAGTTTGAGACACCCAAATAATAGTCTAGTGATTAAGATAGGGACTGACTCGTAACTAAAGAGACCAATAATTAATCTGTGATAACGATAAAAATAAAAGAACATGTAGCCTGAAAGCTGGGAAAAAAATGTGGAGTAAAGTAAAAGAAGTGGAGAATATAACAGGTGATGATATTTAATTTTATGATGACCATATAATATTTGAGATTTATATATGTGTATCTATATGAAGAAAGCTTTTATCAGCTAACCCATACTTGAGATAACTACTTTAGAAGAAAACAAAACTTTGAATTGAAGAAAAATAAAGCATTTTTTTTTTACCTCAACAAATGCACAAAATGTATGTTACAGGAGAGTGTTGGTCTCTCTCTGGTTTGTAATTAGAGTGTATAACTAGGGCAAAAAATTCTCTGTCCCGGTGTGTGTCCCAAACAATCACAATTCACTATGTATATATATATATATATATATATATATATATATATATATATATATATATATATATATATATATAATTTGAAAAAATATTTATATAATAAATTCTAATTATTTGGGGGACGAGATTGAGGGAGATTTGAATGAAGTACGAGAGGATTTTCACCCACTAACTAGTTACACTTAAAAATGATACTACCTCTATTCATTCCTCTAAAAAAACGAAGACTAGAGTTCCTCCCATTTCATAATATCAAGCATTTTGACACTGTCGCAAAATATCAAGGAAGAAGAAAATATAAGGTTTTTTTTTTATTATTTCTTTGACTAGTTATATTAACATAAGAGATAATGAGGAAATTATATTTATTGATGAGGGTAATTTTAAGAAAATAATCTTTAAAATTTGCAAAAGGAAAAATGTAGCAAGAATTTTTTTTTGTAAAAAAATAAAAATAATAAAATACTTAACTTGTAGTTTAAGAAAATTCGAGTTCAGAAGTATAGAATATGGGAAAAGAAGAAAGAAACTAGTAATTTACTTACCTGTGAAAGTAGTTAGCACAATCTCATATTCTTGACAAAGCTTGACTTGAGAAAGTGGGACTGGATCATCTTCTATGAAGTCATCATCACCATTAGAATTTGAATCTTGATGATTCTGCTCATGTCTTCTATGGAGTGGTATAAACTCAAAGTATGAAAATGTTGGGACAATTGCAAATGTCACTTTCTCTGGTGGTAAAAATGGGTCCAAATTAACCCCAATCCAACTTTCTGTTGACCCATAATCAGCACTAACCAATGGTATCTCTCCACCACCACAATAATGTCTCAATTTCTTCAAATATGGCTCCATTGATCCAGTCATTATTGAATAAACATATTTTGCATTTGGCCATAATTTTGGGATCAAACAAAACCAATCTTTCCCTTCTAATTCCTCACAAATTAATTTAATTCTTGAACCTAAACAAGGGTCTGGAGAGATGCTTTTCAAGACGGCTTTTCGCGTTCTGGATAGGGTTATTCTTGAATTTAACGTCCCTTCTTTAATATCGTTACATATCTCTCTCCATAGTTCTTCAAATGATCTGAATGCTTGTACTATGCTGTATGCAAACGTTGAGGTTATGAATTCAATTTGTTCGCGAAAATAAAGGCCTAATAAGAGATGACAATATGTTGATTGTTTGTAATCTCCATTTGAAATTACTTCTTCTGGACTACAAGTGAATGATTTTGTTTGTTGTTGTTTGATCTTGAATTCTTCACTGTTGTAGTAATGTGTTGTTGCTGTTCCTGCTATTAATC
Source organism: Vinca minor (assembly GCA_026122235.1). Classification (NCBI taxonomy): domain Eukaryota; kingdom Viridiplantae; phylum Streptophyta; class Magnoliopsida; order Gentianales; family Apocynaceae; genus Vinca; species Vinca minor. The sequence goes on from JAOCZM010000291.1 coordinate 6,015,336, forward strand.
CTCCTTTTGTTTTGAATTGTTTGCCGCTGTATATAAATTCAAGAATTCTTCCTCCTTCTCTTGTTGGATACATCCTATATATAGCACCACCATTTCCAAATAAAATTAAATATCTATGAATCCATAGGAAAAAAAAAAAAATCTAGAAAGACTGTTTCTATTGTGCTAATATGCAGTGGCGGCTCTAGAATTTATATGTTGAGAGGCTAGATATAAGAAGACATATTTTTGAGTAAATTTCAAACAAAATTGTGAGACAAGATGCAACCTTTCAAATGATTTTTTAAGAAAAAGTGTATTTCTTTTTTTTTCAGAAATGCGTGCATTTTTTATTGATGGATGGGAGCAAACTCCTAATACATAGATACCATTTCAAAGGACCCTTAGTGCAGGGATCTCTTGACGGTCAAGATTAACCAGCCCTTTACCTCTAAAGGGAGCATAGAGAAGCTAAAAAATGCAAGGAAGATTTTGTATCGCATCCTATGTTAGCTAACAAGTCCGCCACTTTATTAGATTTTCTGTAAAAAAATGTATTTCTTTTATAGAAAACTTTGCGATTTAGAAAAGATTGGGGCAATGACAAGCTCTGCCCCTACCACACTCATTACTTCAAAATAATTTGAGAAAAATAAAAGACAATTAATCATAATATATATATATATATATATATATATATATATATATATATATATATATATATATATATATATATATATATATATATATGATTGATTGAAAATCAAAATAAGGAAGGAAACCTTGATCTATAAGCTGCTGCCAACTTGAAAGTCTGGAGAGTTGTTCTGGCACTGTGATGAGTGAAAGGCACATACTTCTGTCGTCCATCCGTTGTTCCAGAACTTATTTCACAACGTTTGAATCCATTATAAGCAATGAAAAAAAAAACATCATTAATTAAAGTACTAAACATTCAATTTTCCGACGGACAGAGTGATAATATAATGTAATATAATATAATATAATAAGAGTGACATAATACCTCAAAGAGAGAAGTTTGATGGGTTGTTTAGTGATTAAAGGAGAAGTGTCTCCATCAGCAATTCTATGAATATAAGGCTCGAAATCAGCATGGGAGGCAAGAGGTACTAAGGAAGTGAAAAGGGATTCAAGAGCATTTCCTTCCAAATTGCGAATGTCGATTTCTCCAAACCATTTCTTAACATACTCAACTTCATGATTGAGTTCGAGGATTCGTGTTAAGGTTTGTCTTTGAACAACGTCGGCCTCCTCGGCCACGTTGTCGAACCACCTTATAATCTCATCATGGCTGCTGCTATCATCTCCATTGCTTATGATGTTGTTCTTACTTCGAGCAGCGACTGCGGGTTTGTCCATAACTTCAGTGACACAAAACATTTGCCAAAAACAAATTCAAAGTAAAATGCAGAAGAAACAAAAGATGCCCAGATGCAACATTTGAAAGATGTTTGTCCTCTTTATATCATTTATCAAAAAAAGCTCCTAATATTTCATATAATAAAATAATTATGTGAACTTGTACGATTATTTATAGACCACAAAGTCTCTTTTTTATCAGATTTTTTTTCTCAAAGAGAGATTCTTTTGGGGAATGCAGGGACGAAGTCAGAATTTTTAGTTTTAGGGGAAAAAAACTACAATAGTATACCGAATTATGTATAAAAATTGCAAAAAAATGTTAGGGGCGAATTTAGTCAAATATTCCGAAATATATAAATTTACTGTATCTAATAGAATTTTTAAAAATATCGTGGACGATTGTCCCACCTGCCCCTGTCTTCGTCCAGGGGGATTGGATGGAGACGAATGAGAGGATAGCAGGGGACCAAACCAGAACCATTATTTTGTTTACAGCTGCTAGGCTACCCCTTCACTCTCAAAAACTGCATAATAATAATAATAATAAATGTATGTTTGCTCTTGATTCCAGCTGCTAAGGTTCGGCAGATAGGCCTAAACCCTGGCTAAATTCATATATCCTTTTCTAAGATTTGGATTCAGAACATATACATTGAGCGCGCAACATACAGTGAACATATATATATATATATATATATATATATATATATATATATTAAGCTTAACGAAACAATTGGCAGGAGTGGGAGTGGAAATGTAATTTTGCAAAGGAGTTTTTTTAAAAAAAAAAAAAAATAGCATTTTAAAAGATGTTAGGGCCACGCTATTCCCGTCCCTTAGACACGCTACTGTTGGAATGTAACCATGCAGTGTTGAATTATCTCAAGCTCACTGAGCTATAGTTTAATACCCTTTTTTATTTTCTTTCTTAAAGTGGTTAATTAGGATACAAGCTAGACCTAGTATGTTAATTATAAATCTTTTTTTCTTTTTCCCAAGATGATATTTTATTAGTAGAGCATTATTAATGGATATTAAATTTGGGACATGTTTACTATATTAGTAATAGAAATAAGAGTCATCCAGTACAACAATTTATTAATAGTTAGATATATACAAAATAAAAATTCAGGTTATAAAAATTCGGAGATATAAGTTAATCATACCATCAACACGCAAAACAGCATCAGGAGGGAAAGACAATTTAGTTTATACTTCACGTTTCCTTTGTAATAAAATAAAAAACACTTTTCCGTGCCATCTTTGTCCGAATTTTATTTAACTGACCCCATATTTATGTTTAGTTGATGCAGTAAAAAAAGAAAAGTTAATTATATCAATAATAACAAATACTACCAAATATCATTCCCAATAATTGAAAGGAGGGCTGAAAAAGTCAATAACTAATAATTTATTTTGTACAAAATCCCAGCTCATCTCCTTCACCCTAAGAATTTTTGTTTATTTAGTTTAAAGTACAATGACAACCATATGTTAGTATTATTTTTCATGAGTACTCTTCTTTATTAACTTTTGGTTGGTGCACATATGAAAAATCACTTTCCAATCAAAAATATCTCCTTAGTATGTGGTCATTTTGTTTTTTAAATAATGTACGAAAAACATGGTATGAAAATGATAGATTACATGGTGCAGTACATGCATTTAGGCTTCTTCTCTACATTTTTGTTAAATGCAATACTAAATGAAGCACTCTTATATATATATATATATCCAACTGCTCAGTCCACATGTTTCAATGGTATTCTGTGAACAATCACTTTACTCATTTATTGTTAAATATTAGGTTTGTTTTCTATTCATCATCCGCTTATACCTTAAATTACTGAGGATTTAATGACTTATTTATTATTGTTGTATTCTTGCTCAGCCCTCCAAACACATTTAGCCTTTGCATTTTGCACCAATTGTGCAAAATAAGCCCACATAACCTATGAGACTGATAATTTATATTATTATTTCCATGAGAATATGAAATGTATTCATCTAAATGACTAATTTAAGTATCTAAATCATGAACCCAAAAAAGAAAACTTTTTTCAACAAAACAGAAAAATACCTTTTTTTTTTCTAGATATCGAGACAAATAACTTTTTTTCGAGTGATGGTGGTTTGAGTAAGTCCAATCATATCTTTTGAATCAAATATGAGCATATATTCAATGGTTCATTTAACCTAAGAAAAAAAAATGGTTCCATTTATGAAAGATGAAAAGGAGCAGCAGAAGATGTAGCAAATGGTCACCAATTTTTTGGCTACCAAAAGCCTCTTAGAAGACAAAGAATTGAAGCCCCTTCTGTCTCTTCAAAATTAGCCTTTTGCAAGCTTTCTTATTTGCCACACTTTGTTCTTCAGTGTTGTCTCCTCAATTTCAGAATTTATATATATGTACCGATGTGGATTTAACTGCTCCTAACTAAATAAGGACACTAGTATAAATTAATTCAATTGGTTGTATTAAATTTCTAAGCCCTTTTTATGCTTTTGGGAGTGGTAAATGAGCAAATTTGAAAGTGGAATATTTTTTCCAGAACAAACAAAGATGAACCTTGGGTTTGATGCTTAACGGATTCAGATTAAATTTGATAATGCGACATGAAGTCGCTTCCTCCTGTATAACTTGGATACATAACTTTATCATTATTGTGGACAAATTCTGAAGATCAAAAGTGAGGTGAATTAAACGCAGTTGGCAAACATGACTATATATTTTATTATTGAATTATTAAAGTGTGAATGATGAGTGGACGTGATGAAGCCATATTTTTTTTGAGTAGTGCTAGGTGGCTAAGTCTTAGTCAATTAATTCACTAAATTGGTGGCAACATGATAAATAATTGGGTGAGTCCCTTATACCAACAGGGGTGAATAGTGTTTAATTTGGATTTTTAGCCGAAAATTATTTTCCATTTTTTTTATCCGAAAGGAGTTTAAATTAATTATATACCCAGCAGCCCGAAAAAGGTTTCTTTCAGCCCATATATTTGGACAATGAGAAACAAAGAATTGATACAAATGCATAACTAGGCCCAAGAGTTACCAGTTCAAGTTTAAATATCAAACTCCACTAATGAGAAATCTCACTAAATTTGATAGCGTTATCGGGGTAATTGATTAGAGGGAGGGATTAATAAATGTGGGCAAGAAAGATATTTATATTGTAGTCGATGAAAAGTGTAGTTGACAGTGGCAGCATGGGCGAAGACAGGGAAGGCGACGCCCCCCAAGATTTTTAAAAATACTACTATTTATCGAAATTTTATGTGTACTTTAGAAAAATTTGGAAAAATTTATCAGTTTCGCACCCCTCCCCCCATGATTTTTTTTTTTTGCCCCAAGAATTTTATCAATTTCGCCCCCCAATTACCCAATACCAAATTTCTGGCTTCGTCCCTGAGTGTCAGGCTGCCAGTGCCGACGTGGCGTGGCGTGAGGGAAATGTCGATGAAGGATAGAGTTTGGTTTAAGTTTCTATTTTTGGGGTAATTTTTTTGGAATAAAAAGTAAATTTTGTGAAAATAAAAAAATAGCAATCACAAAACAAAAGATAGAGAATAGTGTTATTTTACAATAAAAGTGGATACTATCCACTGTCTAAACTGTTTAGTGACAGTTAGTAAATTTGTAGTGCATTAATATAAATAATAATGACTTAAGTACTACATTCCCTAACTTAATGGTAACTTAATGATAGAAGAGTGAAATTAACTTTATAAAATATTTATATAGTAAATTCTGATTGATTAGGGAAAGGGATGGGGATAGCAATGAGGACAGAAAATTTTCACCCTAACTTAATGGTAACTTAATGATAGTAGAGTGAAATTAACCTTATAAAATAAACATAACATAAGGCTATATGCTTCTTTACTCCCATCTCAAAGTTCTTCCTCTCATTTTTTTTTTTACCCTTGGGCTATTTGTGTAGAATATTTTTATCTTGGTAGGCTACTAAGTTTATAAGTTACATTCAAATCAATGAGTGCAGTACACATAGGAAAGAGAATTGATATAAGTTCAATTCTCTTTCCTATGTATACTATGTTGATTGACTTGGATGTAAGTTTTAAACTTAGTAGCCTACTAAGATAAAATTACTCATTTGTGCATCTCTTTCTCTCTCCTGCGCAGTGAGAACAAAGAAGTTTTCTTAACTTATTAGCGTAAGAAGGCCTTGAAAGTTGCCCCCCGTCTTGAAACCCCATCTCCCTTTCTTCGAGAACTATAGCTTAGAAAAGCTTAAAGTAATCCCATTTTCATCTTCCAAGGCCTTTGACTCAAATTACCCTCTACTAATCCATAACTTCTTTCTATTATTATGTCTTCTTTTTAACTTTTCCTTTCCTTTACTTCTCTCTCCTCTTTTCATACAACAGGAAAAAAAAAACTGGGTTTTGCTCTAATGGGAATTGATAATCATAGTATTAGTATTAGTAGTAGTAGCTGGCCGCCGAGTGTAGCTCCGATTATAAGCAGTGGCGGAGACAGAGGAGGAGGAGGAGGAGATAGAGATGAACAATGGAGAAGTTTTGATAGTTCAGTGAATGCAGTTTCTTTTGGTTTTGTTGCAACTGCTATTCTCATTTCTATGTTCCTTATTATGGCCCTTTTTGAGAGGTTTCTCCGGCCCACATCGTCTTCTCCCTCCGGTGGCCGGAACCCTTCGGATCTTGAGGCTCAGAGAATCCATGGAAAACTCGATTACCCTTCACCCAAGGTAAGTCTTATTTTCCCGTACCTCCAATATTACTCGAATCCTTAATCTATCGGTTGGAAAAGAATCGTCTTTCTACTTAGCTATTTTTCGTTGTTGTATATGTATAAATGTATGGAGGGACGAAGCCAGAAATTTGGTATTGGGGGGCGAAACTGGTAAAAAATTCCAAAATTCTTGGGAGCGATAAAAAAGGCAAAAAAAATTCTTGGAGGGGCGAAATTGATAAAATTTTCCAAAATACATCAAATTTCGATAAATGGTAATATTTTTAAAAATCTTGCCCCCTGTCTTCGTCCCTAAATGCATGTCTTACTTTCCCATCTCTCCAAAATGACTCGAACACTTAACTTATCAATTATAAAAAGAAAGGCCTCTTTTCATTTGAGTCGTTTTTTGTTATTGTATATGTATGCATGTATTTGCATGGCATTAATGAGTTCATGTTCATTTTCTTGGAATTGCTTAGTACAGTGAATTTTCTTTTCTTGGTAATGTGTTCATGGATTTTTAAAAGTAATGAGTGAACCAATTTAACTTTTACGTAGCAGTTATTACTTTTTCCTTACTGTAATTATGGCTAATTCTTATGAAATTTGACTGTCACTAGTTTAATTAGTGTGAATTCTTTATTCCAAAAAGGGTTATTATAAATGGGTCCTCTGAATTATGCCTTGGGAAAAAGCATACCTAATACTACTATTAGAAAAAGAGGGTGATTGGGGTGGGGGTGATTTCTTCATCTTAATTTAGATTTCATTTTATTTGGAAAATGTTCCAAAATCTATAAACATTTCATAATGGTGGGGAATGTTCTTCTTACAAAGTAGTATGCATGAATATGTCTGAGGAGTTTATCTAATTGATAAGACAAATATAATTTCATGTTTTCAATCAGAGTTCAATCCTCCCCAATACACATAAAATCATGTGTGCACCTTTAGGTAGCGGAGGTAGATTAAAAATAATAATAATAATAACAATTGTATTAAAGAAAAATATGCATGAATTTGTCTAAATCAATCATCTGTGTACTTTGCGGGATAAATAAAGAAAAGATAAAAAGAAGATCAAATAATAGTAGTAGCTTAATTAAGTCTTGAAATAACTGCAAACAATATTAGACTAAACTAACTTTATTGTGACAATTAATTACATTTATTTAGGGGGTAAATGGTGTATTTAGTCCTGAAACAATTTTCGCTTGGCAAGTTTGGTCCCTAAAGATTGTTTGCAGCTTTTTAGATCCTCAAACAATTTTCGCTTGGTAAGGTTGGTCCTAAATAATTGTTTGCAGCTTTTTAGATCCTCAAACAATTTTCGCTTGGTAAGGTTGGTCCTAAATAATTGTTTGCATCTTTTTAGGTCCTTTTGTATTTGTTAGTCAAGTGTACATGGGTATAATAGGAATTTCACATATTTTTTAGATAACTAATATCATTTGTACTCAATTGTAAATATAATGAAATATATATACCTAATTATAAAACTAAAAAATAAGGAGGTGGATGGAGCAGTGTTGCAAAAGTCGCTAGTCGGTCGGCAGACAGGGGACTAGCGACTAGTCGGGGAGTAGTCGGCGACCCTAAATATTAAATATATTTTATTTTAATCATTTTCGAAAATGTTTTCTTTTATATTTTTGGTCTAAATAAATATTAAAAATATAAAGTAGGTCATTTAGGACTTGTTTGTAATATAAAATATAAAGTTATAAGGTCTAAAATGTAATTTTTAAAAGTTATTTCGGACTTTAAATACAATTTAGGTCATTTAGGACTTATTTATAACATAATTATTTTATAGGACTTATGTGATAATATATATATATTCTGCTAGGGTTAAGAAAACCCTAAAATATAACATTTTCTTCTGCCCTTTCCTCTTCAGCGGCGCCCGGTCTCCTCTTCTTCTTCGACGAATGTCTCCGCCGCTTTTCTCCGTCTCTTCTTCCTCTCATTTCTTTTCATTTTCTTATCTTTTCTTCTCTCTCTCTCTCCGCTATTATCTTTTGACCATTTTTTTCCAAAGACTCGATTTTTTGCCCGATTTGTTGGATTTCTAGGCGGCCACCGGCCGACTACCGACTAGTCCCCGGCTAATCGGCCGACTAGGCTGAGTTTTGCAACACTGGGATGGAGGAGGGAGGCGGTAGCTGGAGAAGAATGATGAGGAGGGAGGATGAGGGGAGGCGGCTGGAGAAGAAGGAGGAGGAGGGGAGGCGGCGGCGGTGGGAGAAGGGAGAATGATGGGAGGCAGTTGGAGAAGAAGAAGGAGGAGAGAGGAGGTGAGGCGGCTGGAGAAGAGAAGGAGAAGGGAGAATGAGGAGAGGCGGGAGGCGGCGGCGGAGGGAGAAAGGAGAAGGGAGAAGGGGCTGGAGAAAAAGGAGGAGGAGGGAGGAAGGGAGGCGGCTGGAGAAGGGAGAAGGAGGAGGGGAGGCGGCTGGAGAAGGGAAAAGAGAGAATGGAGAAGGGAGGAGGCTGGAGAAGAAGTAGGCGGCGGCGGAGGAGGAGGGGGGGAGGGGCTGGAGAAGGAGGAGGTGCTTTAGTTTTTTTTTTTACAATTAGGTATTTATTTTTAAGTATTTTTACAATTAATTCCATATGATATTAATTATCTAAAAAAATGTGAAGTTCCAATTTTGCCCACATCACTTGTTAACTAACATTCAATATTTCAAAAAAAAAGAAGTCAAAAGGACCAATTCCTAGCCCATAACTTGATTGAGGATCTAAAAATCTGCAAACAATCTTTAGGGACCAACCTTGCCAAGCGAAAATTGTTTCAGGACTAAATACACCATTTACCCTTATTTAGGCTAACTATAGCTATAAACAAATGAAATAATTTGACTTTGATTATGTTAATCATGATGTTCTGGAATACACTGTCAATTATGAATGTGGCCTTTTAGCTAATTATCAAGAATAATTCAGTGCTTTTCCTGTATTAGTGATTTGATTTTGTTGGTTCTTGACATAGCTACATTGCCTCCTTCCTTAAACTTTTTAAAATAGTATTTCTCTTAGAAATGACATCTTTTACTTGGCCCCCAAAAAAAGCGACATTTTTTGGATTAGTCGCTTAAAAGAAAAAACAAGAATTAGACAGCAAGTTTTCTATTGGGGCCCATATATTCTATTTTATGGAAATTCTCTCTTTTTCTTTTTCACAGGAGTTTTCGATTTATCTGAAGGAAAGGGAGATAGGACTAATTTATCTGAAAGAAAGGGAGATAGGACTAATAAAGAAGATACTAAAGAAAATAAAAAAAAAAAAGAAAGTAGTAAAATACTGTAATAATTTCAAATACTGTAATTTAGTACACATAGAAATTAGAAGACTCTATAAATATTAAATATTTAGATTTTTCTCAATCTCCCGAAAAAGATCTAATAATAACATTAATTAATGGAACAAGAACAAAAGGTTAGGTCTGAGAATTGATTGGGAGCGAAAGAGGTAGAGGGGGTTGATTCTTCCTCGAACAGGTCTTTCAAAAGATATTCATATATCTGATTGATTGACGAGTCATAAGAAGACAATTCACGGTTCAAATACTTAGTAAGAGGGGAGAATCAAATTGAGTTTATGAATTTCTCTAGGCGAATTTATGGGTCAATAAGAGATTTTTATCTTCGAAACCTATTATAGTGGGGACAGTGCAAGAGAAATCATATGACTAACAAATGTAACTTACTTTTTACTTCGTTAATTTTTGTTAGTATATATCTCAACAACTTATATTATATAATGAACACAGTATCTTTGACTTAAAATTGGATTGATCTGTATAAATTATATGCGCAACATTTATGGGATTTACTCTTGTGAACACAAGTAGGAGAAGACATTTGCTTAATGTTGTCTATGTTTTTTGTGAGATACATGGGTCCCATCTTTGTCACAATCGTGTGATTTTGTCCAAGATTTATAGGCATAATCAGCATCTTAGTTCTTAACGTTATTCATTGAGAAATTTCTCATAATCGAATTATTCCAAAATATTTGACTTTTATATCAAATCAAATCATACTTTACCTGTTTATCCGGCATCAATTAGCCAATAAGCTCCACTAATTTTCACGTCACTATCAGGACGCGGTAGAAATCTTTTATCCCGTTATATGTCACATTCTTTATCTCATTAATAAAAAATCGACATTTGTTAATATTTTAATTTAAAAATTATAATCTAAAAAAAAAGTGTAACTCGTAGAGAAAAATTAAACACTTATCAATTATCTATTTCTTGAAATATGAAACGAGATAAGACGATTTTTTCGGGACCGACATTTAATCTAAATAGGCAATATTGATGTTCCCGTGAAACCATATGCGGTAGATATCCTCATTGTTCTGCCTTTTTCTATTCGGTAGTTACATGGTAGTGATTATTGGATCAAAAAGTTAGGATCAAACAAGGATGAAGAAGGCATAAAGTTATATCAAATTTCAACTATTATTCTCATTTTATACTCTTTAATCCTTATTTGATCCAAATTTTTTTATCTAATAATCATTATTGATGCATAATACTATTTTTACCCTATTTGTTGCATTTCATAGGTAACATATAACCAACCTTAATTAATTAAGTACAAAATCTGTCAACTCATGTCTCCACCTTTTTCTCTTAAGTACACTTTGAAGCCTTTCATTCACATGCGAAACTGGAAATTCAATTGGAAATGTACATAGTATTTGTCAAAATACTTAATATTTTTTTACTACATTCAATAAAGATTTCATATTTACACTCATATTATATCGTGTCGATACGAGTGCAGCAGCAAAAACTAAAAATTCCAAGTAAAATAGGCCAGCAATTGCAAATTTGTTAGTCTGTTAATATGCTTTTTGGCTATGTTGGAGATGTAAAAGTTGACGACTAATGTACGTTATCTTTGCTGCAGATGACTGTTTATGCTAGTGGGGTGTCGGTACTGATGCCCGGGGAAGAAATTCCGACCTTCATTGCTCATCCGGCTCCAGCACCGTGTCCTCCCGAGTGTGTTTCGCGGCCTCTACATCATCAAGATATGATTCCTATTCTACCCTCAATCTCTCCTGTACATAGTCCTAACTTACAGGAGTAAATGAGAAGTAACAAAAGCTTGAGAAAATACTTTATTTAGAGTTTATTATCATTTGTCACACCTCCTGTGCCCCTATCTTCTGTCTTACTCGTAAAAAAATTTCTCCTTATGATCTACGTTTTTCTATAGGTTGTATATTCTCTTTAAAAGAAAATATAAACACTTGGCAACTTAATAAGGGTGGAACAAAGAATAGGACCAGATATCCGAACTCGTTCTTATGTGGTTTTCATTGGACTTAAACATATGCATAACTATGTGTACATCACTTCAGCTTTGCCAGAAAAGAAAATAAAAAAGAAACAAATATGTCTCAGTCTAGAACTATTCCAAACACCAATTTTGAGTCCCAGTGCACAATGGAATGACTATAAATTGCTTATAGGAAAGGCAAAATATATTTATATTAATTTATTATGGAAGGGTGGATGCACATCCAAGATTAAAGGAAACTGGAAATGGCCTTCAACTAAGAATTAATCTCACCAAACTGATACTCCAGATGATATATATATATATATATATATATATATATATATATATATATATATATTGAGCTTGGTTTGAGATGAATTATTTCCAAATTCACTCTTACAAAATTGACATATTCTCACATAAACAATTCACTCTCCATGAATTCCAAATAAAAGTTTAATAACTAGAATTGAAGCCATCTTGAAAAGAAAAAAATTCTAGCCATGTTGATGTTAATTGTGATATACGCCATTAAGCCACTAGTTAAACCATATTTATAAAAATAACTTTACTAAGCCAGATAAACAAACGGAAAATTGATATGGACTGAGCAGCATAGTAGAGGGCCCACTGCTCACTTGGCCAAGAATCTAGTCACGTCGCTCCTCCAAAAAAATAAAAAATAAAAAAAATAAAAAAAAATTTCTGTCATCGATTAAAGAAATCATAAAAAGATTGTTACGATATGAATACGTTAAAAGTAAAAAAATTTTCTCTCTCCTCATTTTATAGTGATGTGACAAATTTGTCATTATTTTACTTTTAACCGTGTCCCATATCGAAACAATCTTTTTTTAGTATTTTAATCATAATTCAAAAAATTTGGAGAGCGACGCGCATTGGCTAGTTCATTTGGCTGACTGCGCCCTTTACTACTATGCTTCGCAGTCCCATATCGAAATTATCCCAAACAAAAGTGTGGTCTAATACGAAACCGTCGTGGACAAAAGTTTGACTAGAATGCCCCCTAATGTGGACCCTCCTATAGAAAAACTGAAGCATTCTAAAGAAACAAGAGAATTTTCAAGGGATTCCCCGTTTCCCAGCTATCCATTGTCGTTTTGCTTCTCAATTTCCCTACTCCCCGGAATTAGGTTGTCGTTTCGCTTCTCCAACACCTTACCTCCACCACCATTCTCTACTATCTAGGGAAGAAGACAGAGGAGGCAGGGGTGGCAATCACCCCCGACATTTTTAAAAATACTGTTAGACATAGTAAATTTTATATGTAGTTCGGAATATTTTATCAAATTCTCCCCCATCATTATTTTTTTTTTCAATTTTTATATGTAATTCGGCATAATGTTGCAGTTTTTATCCCCCAATACTAAATTTCTTGCTTTGTCCCTGTTACTATTCTCGCCGGTGATCTGCCACCGGATCCCATTCCAGGACTCTTGTACCTACGAGGGCCCTACTTCTCCACCACCTGTCAATTGGGTCTATGAAGTCCAAAATATTATATCCGAACTCATATTCACCAAAAAAAATATCTGGATCCGAATTCCTAGTCAGTTGGATTTGGGCTTTTTCACTTGAGTCCAGACTCGCCTACATTTGATACTGGACGGATCTGAGTAGACCCATACCCATAAGCCCACACAACACCCAGCCATGGATAGTTGCCGTAGATTCCGAAATTGGTGATTTCTGTGTAATGGATATTTGTAGTTTAGTCCTTGAATTTCATAGAACTGTTGTGGATATTTTAAGGGCATGCATGCCCACGGACAGACATCATCACCCAGAAATCAGAGAAAATCGTGAATAGAGAATAATGCATACTGAGCCTTTTGAATGCCCTTATACTCTTGGGTCTTTTGGATCCAAATGAGTCTTGTTAGACTCAATGTTATTTATTCCTATTTCAAATAGATCTGGATCCAACTTAAACATGAGTATAAATATATTTTCTCATATTTGAATTAGATATATTGAGCCTGAGTTTGGGTATGGGTACTCAGGCCCCATTGACAGGCCTAATCGCCGAGTTGATCCTTCTCTAGAGTCTCGTTGGAGTCCTCCTCCTTAGGGTAGCTAAGTTCTGAGAAAAATAGCAAGTGATAGAAGGAGATTGGGGTAAAACCAAAGGGTTAGTCGAGCTACCTGTTTGTGAGTGCGCTAGCCGAGGTAAGGAAAGACGGGAGGCTCGAATAGGGAGTCGGGCTTCTTGATCCGAGTTGGGTTCCTAGTCACCTGATAAGATAGACAAAGTTAGAGAGAGTGAGGAAAGACTTCAATCCCGCTGTGATGCTAAAGTTAGTTCATATATTAAGAGTAGAAAGAACTTAGCGTGTCCCTCAAGAACTAGAAAAGGACTTAGCGTAAATGAAGTGGGAATACCTCTATTTATAGAGGGCCTTACACAATGGATTCGAGTCATGCCTTATACGGACCGAAGTGGGGTAGCTGAACTCTTATTACGGAATTGTCACCAGGAATATTGTGGGTTGCTTGTTGAGATCGGTAACCCATAACTTACGCAACCATTTTGTGAACATTTGCCAAATTCTTCTCTGTTGGGCCCAGATCATTCAGTTTAGATTGTTGTTTTTGCTCAATCCCATCACTTACCTTTATCCCAATAATTTCAAATTCTTGGCAAGAAAATGAAACCATCCACGAAAATCACACTACATAAAAAGTGTACAATTAATCAATAATTTAGCACACTATTTGTAAGGAAAATTGAATCAAAGAAGAGAATATTTACAAATTACAGTACATCTATACTAAGACAAACTAAATTTAACAAAATGTATCTTTCACATAACTGGGAATATCAAATTCTTAATCAACCAACCATAAAGACAAATAGGAGATTCAAAACCATTTAACATAGAAATTATACCCTCATACGGTAGTTTTCATTGCCCCCGATAAGAAAATTCTTGTCAACAGTAATTTGATTGAACCTTAATGATCTTGTCCTAATATTGCATGTTTTCTAATTACATGGTACATTAACTTTTAGCCGGAATGAAATGGGCTATCATCATAAATTTAAAATCAACTACGCAAATAAAAAATGTACATACATTGATTAAAAATCATGTAAATTTCGACTAGAATTAACATTAACACACTAATAAATTTTCAAAACATGTAAAATGAAGTGTAATTTTCCCTTCTTTTACAAAATATTCAGTTTTTTCCTGAATTATAAAATATTCATTGGGAACTTTTGAAATATTTCAGTATCTGATGAAATCACAAATGTGCTTAACCTAGAGCAAGAACAATGAAAACATGAAAGGAATTCGAGAGCATTTTTGGGGAAATTTTCTGGTAAATTTTTCTTAATGAAAAGTCAGCACAAAATAGTTTATATACAATGTGAAGTGGTAGTTACAAAAGTAACTGCCTTGTTGATGTGGAATTCCACTCCCAAGATATCTACAAAATATCTAACTAGTAAATAAATTGGAAATATCCTATATGGACCAGGGTCAGGGGTAGGGCCTTGGTCCACTTGGTTCTGGTTTGTCCACGTCGCCCCTCCTTTTTTTTTTTTTTTTCAAACACAGTTAAAATACAAAAAAGATACTTCTGATATGGACACAGTTAAAAGTACAAAAAATGTACAAATTTGTCACATCACTACAAAATGAGGAGAGAGATATTTTTTGACTTTTAACTGTGTCCATATCAGAACTATCTTTTTTGTATTTTAAGTGTGACTGAGAGATGATTTTTTTTTTTTTAAAAAAGAGGGGCGACGTGGACAAACCAGGACCAAGTGGACCAGGCCCTACTGAGCAAAGCAACTGCAATCACTCAAGCAAGAAAGCAAAATCATTACTTAAGCGGGTCTTCAAACAAAAAGCATTGGACCCTTGCTACAACCCAATTGAAAGCGAAAAAGATCGAGGTGGAATCAAAAGCAGTGACACTAAGCCCACTAAGCAAGCGATAGGGAAACCCTTCCTTCCGTTAGTAAGGGAATACAAGCATGACGAGGAGGAGTTTGATGAACAATATTGCATGCGGTCCTATCTTCTGGATAAGATTCGTCCATATCAGAATATTCCAAATAAATTTCCATAGAGTGCCATTTTATTTGATGGGCTTCTCCTATTTATATTTACAAAGAGTGGGCCTAAACTATATTTATTAAACTTCAGCCCAAGTCCACGAGCTAGTCAGGTCCATGCTATTTCTGATTCTTCATTATCCTTCTTTCTGCAAAATAGAAGTTCTTCACCTTCTTGATGCCTTGCTTCTTGTTCTTCTTTCCTTCTTCTCTTCTCACATGTTCCGGCTTGCAATCTATTCTTCTTGACATATTTCAACAGTATCTATGAGAGTTGGGCGCCAAAATAAATGTCGACAAAAATATAGGAATCGGACAAAAGACGAAGAATATGAAACACACTGAGACAAACCTACTAATTTGTAGTTTTATTGTTTTGGACTTTAATACAATCTAAAGTTGGTGTCTGCGGCAAAGCCGCTTATCATAGCAACCAGTTTTCTCTTCTCTTTTTAATGAATAAAAAAGAAGGTGCAAGTGATGGTGATCAACACTTTCTGTTACCTAATGTTCGGACTTTCGTATTCATCAGTGACGGATTCAGGAAATTTTTTTACTGGGGTCATTTAATATACACAATAATTGACTGCGGTTATTTATACATTTATTATCTAAATGGAGTAAAATATATCATATATAATTAAAAAAATCACTGGGGTCATTTGATATATACAATAATTCACTGGGGTCATTTATACATTTATTATCTAAATGGAGTAAAATACATCATATATAATTTAAAAAAAAAAAAATTGAGTGGGGTCATTTGACCCCACTCAACCTTCTTTGCATCCGTCGCTGGTATTCATCAGCGAACATATCGGACTTAATTGAACAACCAGCGCAAGCACTGACCCCGTCAAAGTAGCACCAATAAGGAGCAAGTATAATTCTTATAACCCGGCAACACCAATCAAGATTCGAAATTATTAGAACATAGTATTGCCATAATTAGTTATTCTGTGAATGTGAATGTGAATGTGAATGTAATTAGAATGATTTAGTCAAATATTTGTAATTAATATTGATTGATCATAGGCTTGATTATAGGCTAGATTACTTCCTATTGTATTGTATTTATATTGATTGTGATCAATGAGAAAAGGCAACAGATTACTTTCTTTCATGGTATCAGAGCCAGAATCGGTCTCTTACCTATTCTTCCGCTATCTCTTTCTCTTTTCTTTCTTTCTTTCTCTCTCTCGGCTGTCCTCATTGCCGACCAAACTTGTCTCGTCCTCTCTTTCTGTTCCTCAATTCCTCCATGTCGGACACCAAATTTCATCCCGCTTTCGGAGTATCCAACATCCGAAACCATGTCACCATTACTTTAGAATTTGAAAACGTCCAATACTCCACATGGGCGGAGTTGTTCAAAATATGTGCCCGCTCCCATAAAGTTCTCCACCATATCATTCATTCGGACAAAAATGACACTGCTGCCGGACCGAATGATGACAGTGCTGAAGACCTTTGGTCAACCCTTGATGCTACTGTTCTCGATTGGATTTATGCTACAATATCTGCTGATTTGCTTCAAACAATCATTGTCCCGGGAGCCACGACAATGGAGGCATGGAATCGTTTACGAGATCTTTTTTAAGACAACAAGCACTCTCGTGCCGTAGCTCTTGAACAAGAGTTTTCGCATACACTCATGGAGGATTTTGCAAATGTATCAGCATATTGCCAACACCTTAAAGAGCTTTCCGACCAACTAAAAAACGTTGATGCACCGGTTTCTAATGACCGGCTGGTTCTCCAGATGGTTTCGGGGCTAACGGACGCGTTTAATGGGGTCGGCACTCTTCTCCGTCAAAGCAATCCACTTCCCCCGTTTCATCAAGCTCGGTCAATGCTTACTCTTGAAGAGGCCGGATTGGCGAAGAAGGCGGCAACAGCTTCTAACTCGGCCATGGTTGCTCCTTCTACGGCGGAATTTTCCGGCAGCAGCAACACTGCCAATCACGGTGGACAGAATGGTCGCCGACACTCCCATGGCCGGGGCAACGACAAAACTCGTGGCAACAATCATGGTGGCAAGCACCGCAACCATAACAACGGTAGACACGGCAATGGAGGCCACGGCGGTCAAAATAGTGGAGAACGGCGCCGGAGCAACCCATCACCGCCGGCTTCGGCTTTCTGGCCCCCCTGGTACGGCGGAAATAGTGGGTAGCTTTGGTCCTATTCTCCTTGGCCGATCCCACCCTGCCCATATCCTTCAAATCAATGGGTCAGGCCCAATACTGGCACCAATGGGCCAAAGAGAAATGAGGGGATTTTAGGCCCACGCCCACAGCAGGCATTTTCAGCCACTACTTCCGAATTTGCTCCAACGGACATCGAATCTGCCATGTATACTATGAGCCTCAATCCACCCGACTCCCCTTGGATCATGGACACTGGAGCTTCTTCACATGTCACGTCGGATAATGGTATTTTAGTCGGAAATGGTCAATTTATTCCTATTATTGGATATGGACACGCCAAAATGCCTCACTCACATCCATGTTTAGCCTTGAATAATGTTTTGTATGCACCACATATTATCAAGAATTTAATTTCTGTCCGAAAATTCACAACTGATAATTCTGTATCTGTGGAATTTGATCATTTTGGGTTTTCTGTGAAGGATTTTCGGACGGGGAAAAGTTTAATGAGATGTGAAAGTAAGGGCGATCTATATCCGGTCACTTCAGGGGAACCTTTCAAAGACGTGTCACATTCTAGTTTTGCAGTGTTAGCTCCTTCTTTATGGCATGATCGGTTGGGTCATCCGGGTGAACCGGTGTTTGAGTCTCTTAGACGAAATAAAATTATTGAGTGTGGTTTAAATAATAAAAGTTGTCGTTCTTGTGTTCTAGGAAAACATATTAAGTTGCCATTTGTTGCTTCTCCGAATAATTCTAAATTTCCGTTTGATATTATTCATTGTGATTTATGGACTTCTCCGGTCTTGAGTAACATGGGTCACCGTTATTATGTTTTATTTTTGGATGATTATTCCAATTTTTTGTGGACTTACCCCTTAGCTAAAAAATCTGATGTTTACTCTGTGTTTGTGAAATTTCATGCCTTTATCCATACCCAATTTGAACGCAAAATTAAAAAATTTCAATGTGATAATGGCAAGGAATTTGACAACAATTTTTTTTTGGATTTTTGTAACAAAAATGGATTATCGTTTCGATTCTCATGTCCTTACACTTCCTCACAAAAAGGTAAAGCCGAACGGAAAATCCGCTCCATTAATAACATGATTCGTACCTTTTTATCTCATGCTTCCTTACCTCTTTCTTTTTGGCCTCATGCTTTACAAATGACAACATATCTCCAAAATATTCTTCCTAGCAAGGTTTTAGATTTTCAATCACCACTCAAAAATTTATATCAAAAAGACCCAATCTTCTCTCATCTCCGGGTATTTGGGTGTTTATGTTATCCCTCTTTCCTTCTACTACGATACATAAACTCCAAGCAAGGTCTACACCGTGCGTATTTTTGGGTTATCCGGATAATCACCGTGGGTATAAGTGTTATGACATGTCCTCAAAGAAAATCATTTTATGGAGACATGTTTTTTTTTGATGAAACACAATTTCCATTTGCTCATAATATTCCCTCTCCCACGTATGATTTTTTGGATGATAGTGCAAATAAATATGTGCAAAACTTTATTCAAAACCAAATAGTTAGGCCCACTGCTCCACCCCACACAATTGAGCCCAATCCACCTTTATCAGGCCCAGCTAGCTCTACTCCTTCGCCTCAACAGCCCACACATGGCCCTCTCCCGACAAATCAGCCCACTACAAGTCCCAACCCGCCACTACCACCTCCTACTCTTAATAGACTAGTAACCCACAGCCAACTTGGAATTTTTAAACATAAAATTCCATTTAATCTCCATGCCCAACATACCAAATCTCCCCTACCTCGCAATCCGGTGTCTGCCCTTCGCGATCCAAATTGGAAAATGGTCATGGATGACGAATACAATGCTCTTATTAAAAATAAGACGTGGGAGATTGTACCTCGTCCTTCTAATGTGAATATAATTCGTTTTATGTGGATTTTTGCTCACAAAGAGCGGTCTGATGGTTCTTTTGAGAGGCATAAAGCCCGTCTTGTAGGTGATGGAAAAACTCAACAGGTTGGCGTTGATTGCGGCGATACTTTCAGTCCGGTGGTGAAACCCGCTACTATTCGCACAGTTCTCAGCTTGGCACTCTCCAAATCCTGGCCTATTCATCAGTTGGATGTTAAAAATGCCTTCTTACATGGTGAACTAAATGAAACAGTTTACATGCATCAACCTTTGGGGTACCGCGATCCTTCTCGCCCAGATCATGTATGCCTGCTCAAAAAATCTCTCTATGGCTTAAAGTAAGCACCTTGGGCATGGTACAAAAGGTTTGCAGATTTTGTTTCTACCATTGGCTTCTCTCATAGCATCTCTGATCATTCTTTATTCATCTACAAACAAGGAACAAATGTTGCTTATCTCCTTTTATATGTTGATGATATAATTCTCACTGCATCTTCTGAAGATCTTCGGCAGAAAATTATTTCTCTTCTTAGCTCAGAATTTGCAATGAAGGATCTGGGAGCTTTGAGTTATTTTTTGGGGATTTCTGTGACACGCGATTCTAATGGTTTATTTCTCTCACAAAAGAAGTATGCCATGGAGATAGTTGAACGGGCCGGCATGTCCTCCTGCAAACCTGCTGCTACTCCCGTTGACACGAAGCCCAAGTTGAGTGCGACAACTAGCCCTTCTTGTAGTGACCCCTCTCTTTACCGAAGCACTTGCAGGGTGCTCTTCAATACCTCACTTTTACAAGACCAGATATCTCTTATGCAGTTCAACAAGTCTGCTTGTTCATGCACGATCCAAAGGAAACACACATGTAGGCTCTCAAAAGAATTGTGAGATATCTTCAAGGGACTCTTGATTATGGTTTGCATTTATACAAGTCTTCGACTTCGAGCCTTATATCATATACGGACGCCGATTGAGGGGTGTCCAGACACTAGAAGATCTACATCAGGGTATTGCGTCTATCTGGGTGATAACTTGATTTCTTGGTCCGCCAAAAGACAGCCTACTTTGTCCCGCTCCAGTCATGAAGGCTGAGTATCGAGGCGTGGCAAAGCGTTGTGGCCGAATCCTGTTGGCTCGGAATCCATTACTTGAACTACTACTGTCCCTCTTCGAAAGCTACGTTGGTCTACTTGTGACAATGTTAGTGCCATTTATCTTACAGGTAACCCGGTTCAACATCAACGGACCAAGCACGTAGAGATGGATATCCATTTTGTTCGTGAAAAAGTTGCTCGAGGGCAAGTTCGGGTTTTACATGTTCCATCTCGCTACCAAATTGCAGATATCTTCACCAAAAGCCTTCCATTGGTTCTTTTTGAAGATTTTCGCAACAGTCTCAATGTTCGACCTTCTCCCGCTTCGACTGCGGGGGAGTATTAGAATATAGTATTGCCATAATTAGTTATTCTGTAAATGTGAATGTAATTAGAATGATTTAGTCAAATATTTGTAATTAATATTGATTGATCATAGGCTTGATTATAAGCTAGATTACTTCCTATTGTATTGTATTTATATTGATTGTGATCAATGAGAAAAGGCAACAGATTACCTTCTTTCAGAAATCATGACCTCTGCTTTATCAAACCAGTAAGCTTGGAAACAGTTTTCTCTTACATTCTATATTTCAACGGCTAATAATTTAGTATATATTATCGTGACTTCTCTTTTTCTTTCTTAGATAAAAGAATTTGTTGTACTTCTAAAACTTGATCAATACATAATAGCTCTCTCTATCCCAATAGTCATTCTTAAATATATACCTGGAGAGTTAGGGTCACATAAAATGCAATTTCATATCATTTTAATTGATAGATATCTCTATTCATATTACATCTATTAGTCTGTCAATAATAGACATGTGTTAATTGAAGTGCAAAGGTGGGTTCCACTATATCCAATAAAATGTTGTAACATAGGATTGCTGGGGGTATGAAGTAAAGTGTTTGCTTATTGGTGGGAATTCACAAGTCTCAACTTAGAAGAGAAGAAGAACAGAATTAAAATCCTGGACAACTTCGGATTTAAGTGTTGGCCAAAATGTCCCGTTTGAGTGTGACCTAACTACCTTTTGTTAATTACAACTTTGTTTTAAATTCCTTGATAGTGTACTGTCGTTTGGCAAAATTCCATGATTGCCCTTATCATGTTTACCTTTTTCATTTGCCCTCTTAATATACATGTAGGCGAGATGTGAATGTTTAGGTCAAATTTTGAAAATCTCATTGGCAATAAATATAAATGTATCTTCTTTAGGGAAAAAAATGCGTCTTCTTAAGATTGAGAAAAGTATTTTATTATTTCTTCTATTTCAAAATTTATCTTATTATAACAATTACTTGTATAAAATTCTCGAGTAGTTAAGAGTTATATCAGGTGCAAAGTGATTGTAAGGGATTAATTAATCATATTCTAGGATATCTCTCAAAATTTATCATGTGGGAAGTGATGGTAAGGGATTAGAGGATCACTTTCATTAGTTTGAGGATGATCTCTCCTCCATTGACCATATTATAAATGATGTCTCTCAAAATTTTGTAATTCTTAATTTTGTTATTGAATTAAGTCTTATGATATATCAACTCATTTTTTAGTTAAGCACGCCTTGATCGGATAGCTGATCATCCACTGCAATACTTTTGCTCACAATTTAGTTAAATGGGCAAAATGTAACAATTATGTAGGTTATATCTCTCCTGATTCTATTCCTCTGTCTACAGGGCGTATTTGTAATAGTCTAGGCTCGGATCTAGGTTCAAGCTCCATGAGAGTTGTGCCAAGTTCTGATATCAATTCTTCTAATGTAAATGACAATTGAGGTATTATTCATCCAAAAAAAAAAAAATCATCCACTCAATGGATAAAATAATTTTTAAATTTTCTTTTTCCACATACCAAGTGATATCACCTACTAATAATATTCGTATTTCCTTACAAAAAACAAAAATAAATCTAGACTAACTGCAAAATATCTTCATGTTTGAAAACAACCAAAAAAAAAAAAAAAAGTAGTACACATTCTTTGACTTCTGGGGCTCCAATTATCCTCCTTTAGGGTTTGAATTTGTCTCCTATATATCTCAAAGATTGACCTCTAACCTCCCCCTTTTCCCATTTGATAAGCAAATGAATTGTTTGTGAATGCCCAATTTCACTGGATGTTAGCTTGAAGTAAAGAGCAACATAAACATTATTAGCAAAAAAAAAAAAAAAAGGCTATATTTACTTAGAAGTACAAAAAAAACTATTTTTTCTTAAATAATTTATACACTGATAACACGACAATATGATTTATTTGTGACGATTTACTCTAAAGAGATAACCTAATTAAATTTAGATAATAAAACTCTCACATACATTGGCAAATGCCCATCAAATAGATTCCAAGATTAAGGTCAACTTCGAAAATTAGAAAATTCTGGTACGAATTAGGTACATATAAACTTTGTTGTTTCGAACATGCCATATTATCACAAACTTATTTCTCCTTTCATTCTATAGTGATGTGACTAATTTTAAACCAGATAATCCAATATATCTAATTCATATCAAAATTATTCTTGAAAATTGACGATCCCTTGAAAGAGATTAGATTGTAGAAACTAACCTCTTTTCATTTTTCTTCCTTTTTAAAAATTAAAAATACTCTCTTTCTCTGTGCCTCTTTTCCTTTTTTCCGTTGAAAAAGTGAGAAGATAATTCCCTTTTTGAAAAGTGTCTTTTTTATTAAACGGAATCAACCGACGTTACATATATTTACAAGTAGTGAATGTGAAAGAACAAGTTTATATATCCATATTTCCTTTTATATTTACAAGTGTCTCGAACATGATATTAATTATACATGCTGGAAATGAAAGTTAGTCTCATCATAAGGATTCAAATTTTTATTCTTGGTGTAATATTAGCGAGTCGGGACCACTCGATCCAAACCCGAGAGTTAAATTCTTTTTAAATTTTTATTCAATTTAAATTTAGGGTTTTGTGACCCAAGTGTCATTTTTCAGAAAAGAACACTTACTTTTTTCGATCAAAGCAAACATACAACTAAGTAGATTGATAGACTTTTCTATGTGAATGCTACTACTTCTTCTACATGTTCATAAAACTATCATCACCAACCAGAAGTTCAAACCTTCCCATCAAAATATTGATTATGGAGAAAAGTTTGTATATGCTCATGGTAAATAAATAGTAGATTTTTTACTTTTTTTTTTCATTTTTTTGTAATGATAATATATTATTTTACTTAATAAACTTTTCTAGATTCAATTTTTATCAGTCAATTCATTGGAAACTTGTTCTATATGCACTATAAAATTGTAACTTTAAAAAAAAAAAATTGCAAAATTTTCATATTTGCATTAATTCACGAAAATTCAAGTTTTATAGAATTTTTTTAAATTAACATTTCAAAAATATAATAAATTAATTGACATAAAGTTACTAGTTCGGTCTCAAATTGTTTGCCACATTTTAAGTTTTTTACTGGGACAACAGTCTAGTCTAGTTGATCTAGCTAAACTAGGTAATTTCTGGTATCAACAGAAATTATAACATATCTTTTCTCAAGTATATATCAACTTTCACTAATCCCCCCACGGTCTAACATTGATCTCCCTTGTAAGATTGATTTAACATATGGGCAAAATTGTCCAAACGGAAACATAAATAGACCTCTAGCTAAATTAGCTTCATTCAAAGTTAGTCGTTAGCTAGGCATGTTTACACTAAACAACCATACTCTTTATAAAATAAAACAAAACAAATTAACCTCATCAACTAGTAACAGTATCATTTTAACCCCCTTATCATCTCTCCCAAATAACTATCATTTTAATATTAAATCTCTTTTTAGAGTATAAATTATTTTAAATATTTTAGAATGTAGCTATTATGTAATTTTAGCTTTTTATTATCGCATTCTCTATTTATTAAGAGTACATCAATTACGTTAATTTATAAAAGTTAAAAACAAAAAAGCTTTATAAGTTTCTTAATTTTTTTCATGTACTTACAAATATAAATTAAAACAAAAGGAATTATTGAGAATTTGGGACAAGAAAAGAAGCATGAAAGTTTTTTTTTTTTTTTTTTGTTGTCTAAAAACGTAGAATATATAAATAAAGACGGAGTTAGCCGCCACTAAAATATTCATTACAAATCAATCTCGCAAACACGGCTCCATGAGCATCCTCTGCCACTAATTGGCTAACAAAAGGGGGACTAGATTGGAAAGTAATGAAATCAAAAGCAGAGCACGAAGCTCCCATCTTCGCCATAGCATCGGCGCATCCATTAGCTTCTCTGTAGATGTGGCACGAACTATGTACTGGAAATCTCTGCAATAGAACTCTGCAATCATGTAATAAAGGAAACAAATGATAAGTCGAAATATCAGCATTTAATACAAGATCAACAATTTGCTTTGCATCAATCTCAACTTGGATATTGTCAATGTGAAGACTATTTGCCAGCTTAAGACCATCACGCAACCCTCATAATTCAGCAACATTGCTTGAACAATGACCAATTTTTCTGTAAAAACCTTGAACCCATTCCCCATTATGGTCCCTGATTAGTCCTCCACAGCCACCCAAACCAGGTTCTCCCTTAACCGAACCATCCACATTCAACTTAAATTGACCTTGACTCGGTTTCTTCCATCCCACCAAAATATGAGAAGTATTTGGTGTTCTTTGAGATTTTCTTCCAATAGCAAAGAATTCAAAAGCATTCCAAATGGTTAGTTGAAAAGGATCCAAGGTTTGTTAGTTGGGGTTAAACACAAATCTATTTCTAGCATTCCATAACGCCCAAGACTCATACACAAAGATACTCCCCCAAGGAGTCCCATATTCTAGCCAGATATTCCCTTTAGGGAAGCACCTTTTTCTAACCACTCATCAAATCCCAAGCTATTCAATCCAGTAGCATGGGTTTCAATATCCATCATATTATAAAGCGCTTTAGCCTTGAAACAGTCCCTCAGCATATGCTGTACCGACTCATCCTCCAATCTGCAAGCCGGACAGAGAGCCGAGGTCACAATCTTTCTGTGGAAGAGCTGAAGTTTAGTTGGTAGTCTATTGTGGAAACAGGACCACGAAAACATGTTTATCCTTTGATTACTTTGAGCTCGCCAAATCTAGTTCCAATCCTTAAAATCTGTTTGTTCATCAAAGCAAGCATTGTGGATAGTATTATACGTTTCCTTGGAGATGAATTCTCCGTTGGTAGATCCACGCCATCTTAATTTGTCCGGTTCTTGACCATTCTCTAGTCTTAGGGTGGCTTTGATACAATTAGTCAGGTACATATTAAAAATGATGGATAAATCCTTGAGCTCCCAAGTACCATTAGGCCCGTAGATAACTTTCAACTTCCACCGGTCCTCTCCCTTATTCAGCGGACCTTGGATGTAACTTCTAAGAGGACCAATCTCAATCCAATCATCATTCCAAAGATTAATGGTTTCACCCGAACCCGGGATCTAAACTGATGATTTGTGAAACAGATCTAAGCCCCCCTTAAGGGCCTTAGAATTGATAGAGCTCGATCCCACTTTAATATCAATAACAACCCCCTCATTTTGTTTAATGTACCTCTTAGACAACATGATGGCCCATTTAGCAGTATTACTTTTATGAAGACGCCAAACTAGCTTTGCCAACCCCACTTTCTTTGCATGAATGGCCTTTCGAATCCCCAAGCCTCCCTTATTCTTAGGTCTAGTAATCCTATCCCATTTAATAAGGTGAAGCTTCTTTCTATCCTTCGTACCCCCCCCCCCCCCCCCAAAAGAAAGGTTTTTTGTTCTCTATCAATTTTATCACAAACATAAATGGGGAGGGGAATACACTGAGAATAGTACGATAAAATCTGGGAGGAGGAGGATTGAATAATAGAACGCCGACCTGCTATACATAGAAGATTTGTCTTCCAACCCGCCAGTTTTTGGCATACCTTATCAAGGATAAACTGAAAATCCGTCGTAACAGGTCTTTTTTGGAAAATCGGAAACCCCAAATATTTACCTAAATTATTCAAAGCTCGAATTTGAAGGAGATCCTCAATCTCCGCAATTCTATCATGGGAAAGATTGTTAGAAACACATAATCTAGATTTGGAAAGAATCATTTTCATCTTAGAAATAGAACCATCTTCTGCCGTGCTGAAAATGATGATATCGTCAGCAAATAAAGAATGGGACACCGTAGGACCTTGCCGCCCCACCTTTATAGGTTTCCACATTTTCATTCTGACGGCCTCTTCATTACTAATGGACAAATATTCCATACAGATGACAAACAAATAAGGCGACAGAGGGTCACCTTGTTTAATTCCTCTGGAAGGGGTAAACCATTCCAGAGGTTCACCATTAAAGAGAATAGACATCTTAACAGTAGAAACACAATTCAAGATGATCTTAATAAGATTAATGGGAAAATTAAAAAAGGAAAGAGCATCCCTAATAAAATCTCATTCCACTCTATCATATGCTTTAATACATTTCATCTTAGAAATAGTGTACATCCCTTCTTGGACTATAACCACACTGTCAGCACATCTTCTCCTAGGGATGAAGCTACCTTGCCGAGGAGAAATAATATCAGGGAGGAACGGTCTAATTCTATTCACCAAAATCTTAGAGATAAGCTTGTAAAGGGCATTACACAAGCTGATGGGTCTGATTTGCCCCATAGATTCAGGATTCCTAACTTTAGGAATTAGACACAAAAATGTCTCATTCATAGCTTCCGGCAAAGGTTGAAGGTTAAAAATATTGAACACAAAGGAGACGATAGAAAGCTACATCTTAAACCAAAACTTTTGGAAGAAAATCGGATGGAACCCATCCAGACCTGAACTTTTAAACGGTTTGAAATCTCAAAGAGTCTTTTTAATCTCATTAATCGATGGCTGTATATGTAATCCCAAGAGATCCCCACAAGCCGAGGGGTCCAATTGAAGGGAAAAGAAACCGGGTTGCACTTGACCCAAAGCTTCTCAGAAGTGTATAATTTAAGGAAATGGTCATGAACAATACTCCTAACTCTAGGTAGCTCAAACTCCCACTCCTCATTAGGCCGTTTCAAGGAAAGAACACGATTACTCTTTCTATTATTAGTGTAAAGAGTCTTAAGAAATTTAACATTCAAATCATCCCATAAAAGCCAATCAATACGCGACTTAACCGCCCAAATAAGTTTTTCCTCCCTGTAGATGCTATCAAGTTTAGATAAGAGCTCCTTCTCAAGATTACTAAGAAAACTCGACCAACGGATTTCCAAAGCATTTTGAATACCCTTTATTCTAGAGAGGATATTTTTTTCCAGATAAACACATTATCAAATTCCTCCTTATTCCAAATTAAAATAAGGTCTTTGAAGGTTTTGGCAGCTAAAACAAAATTATCATTATTACCTTCCCATGCTTTATTCACTACTGCCTCAAGACCCAAACGTGAAAGCCAAATACTTGGAATTTAGTTCCAAAAAATCCCATTGAATTGAAGAAACGATAAAAATAAAAAGACTGCACACAGAAAATCTCGAAGATGAGATGAGCTGTAGGACCTCAGACGATGGCTTCAGTGTGGAGCAAAGTAATTACTCAGTGTAGAATTTATCTTGTTTGTTGAATTAAAATTTTAACGGTTAAAATTAATTTAAAGTAGACATTTGTTCTGAACCTCAAATATTTGTCATGTTTTTTATCCTCAAGACACCTGTCTTAAGTACTGAAAAAACTGTTCTGCGTAGAATCTTGATTGGTAGCCCATTGCATCTTTTTTTACTGTTCCCACTTCCCATTTTTAACAGTGGCGGGTATTAATTACTCATAATATTATCTTTAGAACTAAGTTCTAATTTTTATGGGAGGGGGATATGGGAATCGATCCCAGAGTCTTACTCCTGAAATATAATGTCTTTTCCACTGGGACAAACGTTTCCCATTACTAAGTTCTAATTTGATTACTCTTCCCAAAAATAAACGCCACGCTCCCATGACTCTCCTCCTCAATTTGTTTTCCTTTTTCTTTTCCAAAAAATAAAAGGAAACAGAATTTTCTAACTAGTCAATTGTGGTTTGAGTATGAAGGTTTTGTCTTTCTAAAATATTCAACATTAGTCCTAATGATGACTATTACACACCTTTAATATTTCAAAAAAGACAAAAAAAAGGTAACAAGTCTGGTGGGTTCCTTAACCAAGTCGTTGTTTATGAATCGCCATCTTATTTTTTAATGGGCATGTAGTCAGAGCCTAAGCTCATCCCACTGCTTAGGAGTTTATATTTTCATGTTCTTTTCACTAGAGGGTGTTTCAAGAAAAAGCGAAATCGACCAATTCAAACCGATCCAAACCAATCCAAATCGAATTTTTCGGTTTGAGCGGTGCATTGGACTGATTTCGGTTTGAACTAAATTAAAACCGAATTTTTGGTTTAGTTTAAAAAAAATTATAAACCAAACCGAATATATATAATATATAATATAATATATATTAAAGGAA
This sequence comes from Vinca minor, assembly GCA_026122235.1. NCBI lineage: Eukaryota > Viridiplantae > Streptophyta > Magnoliopsida > Gentianales > Apocynaceae > Vinca > Vinca minor. The sequence continues at coordinate 6,044,446 of JAOCZM010000291.1, forward strand.
TTTTTTGCAATAAAATATAATTTTCCTTAAAATGATTTCTAGTATAATTGCTAACTTTTGTATCTCATTCTAGAATTTTCAAGTGCAAGTTCTTCAAATGTTAAACCAAGAGATTAAAAAGTCATCATTTTATATGCGATTTTAGATTTACCAAAAGATTTTATTGTATTTCACTATTTTGAACTAATAATTATGTAATTTTTGTGTTTTTCTTTTTTCTTTTAGGATGATTTTGAAGTAATTTGTTTGAAGTGTAAGGGATCAAGACCAAGAATTTATGTTTTATTCTTTTGTTTTCTTTATTGTGTTTACCTTGAGAAAATAATAGGCATATTTTTTTTAAAAAATATTTTTAGCAACTAACTAATTAAATAAAGTTTTTTTTAAACTTTATAATCATTATTTTTGTGTCTCGCAAAACCGAGCAACTAAACCAATCCAATTCAAACCAAACCAAACCGAATGCATCGGTTTTAGATTTTAAATGGTTTGGATTGGTTTCAAAATTTCCAAACCGAATATTTCGGTTTGGTTTGAAAAATGTATAAAACCAAACCAAACCGAACCATGATCACCCCTACTTTTCATCATTCCTTCATAGTATTACTTTACTATTGATCATTTAAGAATATTTATTTTTACAAGTGATTATTGTTGATTCATACATGATTTCACCTGCCTCATACTAGTTAGGTCAAAGCGTAATATAGTGATGCTTTCGGCTATTAGACTTTGGCCATTTAGGGTGTAATATTTGGACTGTTTCGCCTGGCGGCACGACTAGCTCAATTGAATAGGAGTATAAGTTCAATTTCATATTATAGAAGTATTTTAAATAAGAAAAATAATTTACTCCTAGAATTTTGGGGATAGAAATCCTAAACCCTCAAATTGAGGATGTTAAATGACTATCTTACCCCCTGCTAGTATAAGAGATTCACCCAACTATAAGGGCAAAAAGGTCCGAAAAATTATTTTAGTCAATCTTTTAGCCAATAATTCTAGTAGCCTAGCAAGGTCCTTTAAATAATTCCCAAAATATTGTTTAGATATGCCTAATTTGTTATTCAATATATTTCAAATTATTTGTCAAGAGTTTATATTTTTATTATTTCAAATTACTTGTCAATCTTATAAATTAATAGTGTAATTTATTACTTAATCAAACTATACCCTCATTTTTTTTTAAGACCTCACAAGAAAGAGGTGGAAATTATTTAGTCCCATATAGGGAGAGGGTGGTCGTGGGCAGAGGCCAGCCCCACTGAATTATGATACTCTTGACACCCTCGTTATTACTTTAAAACATCACACCTATTAAATAAAGACTACTATTAGTATAAACTATTTTTTTTTAACTTTATGAATTTAAAAAAAAAATTAAACTGCATAACTTATTTAAAAATTGATATTGATTAATTTGAAATATACGACGTAGTTACTATTTTAATTTTGCATTAGTCTGAATTACTTGTTACCAATTTTTTTTTGAATAGTATAAGTGTATTGAGTATAATTTAGAATCAAAATTTTCGAATTAATAAAAAAATTTAATTCATTTTTTTTAGAGAAAATATGATTTATAAGTGAAGTTATGCTTTAACTCCAAGTATAACTCAATTGAACCGTGAGCGGAAAGAATAATCTTTTCCTGAAAAAAAGAAATAATAAAAAGGGGATAAGAAGAGATTAAATCTTAATAAGATAGACAACCACGCTCCAAAAAATGCGCGTGGGAGTAGTACAGTTCATCTTCCTCATCAAAGTGGACTCAAAGGTAGAAGATGAACTCAGAAATATTTCAGCTGCTCATTCCCATTTCATATGCTTTCTTCTTTTCTTTTTTTTTGGAGAGAGAGAGAGAGAGAATTTCAGCTACAACTTTTCACATTAGCTTTTCCTCATTTCTTGTTTACAAAGGTGAAACCTTTTTCTCTCTATCTAGATTTACACTGTAGTAATCACTCAACTAGTTATTAATTAAAATCTTTGTTTTTTGTTAAAGATTCTTCATTTTAATCATCTGGGATTACTTCTTCTTGATTTATTTATCATCAAAACTTCTGCTTTTTTGTGAACTCATTACTTGAATTGTCATTATTTGCTCATAATTTGGTCCACATTGGGTAATTTTCATTTTTTGACACTTCAAAGTAATTATACAGTGTCAAAAGTTCATTTCTTGTTCATGATTTTTGTTGGGTTCTTCTTATAATCCACATTTGTGAGAATTAAGAAATTTCCTTGTTTGGGTTTTTGTTCAATTATTATGTTCATTCAGATCATTGGCATTAATTATTTTCCCTTTTTGGAATGATTAAATTTCAGGTTGGGAAGTGTTACATTATATGTTTGTTATGCATAATTTCTTTTTTGGGATTAAAGAAGAAGAAGAAAGTGGCTTGCTTTATCAATGGGTTGGATGAGATCTACTGAATATTTCTTGGGACTGGAGATCTTTTCGTTGTTCTTGATTTGTATAATTGGGACTTCAAATGGAGCCACCAATCCTGCTGATGGTATACATTCCAATAACCTCTTCTTCATCAGCAATTTTGCTCTTTAGTTGCTCAGACACTTAGTACTCCCTCCATTCCATAATATAGGTCGTTTAGGATATGTAGCGAAAATTAAAGAAGCAAAAAAAAAACAAGGTAATTTGTTAGTCAAAATATCAATATTACTCTCTTATATAGAATTAGCGGTATACAAGTCATAATTAACACAATAATATTGATATTTTGATTAAAAAAATACCTTGTTTTTTGTTTCCTTAATTTTCGCTACATGTCCTAAACGACTTATATTATGGAATGGAGGGAGTCCCATACAAAAGGAATAATGTCAAAACATTTCCATCATGTCTTTTCTTTTAGGTGAAAGATGGCCTTAGTTTAGTTTTATAGTAGTTGAGTAAAATTCTAGCTGATGGGAATTTATAGATTCAGCTTAAATATTCCTTTTTTATTTTTGCAATTTGTGTTCATAAATATTGTCTATCCTGCTTTATGTTTTGATTCTGCAATTTGTCTTTTATGTTCATGTTAGCTCAATATACCGAAATTTTTTCCGTTCCATTTCTTCTGTATTTATTTTGGTTCTAAGGTTTGCTAGGTTCTATCCAAGTGGTTATGGTTGCCAATTCGATTTGATTTTTGACATTGTTTGGTATTCGTGTAGTTGCTGCAATTAATAATTTATATATCGCATTGGGATCACCCCTTCTTCCGGGGTGGGTTTCTAGCGCTGGAGACCCCTGTGGTGAAGCTTGGCAAGGCGTCGCCTGTGATAGTACGAACAACATAATTTCAATGTATAGATCTTTTGCTTACTGCAATGCTTCATACTGTCAATATTTAAAGTGTATCTTACAGCCTTTCTACTTTAATAGAACCCTCAATGGTGCTAATTTGGGAGGAGACCTCGGTGATTATTTAGGAACATTTACTTCTCTTACTTCAATGTAAGTGTTTACATCTTCTAAATTTTAATGTATATGCATATTTTAGAATGAACAAATTTCATTTATATCATGATCTTCGATAATTACTCTTCTCAGAGACCTTAGCAACAATAACATTGGTGGTAGCATCCCGTCGAATCTACCAGTTACCATGCAGACAATGTAAGGCCTTACATGTTCCTTAAAACAAGAACAGTTACTTTGTACTGAATCTGTGTGCGCTTTTGTTCGTCAAAATTTAAGTTTTATTCGAGTCCAAAATATATGATAGTTTTTACTTGTGGCAGTTTTCTTTCAGATAACAAGTTAACTGGAAGCATTCCTAGTTCGATATCCACCCTGAACCAGTTGTCAGCTATGTAAGCCCATAAGTAGAGATTTAGACCGAGTAGTATCGATTTTTGGGACTTGCTTTTCTAAGCTATATTTCTGCATATTTTCAGGTCTGTAAACGCAAACCAGTTAACTGGAGAAATTCCTGATTCATTTGAAGGGCTTACAATATTAGTCAACCTGTAAGAACCACATCTAGAAGCTCTTTCTGTAGCGTAAGTAGACGCTAACTTTCATGAGAATTGATTCCGCTATTTATTTTTTGTGCAGAGATATGTCCAGCAACAATTTGAGTGGGCAACTTCCACCCTCGATGCAAAATTTGTCAGCACTGAGCACACTGTAAGTCAGAGTTCATTATAGTCGGTTGGATTATACATATTATCTTTATGGCTGAATTTACTTTTTGATTCAGGCATTTGCAGAACAATCAGCTTTCGGGGATATTGGATGTCTTACAAGATCTACATCTCTTAGATTTGTAATCATATTGTATTCCGACTTGGTTCCTTTTTTTATTTAAGAGTGACTAGCATAGTCTGTACTAATCTCTCTTTGATTTATCTGTACAGAAATGTAGAGAATAATCAGTTTAATGGACCTATACCCGATAAATTGTTGAGCATCCCCAATTTTAGGTAAGTCCAAAAAACTTAAAGTTATAAATCCAATTCTTCTAAAATGTGTGTGTGTGTGTGTGGGGTGGGGGGGGGGGGGGGTGTTGAGAGCATTCAAGTTTAGTATGTCTTCTTCCAGCAAAATCCATTAATTTTGGACCGGCCTTACTGTTTTTCAAGTTTTCAGTTGCCTCCTTCAACCTTTAGCTGATGTTCCATTAAAGATGAAAAAGCCGTGGCTAATACTAACTCCTATCTCAATGATGTTTAATCATGCAGAGGAAACGGAAATCCGTTCAATACTAGCATTGCTCCATTGCCTTCACCTCCATCCTCATCAAGACCACCTCCAGCACCACCATTTTTTGGCACGGCACCAACTTCTGCACCAACGCCACCATCTTCTGGACGAAGCCCCTCTGGACAAAGTCCTGGCCGGCAATCAGGAAAGCAAGCTGATGGACCATCTTCAGTGCAGGAATCAAATTCTAAATCAAAGAAAAATACCAAAAGGATTGTTGGGATAGCCATTTCAGGAGTGATGGCTTTCCTGATATTGCTGTTAGCACTACTTCTTTTGCTACCAAGGTGCTTCAGAAAAAGACGAGATACACACAGAATTTCAAAACGGCATGAGGTGGCTCCATATGTTGGTAATAGAGAAAATCCTAGAGGCATTGGCTCCTTGGGCCATCCTGGCCATCGTGAAGAAAAAAGTACTGCTAGTTTGATATTTTGTCTTATTACTGTTATATTCGGTGTGATCAACTGTCTGACATTGAACGACTCAAATTCCTTAAGCAGAGACCAAGGTAGCGGTTGCAAAGCCAAGGGAAGAGCTTCAGACAGGACAACAAAAAGCGGCTCCAGTTCCAAAGCCACGAAATTGAGCAGCAGGCAGATGCACAAATGACGAGAGCAATACCAAAGAGAAAGGATCATCATATAGATATGAGCAGATTTGAGATTGATTTGATGCCTCCGCCTCCGCCTCCAACTCCCCCTCCGCCGCCTCCACCTCCGCCTCCTCCATTTGCAGACAAGGTGGTTGTAATACCACTTGCACCAGCTGAAGAAGCGGCTGCAATGCCTTCTGCTCGACCTCTTCCACCTACTTCGGTGAAGTCATATACAATTGCATCTCTTCAGCAATACACCAATAGCTTTTCTCAAGACAATCTCATTGGAGCAGGAATGCTTGGAAGTGTCTATAGAGCCGAGCTTCCTAATGGAAAGGTAAGAGAGCATATTTTGAATTTCATTCACTTTTGGACTTTTGAGTCTAAGAAATTCAATCTTTCAATGCTTCTGTAGTTGCTTGCTGTCAAGAAACTAGACAGAAGAATTTCTAGTCAACAGAAGGATGATGAATTTCTCGACTTGGTCAACAATCTTGACAGAATTCGTCATGCTAATGTTGTTGAGCTCATGGGTTACTGCTCAGAGCACGGTCAAAGGCTTCTGGTCTACGAGTATTGCAGCAATGGATCATTGCAGGATGGTTTACACTCAGATGATGAATTCAGAAAGAATCTTTCTTGGAATATGCGCATTAGAATGGCTCTCGGAGCTGCAAGAGCGCTAGAGTAAGTAAAACTCAAATTTCCTTTCGTTCTGTGCGAAATATTGATCAGCTACACTGAAATTAATCAGAAAAGTGGTGGATGAATACAAGCTTAAAAAAGCTCTCATGGACAGGCGACTTCCGTGCATTTTTGTTTTTCCTGTAGCCCGAGTAATATTGTTCCATTTAAAATATTATTAACAGTTGTTTGTTATTCCATGATTAGATATCTGCATGAGATCTGTGAGCCGCCTATCATCCACAGAAACTTCAAGTCTGCTAATGTTCTTCTTGATGATGAACTAGCTGTGCATGTCTCTGATTGTGGATTGGCGGCTTTAATAACATCAGGTGCAGTAAGTCAGGTAAATTCTAACTTCAGTATCTCAAAGGAATTTAATTAGCTTTTCATAAATATATTAATAAGCCTTGTTATGTTATTCACTTCAAGAAGTGTCCATAAATGAGCAAATACTAAGGCACAGCATTTTGTCTGCCCATTATCACTCTTTACAGCCCCGGAATTGTATTCTCCTCCGCCTTTTCTTTTTCTTTTATTTTCCAGTTGTCAGGTCAGCTCCTTACGACATATGGCTATGGTGCCCCTGAATTTGAGTCGGGAGTGTATACTTCCAGAAGTGATGTTTATAGTTTCGGAGTGGTGATGTTGGAACTCTTAACTGGAAGAATGTCTTATGACAGGTATAAGTACTTCTTCGTTATCCTAGCTCATGCTTAATGTTCTTTTCCTACAACTAAATGTTCTCGTATCATCATATTTTAGATCAAGGAGTCGAGGAGAACAAATTTTGGTTAGATGGGCAATCCCGCAGCTTCATGACATTGATGCCTTAACCGGAATGGTTGATCCTACTCTAGATGGCAGATATCCTCTTAAATCATTATCTCACTTCGCAGATATTATTTCGCGTTGTGTTCAGGTACGTTCCTTTATGGTGATTTTCCAAAATGATTTCATATCAAATGAACATGTGATTGCTGAAAATTTTAAAAGTACTCTTAAACCTCTGATATCCTACAAACAAGGTTAAAGTAGCTTGTATATCACTATTTACAAACTACTTCGTAGTGTTAACAAGTTGAGTTTGTTTTGCAGGCGGAGCCAGAATTTAGGCCTCCGATGTCTGAAGTCGTTCAGGACCTCGTACAAATGAGACGGAGAGAATCTCCAAACAGATCAGACGGGTGACTGACTTGGAATTAGACAAGATTGTCTTTGTGAATTCTGCTCTGGAAAAACAACTCCTCCAAATAGTAGATGATTTTGGAAATTTAACTTTGCACCAACAAACCGAACAAATGATCTAGTGGCCCCCATGCTTACACAACTTACAAATTCTTTCACCTTGCGAGAGCGCGTCTAATGGAAGGTTTCAAGGAGTTGAAGGGCCCATTATTTGCCTGGTAATTCAGTGATTCTTCGAGTCGGTTACTTACCATCATTGTAGCATGCATTTGAGGTACTAAGATTAGATGGCTTTAACTTGCATAAATCTCATGCCTCTCTTACCCCTGTTGTTTGAGATCAATTGTTCATAGTGATGAAGATTTTGATGGTTTATTTGTCTATTGCCTCGGTGCACATGCAACTATTTTTTGGAGGATTTGATGATCTTGTAATGAAAAAGCTAGAACATCATGTACAATAATCAAATATCTTTAGAGTATTGGTAACAGAGAATTTATTGCAGGAAATTCATATTTGGTTTAAACTTTCAGGCTTCAAAGTAGCCATTCAATTGTATACGAGTCTCAAAGTAGCCACTCAGGTAATAGTCTGTTGATCGAGTACTGACCAGTGGCAAAGTAAAACAATCATCCTCAAAAGTCTGATTCCCCAGTATAATACAATAGTAATAATTGCTTCTACACATTATTTTGCAATAGTTTTTAAGGTTTCTTCAATATAAACCATATAAAAACTCATTTCTTTTTCTTTTGTAGGGGAAAAAAGTTCCACTCGAACTATAACTTGTTATTGCATTTTCCTTTTCATTTTAGTCGAATGAGATTAAAACGAAAAAGGTTAAATATTGATAATCTAATCTCAATACCAAGCACTCACTCAGTTTCATTAGTGCTCCAATCTTGTAGTAAACTTCTCTTGTACATTCTTTGCTACATTTTTAAACTTTTAATACATTCGCACATAATTATTCAATTATGCAGCTTATTTTCTAATCTTTAACAAATTTACAATCAGAATTAACTGAAAATTCAAGAAAAACATCAAAAACTCAAAATTTTGATGTTCTATGATTAAAATTGAAAAAATAAGACTAAATCAAAAGTTTGAGTTTTTGATATTTTTCCCTTGAAATTTCCTGGTGATTTGTTGTAAATAAGTTAAGGATAAGAATAGAAGTTACAGAATTGAATAATTTTGAGCAAATATATCAAAAATTTGAAAATCTAGTAGAGAATGTAGCATAGGATTGCATTCGAATATGTGACATTTGAAAGAGGTAGCCGCCTCCCTTGCATATGACATTGAATCTCAACCATTATATTGAGAATTCACGATCGAAATTGTTTTCCGTATGCACATACATAACTTTTTGTGTCACTCTCTACATCATTTGAACGGTAAAAAATTTCAAATTGAATAATATATTAATTAAGAATATATATTTTTTGAGAAAAAATTAATTAGAATATTGTAGTTGTAGCACAAAGGATGGTTATAGACACTATTCCACACCAATCCGAAATGAGAATTGCCATAACCTATATTAATACAATAATGATTGTTGAATCAAATTTTTTGGAATAAAATGTAAATAATGATTAGAATTTAGTGTGACATTATGCCTTCTTAATCATGGACGAAGTCAGGAATTTGGTGGGGAGCGAAACTGATAAAATTCTTGGGGACAATAAAAAAGGCAAAAAAAAAATTTTGGGGGTGCCCTGTCTTCACCCCATGTTCTTAATCCAATTTTTTTATTCCAATTTTTTGATCCAATAACCACTACACATGTTAATATAATATACCCCGCGAAACCACTGTATGTATAAGTAACTAAATAAAAGCATTACTTGGCAAACAAAAAAAACTAAATAAAAAGCATTTCCCGGGAAAAGAAACCGACATTTTCCCACGTTAAAAAGGGGGGAAAAAGAAAAATGTTTAATCCTTACTAAAAAAAAAAAGGTTACGAGAGAATCGCTTTTCATGCAAAAGCCATTGGTAATAACATTACATTCTCAACCGTCATTGTTTGAAGAATGCGAAATCTTCGAACATTATTTCCCCCTGATCTGCAATATTTCCGTATTCTTTCTCTTTTAATAATTTTTCCCCCAATTTAATTATAATTTTTCTTGTTGAATAGTCATATTCAAAGTACTTCCGATTCTCTCCCAATTCTCATGGCTGGCCGTTATGATTCCAATCCTTTTGAGGAAGAAGAAGTAAACCCATTCTCGGTATAATGCTCCCCCATTTTTTTTATTCTTTATGATTGTGAAAATTTGCTCTACTTTTCTTGAATGGCGATTCTGGTAATTATGTTGATTTTATTATTGGGTTTGTGTTTTTTATTCTCAATTATTGGAAGTAATGGGATTTATTAAGATGGACTTCATTGTTTCATTCATATGGTGTTTGATTTTTATTTGAGAATTTCTGTTGTAGTATTGAAAAAAGTGATTTTTTTTTTTTTTTTGAGAGGTGATGTGGGATCCAATGTAAAGATTTGTGTTGGAGTGAAATGAAAGCGGAACACAATTGCACATTTGATTTATTCAGATCTATGCTTGATTTTTTTATTTCTCCATTTTAATAAAGAAGTTTGATTCTTATCTTGTTATAACTTCTAAATATTTTTTTTTTTGTTGGAATTATTTATTATATACTTCATTCAATCAGCTGCTGATGATATTGATTCGAGAAATGAATCTTTGGCATATATCTTTAATCTCCATTTGTTAGCACGCTTTTGAGTCAAAAGTACTCCCTCCATTCATGGTTTAGGACATGTAGCGAAAATTAAGGAATAAAAAAATAAGATTAGTATTATACAAGTCCGGTTTAAGAGAGTAATATTAATATTTTGACTAACAAAGTATCTTATTTTTTGCCTAATTTTCGAAACATGTCTTAAACGACTTATAATATGAAATGGAGGTAGTACTGTACTGTATTCTTAATGATTTATTGAACTTTTACCTCTCTTTGTATTTGATCATATGATTCAACTTTAGGACGGAGCTCAAGTAAAGAATCAACCAAACTATGGTGGTGGTGCGTTTTATATGACGGTGGGATTATTCTTTCCTTAAAACATACAATTCACCTCCTATTATCAGATCAAGAAAAGGCATTTTCAAATTTTGTGACATTGTAATAATGCATCAATAATTGAGTTGTAACATGTAAATCTTTACCATTTCTGATATTACATTTTCAGTAAGACAACACATGGTGCTGCTGATTCTGGTTTCTACTGGAATATTTCTTGTTATGATATTTTAGAATAAGATAACATTTTGATGTTCACCTACACTTTGAATGGATAATAAATCCTCATTGATTTAAATAGGAGATTTATCGTAATCATCGAGGAAACCTTTTCTTTCCTAGACAGAATCAATAGGCAAACTATATGCTCGAGTTAATTTCAATGATGAAGTCTAAAGCAATTTATTTCTTGTTCACCTATAGAAACTATGTTTTATGCTTTCTCTTTTTGCTGAGATTCGCAGAATCCTGGAAGCGTTCCTCCAGCAAACTCGAGGCTTTCTCCACTTCCTCATGAACCAGCTGACTATGATCGAGGTGCAACAGTTGATATTCCACTTGATAATACAAAGGTATTGCATTTATTTCCATTTCCCGTTGAATCTGCTATCTGTGTCTTTAAACATTTCGGTTTATCCATTTATGCTCTCTACATTTAGGATCTGAAAAAGAGGGAGAAAGAACTCCAAGCTAAAGAGGCTGAATTGAAGAAAAGAGAACAGGTACCATGATATTATGTTGTTTGACAGTTTCTGAATGTTTGCTTTACATGACTATCAGAGAAATTTACATTTTAAACTTTTGTGCAAACTTTTCTGATACTAGGTGAAATATGGTGAACAAACTCATTGTTTTCGTGATCATGATTCTGTATTTGGTTGCAATATCAGTTCCATTAGAAAAAAATTGGATTGGTTTCAACTTATATTTTCAAGGAATATGCCCATATATACATGGAAAGAAGGATGACGAATATGAGAAATTAGCTATTTGTAACATGTATCTATTTACGGATTAGCATTAATGTCATCATCTTTTTATTAGGCTAAAAAATAAAGCATCATCTTTTACTGGTACGCTAAAAGTGTCCAATTAGTGAATCTGGTGACGATTCAGGCAAAAATTGCACACATGCCGCTCACACGTGATATAGCTGAGGGTAATTTTGACATTTACCTTAAGGGGATCCGGGGCAACCCGCTTTTTCATTCCTATTTACACCACCCAATAACCCATTTCATCATCAACCCCTCCACCCACCACCACCGCCCTCCACCCTCCGCCACCACCACCCCCTTCCTCTCATCAAATCTGATGCCCCATCCGTCAGGAGTATTTTTTACCAATATTTTCCGGGATGATTTTAAAGGTCAAGTAAAGCTAATCCAAATCAAGAAATTAAAAAGAGCTTTAATTTAAAGAGAAATCTTCAATCTCTAACATCCCACTTCTGCTTCGAATTGAAATTCTACTGGATTTACCCAAGTCGAAATCCGACTCCGATGGTGGATTGACTACCATTTCTGATTGGGCTCGGAACCGGAAGCGCCGTCGTGAAGAAATTAAAAAAGAAAATGGTAATTTGATGGAAACATTTGAATTTTATTTTAGGGTTTTTTTTTTTACTTTTTTGGAAATTTTTTTGGTACTAGTAGAGTGAGAAGCTTCTTTTTATCCATTTAAAGTTCATGGTGGGTATATTTTTGCTTCTTTCTTTTTATCTCTTTGAATTTAGTGGCTGAAAAGTTTTGATTTTTAGTGGGTATATTTTTTGTTCTTGGTGTTCTGAAGAAAATTTGAAGAAAAATAATTGGGTCTTTTTGGTTGCTTTTCTTGGCTTACTGTTAGTTCATGATATATATCAAGGTTTACATAGGCTGATTTAGAGAGTTTTGCCAAATTAAAGTTTGATTTTTTTATTTTAATAATGGACTGAATGGTGTTATGGCAATGGGTTTTTCTTACTATGGAAGATATCCACTGGAAGTGATACTTGCATTTAAGATTGGTTTTATGTGGTCATTTATGGTGCTGAAGCTTCAGACACAGCTACTTTTTTGATCGGTCATGTTGGATTCTTCAATGTTCTTGGTGTTCTTGCTCAAGCTCATGCGATGATGGCCATCAATTTACCCAGTAACAGATTGGGGGCAAATTGATACCAAAATCCCAGTTTTCTTTCTCATCATTCTTCATCTTTTATACTTGTAATTTCTTGTCTTTTAAACTTGGATTTCACTAGTGTGGGGTTATTGGTGGTGGGGGTGAGAGAGATGAAGAAGGAAAAGGGTGTAGGAGTGGTGTGGTGTCGGTGGACGGAGGGGGCGGGGTCAGAAAGAAGAAAAGGGTTTGTGACAGGTTGCCCCGGATCCACTCAAAATTTTGGACAAAATTACCCTTAACTCAGATCGCATGTGCACGGCATGTGTGCAATTTTTGCCTAAATCGTCACCGGATTCATTAATTGGACACTTTTAGCGGTCCGTAAAAAGATGGGGTTATTTTTAGCCTAATAAAAAGATGATGACATTAATGCTAATCCGTAAATAGATACATGTTATAAATAGCTAATTTCTCTGACGAATATTGCATGGATCGCGTATGTCATGGTGAATTCTTCAAAAAAAAAAAACCCGTCTTTCTCTTTGAAATCTGATAATACGAGATCTGATGTAAGTTTTTATATAATCTTCTTCTCTCCGAAGAAATGATCCAACGAAATAATGAGTCACCATTGATATTGTCACATACTTCCATCTGAGTTCACCAAATTCTCGAGACCCGAATGATCCAGGCTGCAATCCGTTGCTAGAACCAATAGGTCTCAATTATTCATTTGAAAAAACTGAAATCCTAATGGTTTGGATGATCATGATACTTTAGAAGATTGCTTCACTTTATCCTGGGAATTCTCTGGTTGAGACATGGACATTCTTTCTGAACTAGCAAGCTTATGTACCTACCTCTCCGGATCTGTGCATCAATGGTCTAGTGTTTAGTTATAATCAAGTGTAGGGCACAAAGTTCCTGTCTGTTGCAGAGCTACACTGCAGTTTATATGGATCAACTCAAATTTTTTTATATGTATTATTTTATAAATGATTCCTTTGACTGAATATTCAAATCTAAGTCTTACTATCTCTATGAATATTTGTAACTTTAGAGTGCCAAATAAGTTTCATATAGATTGCTGAGGAACTTCTGTAAACGTCACAGATGTGGTTTTAATGGTTTTGATTTTTCAATCATTAGAATGAAAATTAAATCATAAATTTTGGTTTTGTATAGGAACTGAAGAGGAGGGAAGATGCAATAGCTCGAGGTACTTTTTATCTTTTATGTCTATCGGACATCGGTATGGCAAAGTAGATAAGTTAATTTTGCCATTAGATATTATCTGATTTGACTTATTTTTTCTTTTGGCAGCTGGAATTGTTATTGAAGACAAGAATTGGCCCCCATTTTTTCCCCTTAATTCACCATGACATTGCAACTGAAATTCCTATCCATCTGCAGAGGATCCAGTATGTTGCATTCACCACAATGTTGGGTATGAGACGAAAACCCAAATCTACGACTTTCTACATGATGCTATCCTTTCACGTTGTCTTTTCTTTTCTGTTTTTGCATTATTAGTTTATTATGCTATAAATACACACTTCATATGATTATTATTAGTATATTCGTTATTTTCATTATGCCTAGCCATCTTTGAGGCTCAATACACTGCAAGAAGACTTCGAATTATAGATAGGAACTTTTTCCAGATTGCATATGGCAAGCATAATAAGCTAGAGTTATTACCTATCAAACAAAAAAAATAGTAAAATTAATTTATGATAGTTACGATAGTAATAGTAAGTCACGGACATGTTTGAGTATGTCTTGGTGATCCTTCTTATAGAAAATCTAGTTCTGTGCAACCTTTGTTCAATGTCCAAAAAGAATTGGAATACTCATTTTGTAATGAGCGGTTAGCAGAAGGGGACTAGAGAAAGCAATTCATTCGAAATACTCTTTGGATTTAGTGTTGTTGGAACTAATCAGTTGCAACAATTATAATCCAACATTTCGGGCTATTTTTGTCTCCGGTTTGGTTAACACAGTTTCAATTGTTTATTCAGTCTGCTTCTCTCTCTCTCTCTCTCTCTCTCTCTCTCTCTCTCTCTCTCTCTCTCTCTGTTTATGACTCAAAAGATATTGTTGTGGAAGTCTTTACACACTTTCTCGGTTGTTGGAATTTGCTATTTGCAGGTTTATTCGTCTGTCTTCTTTGGAATATAGTGGCAGTTACCTTAGCTTGGATCAATGGCGAAGGTTCAGAAAGAATTATTATTTAGTAATTTGATATATCAACATGGTTACTCTTTGAACATGCTTTTTAACTGCTACGTCTTGTAGGTCCAACAATCTGGTTTCTTGCTATTATCTACTTCATATCTGGTGTTCCAGGGAGCCTATGTGGGTTGGTATCGTCCTCTCTATCGTGCAATGAGGTACAAATTATCTTTATATTAAGTTTCTTGTTGTCTGAAGTTTCTTAATATACAAGTGCTTTGGTCAAGCCCAAAAGAGAGATTTCCCGCAACTTTGTATGCCAATACATTTAAGTTTCTTGAAGGTGGCTCATGGATTGGGACAATGACTTCATGGAAATGCTTCTTGTTCGTTATTTTGCTACTTTTTTGCCTTCTTTTATCTGCTGATAATAATCTATATAATTACGGTTTCTCTCTGTGTTTATATAGGACTGATAGTGCTCTCAAATTTGGATGGTTTTTCTTGACCTATGTGGTATGAACTTTACCTTATAAAGTTGAAGTTGTGAATCCGAATCACTTTCATGATGCATTTTCTTTTCCTTCACTCCAGATTCATATTGGCTTTTGCGTCATTGCTGCTGTTGCACCTCCAATAATTTTCCAGGGGAACTCTTTAACGTAAGCATTTATAGGTTTATGTAGTATTTTGGGTTACACTTGCAATATGACCTATATTTTCCATCACATGAACACACTGATGGGTGGGGGGGAAGGAATGACTAAAAGGTGATGAAGATGATCCCATCCACCATGAAATGAGCACTTCGTTCAGCTTAAATTTTGCTTTTTTACGTACCTTTTTATTCTGCTACTTGTGCTTGACGACTCCTTTCTTTGTTCAGTGGAATCTTGCCTGCGATTGCTTTCTTAACTTCAAATGCTATGGTTGGGGTAAGTCTGTTATGGCTAAACTGCTGTTACTTTACGTATGTTGTTGGATATGTAGAACCAGCTAATTTCTGATAATGCTCATTTTCTTGTAGTATTTCTCGTTTCCATTAAAATTATTTCGTTTATCTAAAAACAAAGTACAGATGAAAGGTTGACATTGAGATATACTTGTAGATATTCTACTTTATTGGATTTGCATTTTTCGCGATTGAATCATTGATCAGCATATGGGTTATTCAGGTTAGTGTCATACTACACTAGTACAGTTTTTCCTCGCCTCTCATTGGTCTTATTCATACATGATTAATTTGTGTCTTTACCATGTATTCTGCAGCAAGTTTACATGTATTTCCGAGGCAGCGGAAAAGCTGCCGAGATGAAGAAGGAGGCTGCAAGAACGACCATGATGTCAGCATTGTGACACAATAGATGAGGAGTCTGCTGCTGCTTGAAATTCGACATATTCCTTGAATTCTTTGATTATCATTCTCTTACACCCTCGCGTTGATATCTCACACCCGGCTACTTTGCTGCGATTCTTTAATTTATAATGATTTTATCGGGTAGTCGAGGAATTTTGCAAGGTTTTCTGTATTTAACGAGTTACTTAAGATGGAACCAGTACTTGACTTGAGTTCCTGCTTTTGGTTGGAATGTTACTTGTTTTGAGTAGATGCTCATCATATATATATATACCAACAGTTATTCAAATTATGTGTCCTAGAATTTGAGGACTATATTGTTCTTGTTTGCTATGATTCTTAGCCCTTATTTCGATTTTCATCTTGGATGTTACGGAAATTGTTTTATTTGCTCGTATCTTCATCATTGTGATATTTTATGTTCATTGGAAATCTCATGGTTCCAAGTGCAGTGAATGATAACAAGTAAAATCAGGACAAAGTAGCTACTATTTCATTGCAAATTTTATTTATTTCCTATAAAGTGGAAAAACAAAGTTATACATCTATTTAATCCTTTCCTTTTTTTAGGGGGAGGAGGTGGGCAGGGGGGGGTGTTAGAAAAACTCTACTTGTAATGCTAAAATCGAGCGATCAATTTGATATACGTTCTTTGATGAAGCTGACGTAGTCTGATGGATAGATCGAGGACTAACAGGAGATTGAAGGAAGGAATTTAGTTCTTTGAATTAGAGTCTCATATTTAAGAAAATTTGTTCTTGTTTCTGAAGATGGAGAAATTAAACTTTACGTAATGAAAATTTTGTTCTACCTTATTACGCCATAGGATAAAATCTTATTTTGACCAGATGTTAGATCTTTTATTGATGCGAATATAACATTCTATGATATATACATGTATTGGCCATGTAATTTTTTTACATATTTTTGGAAGTAATAGAAACAAAATCCAACGACCAATTTGTATAAAAATAAGTTACATCAATTTTTTTTCCTTCAAATTAATCAAAGTCCTGTATTTGAGGGGGACCATAGTTATAAATATTGTTATGTATTTCCTTCCCTTGTCGCCCCAACAGTTTAATATTGAATTTTTGTACATGTCAAAGTTTGAACGTATGAACGGGATTGTATGATGGGATCCAGCAATGAATGCTGCAATTATACTCTGCGATCAACTAATTAACAAACAAGAATATTGTTATTTGTTATAATAAAAAATAATAAGCTAATAAAGACCATCACAGTTGATGCAACACTTCTCACCCCTCCTCCAAAAACCTTCAATAATACAGAGGGATGCTACAGTCTGATATAATTAAAATTGTGATATTTGATACATTTAAAATAGTGCGGACTGCTAAAAAAGTACTCCCTCAATTCCCTATTAATTGTCGTTTAGGAGATATCTAGGTATCTAAATTAATTGTCGTTTAAGGTTCTTTTATTAGTTATCAACAATTTATTCTAATTATACCCTCAATATTTTCCTTTTTTTTTCTTTATGACGTAGAAGTGAGAGAGGGGGAGGGTGAGGTAATATTGGAAATTTAAGTGGAAATGACAACTTCCTTAATTTTCTCAAATTGTCTAAAGAGTCTTATATTTAGGAATGGAGGGAGTACTAATTAAATTTTGTGAAGAGCAATTGTCAAGATCGTGTAGATAATATTTGTGACAGTGCTAACTACTTTTCTTCATTAGGTTCCATATATATTTTATACGACAATATTAAGGACCTTTTGTGTAATCTAAGTGCATCTCTAAACTTTGCTCGGGCAAATGTACAACTCGTGGCACATTCTCTTACTAAATAAAAACACAACTTAGATATTCATCTAATAATTAAATGCATAAATTAATCCCCCAAAAAAAAAGTCTACATCAAACTTCAAGTCAATTTTTTTTATATAAATTATCAAAAAGTATTAATGAATCATGGAGGAGTAGCCCACAGGATGAATTGGTTGCCACTCAACTACTTGACCACCTATCAAATAAATTATATCAGTGTATTAAAGTGCAGGTGGATGGCTGTGATTTCATGGGGCATTATTGTTACCTGAGAGGCAGTTGTATGTTATAACTTGAACTATTTAAACATCTAACTATATTATTTATTGAAAACCCCAGGTCAAATAAATACTCAAATGAAGTACTCCTACAGAAATATGAGAAAAATATACAAACATATCCAATTCTTTGAATTTTTCTAATTTCACATGGTAACATATTTTTAATGAAAAACGTTTCACTTTGAGGTACGTTCTTCTTTTGTTACGAGTAATCCCTATATTTCTTTTTCTCATACATACTACGCAAATTTATAATAATAATAAAAAAAGAAAAAATGTCATGTGACAACTTGAGTCTGGAACTGAGATATAGAGCATCTAAACCCTAAAGTAAGGGATGAAGGAGATCACAACACACACCCAATCACTAATTGATCAACCACATTAGTCTATGTCTGCGGGCTAAAAATCAACTCATAAACTTAACTACATTTCAACTAATTATTTGATAAACCTTTTATTTATTTTAAATAAAATATCTTAATATTAAAATAAGAGTATTTAAGATCATACTTATATATCTATACACCGTACTTCTTATACATTTCTCATGTTAGTTGAATCACAATATGTGTGAAAAACCAACCCTCAAATGCGAATTTAAGGAGGGAAAATTAAAGTCAAACAAAGAGATGATCTAGACCTTCTAATCCCACACTCCTGCCTGTCCGACTATGATGTTTGATGGTCCAAATTTTTTTGAGCGAACAAATGTTGTGATTTTGTAATAGTTATTACGTAAAATATGTCAAAAGATACGTGTTAATTCGAAAAGGACACATGTTAAATAAAATTTAACATATATTTAAAATTTATAACATATGTAAAAAAAAGTATCAGTATATAATGACATTTTTTCTCTGCACTATAGCCACGGCCCACTCCTGCCTATAAATAACCCCAACCCCCACTGCTTGCTAAACACTCCCAACTGCACAACACAAAAACTTCTTCCTCTCAATTTCCATCTAAAAAAGTTCCTCATAAAAAAAAAACAACAACAATGGTCTGCTTCTGTTTTCTTGTTGATCAAACAAGACAAGTAAGGAGGAGCAAACCGGCGGCCGGAATATGCTCCCGATGTGGGGGAGGAGCTCATGTAGCTGATATGAAGACTGCTACAAGGTTCTGTTTTGTACCCTTTTACTGGAAGAATTGGAGGGCCATTATATGTACATTTTGTGGTGCTATTCTCAAGTCTTACAGATGAAAGGAAGGCCCATCTTTTTCTCTTCGTCTTGGATGCCGATTTATCGGCATTCTTATATGATCCTGCCAATGTCTTCTCAAGTTCATCTGCTCATGGATTTGATGGGGTTTTCTTCAAGAGTCAAGAAGACTATATAATGTATTTATTAGAATAGAGGTACTTATCAAGCTTTCTTCATGAGTAGACTAGAGTTGTTCTGCTAATTAATCTGCTTTGATATATTATATTCATTTATTTAATGGATTTTATATATGACTTTTATGGTTTTCTTTGCTTTGCATCTGTTTTCTGTTTCATGGAGGAACCAAAAGTGTAGCTTGAATCAAATGGAAATTGCACTTGAGAAATAGTTGAAAATTCCTGAGCAAATTTAATATAATACTTTATTCTCGTCCCAAATTGAATAACTACTCCAATTTGGGACGAAGGAAGTAGTAGTCTTTCTGCTAGTGACATTAAATTTAAAACATAAATGGTGAGATTTATTATGTACTTATGTAGAGAACGTGACAAAATATTGATAACTAGTTTTCATCCATAATTATAGATGGCAAAACGAAGAAAAATGTATAAAATAGACTTGAGCCTTACTTCATTCACAAAGTAGGTTAAAGAGAGGCCGCCTTTCAAGGAGGACTAAACATCTGTGAGTAACGTAATATCAAACAAGTAGTATCATGTAAAAATGGATTAAAACTTTTCTCTACTTCAAAATGATACCGCAGAAGAATAAAGATTGCCCAAGTCTTATTTATTTAAATTTTCTAAGCAACTTGCCAAATGGGCACATGACCTGTACTTGGATTGAGTCTGCTTTGAGACTCAAACGTAGACCCAAACCAGCTTTGGATTGAGTCTGGGAATGAAATCTGAAGTGTTAAATCATCCCCAAACCAAATTCGCAGACTCAATTCAAAGCTGGTTTGAGTCTGAATTTGAATCTCAAACCCATACCAAACCCAAACTAGACCCAATCCAAGCAAGCAGTACAAATTTAATTTGCCAACTATAATATAGTTCAGCATCATCAATTCTATGGCACAAAAAAAGCAACTGGTCCAAATAACACAGGAAGCATAGAGTAATTAACAAGGCTGGCCCCTTAGAGTCACTTTTCTGCCAAACAATAGGGGAAGACCACCACACTGGTCGGATCTAATTTTGAGTACAAATTACAAACTATATGATATTTAGCAGGGACGAAAGTCAGGAATTTGACGTTGGAGCAAAAACTGTAACAGTATGTCGAACTATATATAAAAATTGCAAAAAAAAATATTTGGGGCGAATTTGATAAAATATTCCAAACTACATATAAAATTTATTATATCTAATAGTATTTTTAGAAATCTCAAAGCGACTGCCAACCCCCGCCCCCCTCTATCTTCGTCCCTGATATTTAGGGTGGATTTATGTTTATATTTTGACATAATCGTCCGCAGACTTTTACTTTAAATCAAACATTTCTTTTCGTAACAATTCATTTTTTTTATTCGAAACAGAAATTCTTAAATAAAAAACTAAAAATTCTTACTATATTCTTACCCCAAGTAGGCAAGTCATTTTTAACGTGAAGCAAACAGTATTTCATGTTTTTTTGTGTTAATATTAAAGCGTGACAATAGACACACTGTCCATATTAAAATAATGGACCTTGCTAGGCTAGTAGAATTATTGGATAGAAATTGGTTAAAACCTAAATTGGGGGGAGTGAATCCCTTATATCAATAGGGGGTGAATAGTGTTAATTTGGATTTTATTTAATTCTTATCAAAGAATTCTAGTAGCAAATCATTTTCCTAAAATAATTTGTTGCATTATCGAACACCGACCCCTTCCAAATAGGGCAAGTTCCCCCCACCCGGCGCCGGACTCGTATATCCACTGCACAAACTTTCCTTGTGGACCTATAATGTATAGCCGAAGGAGAAGGAAGGGGTTGGTGGGGTGGTCAGATAGTTCACATGGGGTAGCCTTCAAGGCTTCAAATGAGAATAGCAGCTGTAAAATTTGTCAAAAATATTTGAGTCTATTTGCACAATACTTTCAATTTAAAATAATTAATATAGTTTGATTTTTCTTTTTTCTATAAAAGACGAACAATAACAAAGTCTTAATTTCAAGTACTTAGAATTGATTGCGTGAGCAGCAAAATACTAATTACTTGGGGTCGTTGACATTTACATTTTTTTCATTTCTTTCTATTCAAAATTCTATTTTTATCCAAATCTAACAAGTCATATCACTCAATGTCACTAATTCGATTCAAACACTCTGGAGCCCCTTTTATAGCTTCATTCATCCTTCATTTTTAGCTTTGCAAAAGTGTTATTCAATCTTCTTTTTATGTATCAAAATCCATACAACAGTCCTTCCGAATATTATCTTCAATAATTGTGGCTCGCATCATCTCTTAAATGATCTCATTTTACACTCTATAATTTCTTATATACCGACTGACATATCCCCATAATAAAAATTAAAAAAAAAGAAATAAAGAAATAAAAGCTGTAAAATGATGCACATAGTCATCAATGTTCATTATAACATTACTCATTTGAACTTCCATGTCAAGAATTTCTAGCAAAATTGGTTGCTAGCATTGAAAGATGACACAGACAAGCAAATGCCAGTAAGCACTAAGCTTTCAAGCATTTAAAACTGTGTGGTTGGGCTGTTCCTTTGTTTAGGGTGTAATTAAAAGTCACAGATACTATTTGATGTTTCTTCTCAGTTATTATGGGTTCCCATTTTTTTGGTATTTCATACACACACACACACACACACCTTTTGCCTTTACATTTGTGTTGTCCTAATAAAGAAAAGGCTTCGGTTACCTTCATCTACTTCCACTACTCATTTGGTTTCTTTATTACTAGTATCTGCTACCTACTTTTATATACCCCCGTTTTAGACTTAATAAAACTTCTTGACAAAATATTTGTCACTATATAAATATATAATTACAAGGATAAAAATAAAGAACTAGGGGAAATTTTGAATTGAAGAAATGTTTGTTTGCATGGTCTAACTCTATATAGAATTTTGTTAAAGAGATCTGCCCCGATGGAGGCAACTATCTACACTCTCAAGTCATTGACTTGAGTTCGTCGCTCTCCCTTCGAGGGAAAAATAATTTCCCTTCCCCTAGGAAAAAAATACCCTTTATAGGCTTTCACTATATAATTACAATCACTATAATTTTTTTATGAAGAAGTCGGGCTCGCATTTTTATTTGTTTCGACATGTGAATAATCTCAATTCTAAGTATGATGTACTAATCGTTACAGTTTTGGGGTGCCAGACTTGAAATTTCAACAGTTTCAACCGGTGAATAATATTGGTTTTAGTTGAGTTCGGACAATATCATACCATCACAAATTTGGGGCCGCCGACTCAGATTTTTTATTTAATGTGAATTGTGATAAATTTTGATTTTTATCAAATTCATACAAAACCGTATAATAACAATCACAATTTTGGAGTCGCTAACCTCATATTGTTCAATTGTTTCGACCTATGAATATTCTCGATTTTAGTAAAGTTTAGACAACATCGTATACTAACCATCACAGATTTGGGTCCGTCAAGCTCGTATTATTCACCGATCGCAACAGGTAAATAATCTCGATTTTTGTCAAATTTATACAAAATCATATACTAACCATGATGAATTTGGAATCATCGAACTCGAATTTTTAACTTGTTTCAATCGGAGAATAATCTCTATTTTAGTCAAATTCATACAAAAAAATTTACAAACCATCATAGACCAGGAGTCGTCGGGCTCAGAATTTTTAACATTTGCTGCCGGTGAATAATCTAGATTTTAGTAAAATCCATTAAAAAAATCATGTACTAATAACATATTTGGGGACGTCAGACTCGAATTTTTCATTTGTACGAACCGATGAATAATCTTGATTTTAGTCAAGTTTAGACAATATCATGTATCAATCATTACAGATTTGAACTGCTAGAATCAGATTTTAGTAATGTTATTAAAATATCGTTTAACCATCACGGATTTGGGCTGTCGGCCTTGAATTTTTCATTAGTTTCGACCGGTGAAAAACTCGATTTTAGTCAAGTTCAAACATGTACTAACCATCACAGAATTTTCACATGTTTCGACCGGTGAATAATCTTGATTTTAGTAATGTTCTGACAGCATCGTGTACTAACCATAACTGATTTAGGGTCGTCGAGCTCGGAATTTTCAACTATTGCAAATTGTGAAAATTTTCGATTTTTATCAAATTCATACAAAATCTTATACTAACCATCGCAAATTTGTAGCCGTCAAGCTCGGATTTTTCAATTGTTTCGACCTATGAATAATATATATTTTTGTCAAATTTATACAAAATCGTATTCTAACCATTAAGAATTTGGAATTGTCGAGCTCGAATTTTTAACTTGTTTCGACAGATTAATAATCTCGATTGTAGTAAAATTCATACAAAGTTGATTACCAACAATCACAAATCTAGAGTCGTCATGCTTCAGATTTTGAAATGTTGCGGCCGGTTAATAATTTAAATTTTGGTCAAATTCATAAAAAAACGTGTACTAATAATCATCATATATTTGGGGACGTTGGGATAAAAAAATTCATTTGTTCCGACCGGTGAATAATCTCAATGTTAGTCAAGTTTAGACAATACCATGTACTATCATCACGGATTTGGGCCGTCAAGCTCGAATTTTCCGTTAGTTATGACCGGTGAATAATCTCAATTTTAGTCAAGTTCATACAATATCATGTACTTACAATTACAGACTTGGGTCCGCCGTGCTCAAATTTTCACATGTTTCGACCGGTAAATAATCTTGATTTTAGTCAAATTCATACAAAATCGTGTACTAACCATCAAGGATTTGCAGCGTCGAGTTTAGATTTTTCAACTATTTCACTTGGTGAATAATATTGATTTTAGTCAAGTTCGAACAATATCGTATACTAACAACCATCACAGATTTGCGATCGTCGGGTTCGGATTTTTCAAATATTGCGAATTGTGGACAAAATCGATTTTTGTCAAATTCATACAAAATCGTGTATTAACCATCACAAATTTGGAGTCATCGAGCTCAGGTTGTTCAAATGTTTCGTCCTATTAATAGTCTCAATTTTAGTCAAGTTCGGACAATACCGTATACTAACCATCACATATTTGGGGCCGACGGACTCCAACTTTTCAACTGTTGCAACCGGTGAATAATCTCGATTTTATTAAATTCATAAAAAATCTTATACTAACCATCACGAATTTAGAGCCATCGGGCTCGAATTTTTCAACTTTTTTTACCAGTGGTCAATCTCAATTTTAGTCAAATGCATATAAAATCGTGTGTTAACTATCACGAATTTGGAACCGTCAAACTCAAAAAATTTAACTGTTTCGACCGGTTAATAATCTCGATTTTAATAGTAAAGTTTTGATAATTAATATCGTGTACTACTTTCGAAGGCATGGTAGCCCAGTGGGTAACATACACTGCCTGTGACCGAGAGGTCCAGGTTCGATACCTCCCTCACACAAGCGGAATGATTTAATTGTCATTTCTTTGGGTTCCCTTGTGTGAGGTCTTATACACCCCTCACGGGGCCCCCGCTTAACGGGACTTCTACGACACCCGCTCATCAGGACTTCTACTACTCCTCACGGGGCACCCGCTCAACGGGACTTCTACGACACCCGCTCAACGGGATATCTACTTCTCCCCTCTCGGGGGCCTTCTACTTCTCCTCCTCTGGTGAGGTCTTATAATAATATATTTATAATAAACTGGACCATACTTATAAATGGTCTAGTTTTTTAAAAAAAAAAAATATCGTGTACTACTGATGTGGACGATTTTGTTATTATGTTTAGATTTTTGCGGCAAAAGAATGCTAAGATGATCACGGAACTAGGATATTGGACTGTGTTTGATTTTTTATATCTTTTCTTAAGAGTTTGGTAACTAGTGTACGAAACATTTGACCTGGTAACAATTACTGTGATTAGCTAGTTTGTAACAAATTATGAAATTCGGTGACATTAGTCTTGGAAATCCCTGAGAAGTAGTAGGTATGAATAGTTAAACTAGAATCACTTAACTGAAAACAATATTAAGTAAATGCGCAGGAACAGTTAAGAGGGTGTTTAAAATGATCGACCGCCTAGAACTTCTAAAAATTGGAGTTCACAAATTTATGTTAGTTATATATATGTGTTTGTATTTTGTTGAAGAATAATAAAAATTGTAATTACTTGGGTTTTTTTATGTTGATAATTACCCGTAAATATTGTTAGCCTTTTTCTTTTTTTGGGACAAACCAACTTACTGTATTTATACTTGATACGATTAAAATATATATATAATTAGGTAAAAGTCTAAAACATGAAACTAGTAGGTAGGTTATCTTTATTCACCTTTATATATATTTTAACAGGTTGTTCTCTTTAGCCTACAAGTTCCTTCACAATTTTATTTTATTTTATATGTTCTACTTTTCACTCTTACAATTATATATATTTAGTTCGTGATCTTGTTGAGTCCCTACCAAGATTTTTCAACATCGACAATTAGTCAATTACGATAATACAATTCTTTCAGTCCTCCCTCTTCATAACAAATTAAGTCGATTGCTAAATCTCAAGTTCTTTCGTTTCAACTTATATCTGTTACTTCTCTATAAGTTGGTTTATTAATTTTTTTAGTGAATATTTTTTTTTTAGTATGTCATCTAGAATTAGAAAATATGACTCTGGATACGATAGCGTCGATAAGCATAAGAAACAAAAGAGGGTTAATGAGTTAATCGAATCTCAAAGAGGGACTCTTGATAAGTTTGTTACTAAGGAACCTCGGGTTTCAACAATTTTGCTTCAAAGAAAGTTAGAAGGATCGCTATTTATAAGTGAAGAAAGTTTGTCAGTATTTATATTTTTAAAATTTTAGGTGTACATTTTGGAGAACAAAAATTATGATACAATTATAATAATTTTTTGTTACATTTACACGAAAGTAATTTTTTTCTAGGTATATATGATTTCATTTTAAAATTTAATACAAAACCTTCAAATTGATTGAGACGACCCTACTAATGCGTTACGAGTATAAATTGTCTATTCGTATCATAGTTTTAACTATTGCTGCATGTCGGAGCTCGTGAGAATTCAGTCAAATCAACCAATCTTTACATGTAAAATAATTACAGATATTTCAATTTGGAAGGGTGGGTTTAATGCATTAATCGTCAGAATGTCACAGAAGATTTTGACAAAAAAAAAAAAAAATAGGGTCTACAATCCCATTGGATTCTGATAGAAAAAGAAAAATAAGTTAGGTGGACGACATGGAATTTAATATGTAAAGTAGTAACTGCTAAATAAAACATTAAACTTGTCAAAGGCTTGAAAGGTCAATACTGTTGTAAATCAAAATGGTAGGCCAACTATCAAGCTGGATTGTTTTGGTGTTTTTAGGAAGAATCCTATGTATAACTATGTACATTGATTCTTTCCCATTCAGTAAATTCGCAGACACAAATTAAATGGTGAAGATATTGTTAATTATTGATAAAATTTTACTATCTTATTAATTTTTATTTTACTATGAATTAATAAATATTTCACTCTTCAAGTTGTAATGGACATCTTCGATATCAATATTTTAATGTATTGTGTATGATATCTGAAGTAGGTGATGTAAAATAATGAATATTTAGCAAAGAAATAAAAAATAAAAAGTGACCTAATAATCAATAATCCTTGTTTTGAGATTTTTGAAGAAAACTCTTGGATTGCCCAATGTCAACGTCTCGAAGTCAATTTGTTTATGCTTTGACTTTGGGGCTTTGAAGTTTGTATATGCTTAGCTTTTCACACCTTCACCATATTTCACCTAAAAGGTTCGGCAACCAAGCGGTAAAATACTTCCCCTCCAAGCAATAGGCTGGAGTTCGAGTAGGGGAAGTGGGGAACCAGAACATAAAAAATAAAAAATAAAAACTGCCTACTTAAAGGCCAGGGTTTTCATCATTGGCAGGGGGGGATCAATAATTTTGTTCTCAAAGATCATTTCAGCAGCTTTGGAATCCAACTGGCTTAGCAAAAAGGAGACAGCAGAAGACACACAATGCATCATCGCATGCACATTTTACTTGAAAGTCAGTCAAGACGGAAAAAGTAGTGTCAAAACTTGCGCACAATATGAAGTAAAAACTTTGGTTCCGTCTATAATATTTTATCCCAATTCAATGCTCCCGGCTCCTATGCGGGACAGCTTTGGTGCGGGACATGTGGGACACCATCCTAGCCGTCGAATGATATTTTTTAACGGTCCAGATCTGGAGAGAGAAAAGTTTTTTTTAATTATTTTTTAAGTCAGCTGCAACTTTTATCTCTCCAGATCTGGACCGTTCAAACTATCATCCGACGACTGAAATTATTCCGCATGTCCCGCACCAAAGCTGTCCTGCATAGGAGCCGGACTGCAATTCAACACAGCCCAGGGCCAAGTTCCCTTCTCTAGATCCTTAATCAGAGCTAAACAAACTAGAGCAGAAAACAATGTTAGCTTTCAAATTGTGGCCCTAGGGGCTAGGCTTGGAAAAAAAGTGTATAGCACATGGAACAAGAATGTGGTGCGAGTCCTCAAGCAGAGGGCAGGGTGAGGGGCCTACAAAGACACCAATATAAGCATGGCCTTCACGTCAGTGGCGAACTAAGTGATGATGAGTGACGACTGATTTAATGTCTTAAAATGTTTTTTTTTGGTTAAAAGAAGTTCGGGTGGGTTCGGTTCCGATCACCACCACGGCCGAGACAGTCTCAGGGACTATGCAGTCGCTTACAAGCAGATCTTCACGAGATCACCCACCAACATGACCCTCACGTCGTCAAATGTGAATCGAACACTTGACTTTTTATAAAGACGCGTCAACTCCTTACTAACCGAAAGCTAACTTCATGTTGGTTTGTCTTAAAATGTTTGCATATATATATATATATATATATATATATATATATATATATATATATATATATATATATAATTTATTTTGTACGAATCTCTTTAATTATTAACTTTCACTCTCCATCAAGTATTCAAAATGTTTTATAAGGTCTTTATTAATATATATTTCGTCTTTTAATATAAAAATATTGGATTCAACATTACTTTACATGATGATATACACTTTGAGTTCCTTATATGCTTTAATATATTGATGGGGGCACATAGCATATCAGCTTCCAAATAGTAATCGGCTCCTGGAGCCATAAAAAAATGGCCTTTTTTTTTTTGCGTTGTTTATCATTGCAAAACTTTCAAACAAACTCTTGCGGTCTTGCCTCTTCATGGTTCATGTTCAAATGGCAAACTTTTCATGGCTCTAATAGTGAACAAAATTTCCCTTGCATTTCTTGATGTTTTTCCCCCCATTTTTGGCTACCTTAAGGAAATCTAAACCATTCCCTATACAATACCATGAAATGGGAAAATTCATTTTAAAATCTAAGCAGTCCCACAAGGCGGCTTCATGCACGAGTGACCCCTTGAAATGCAATTTAAAATGAAAATCCCATGAAGCCAAACAAATAAAATTGGAGAAAAATATATTTTAAAAAATTGGAGCATTTCAGTTTGCGTTGGAATGAAGCAAATGGTTTCCAAAATCGAATGGCAAAAAGTTTGTCTTTTCTCTATTCCATCAATTATCAATAAAAGAATTGTCAAATGTTAATTTTTTGTCTTGAAGGTTCCATTATTTATATTAGATTATAATTTTTTAATTAATAAATATCAATTTCTTATTTATGACATAAAAACAGGGCAAAAAATGAGTACATATGCTTTTTATCGAAATCCAATATTGGCCTCCCCAATTAATTAGTTTGTTCATTGAACATCAATTTTGATTGGTTGGACTAATGTTGATGAGTAATCTCAAAAGCTTCAAATAAAAACAAGAAACAAAATAATTTACATGCTTATTTTGTAGAGTATTGTGTAGACGTTAGGTTGTCCATTATCAATCACGCCAATAAAGAGTAAGCCCTTACATGGCCTCAGTATGCAACCAATAGAGTTTGATTGGATTGAGTCTAAAAATTTATTTCAGTTTCAAATTAGTCTCAACCCTAAATTAATTCTCCATTAGCATTTGAGATTTTATTCTTAGGCTCAATCCAAAATAAATTTGAATTTAAATTACAAACCATATAAGACACAATTTAAGTACGCTTATAAACAAATCTTCCCTCTCAACATGCGGAATTTTAGGTAGAAACATTTTCCTCCTATATGAAACGATTACGAATTTTGACTGATTTTATTTATTTATAACTTCCCCGAAATGTTCGATCCACATTTCAAACGTCCAATCGGACTTGGCATTTTTGGTACAAGCAATCAGGACACGTTCCATCAAAGCTTGGCATTTGGATGATCTATTTTACAGAACCTGTGACTTACTTGGGAATACATCCATTTCGGCTATCCCGCGAGAGGCTAACAAAGTCGCGGATATCTTGGCTAATATTTCTGTTGAAGATCGGACTCCCAGGGCTTTCAACCAGTTTCATCATCTACCATCGAAAGTTCGAGGCTTGTGCACTCTTGATAGATTAGGAACTTCTTATATACGGCATAAGAGATCTTTTGTATATGTCATTTTTCTTTTAATGTTCCCATGCTAGCATAGGGATTCTTTGTTACAACCTTGATCATTCTTATGGGAATCGGGTAGCCCAATTGGTAAGGCTACCCGAACACGGGGCGGAGGTCCCGTGTTCGATTCCTATATCTCTCCATAATGGGACAAATAATTCTCCTCCTTATGAGGCTTATCTTCCCTCCCCAGGCATGGGGCATGCTTCAATCTTCCCTATCTAGGGTACTCTCCGCTCTTCCCCTTCGAGGGCAATCGCCTTCAGGCGCTCAAAAAAAAAAAAAAAAACCCTTGATCATTCTTATAAATGATCGAGTCTGTATCTCTAGCTACTTTCTCATACTTGTACGAAGTGGATTTGTTTCCATCTAATTAGAGGTAATAGGATATGTCCACCCTCTATGTCTTTTTTGGCCTTTTGGACTTGTTTATATACAGGTTTTTTTGAAAGAAAGAAAAAAAAAAAAAACTTCCCCGAAAATCAAATTAATCAATTCGATCTCGGTTTACCTCAATCCAAATATAACTTATGCCTTAGTTTATAAGTTCCAAATTCGAATTACAATTACGTTCCTTTAATTTACCAAAAATCAACCGTAAATATTTGCATCTCAAATCAAATTACATTTTTTCGCTTCTATACTTTTATTCTATGGGGCAATAAATCATCTGTTTCCGTATGTCCTTATTCCTTTACTCAAATAATAATAATTCGCCATGTGTATATATAATTGAAAAAATTGTCTAAATAGCGAATTCTAATTGGTTGGGTACAAGAATGATAATGACAGATAATTTTCACCCATTCTATGGACTAATTTTACCCGTTTTTTACTTCCCTCTCCCTTCCCTCCCTCCGAGACGCCTTATGGAGATGAAATCTCCATGGGAATATATATAAGCCCAAGTCCTCGTTCTGTGCTGTTGACATGGTGGCACGGCACCGTTCTTCCACGCCGCCTAACCTCAACTCCAGGCATGGCCGTGCTACGGTAAATAGCATTTTTTTTTTTTTTTTGTTGCTAAGTACGGTAAATAGCATATGATTTGGTGAACTTTTGTCCTATGGGTTTGATTCCAATAGTACCCCCTCTTTACTCATTAGAATAGGTATCTGCCCCCACACCAATAGTAAATATTTGCAGTAAAAGTAATGGAAACAGTGCCTAAACTCCCTTCCATTCTGTTGCGGTTGTCAAATTTAGCAAATCAATTAGCTAAGTCTTAACCATTTAATATTATCCTTCTAAAAAAACCTCGTCTTCTTTCCCCATCTTCACCTCTGCTAAGGATTTTCCCCACATCTAAAAAAACCCACAAAATCCCAATCCATCTGCCTTATGAGCTCTTGGTTGGAGGGCAGATATGAGATATGGGTTTGTTTCTCTCCATAGATCCCCCAACTACTGATGAACGTCATGCAACTGTTACCAGAGACCTGCAATCCAATCCAAACCAAACCAAATCTTTTTTATAATCTTCATCAAATAATTAAAACCAAAAAGGCAACCTCACCAGCTTTACCCAGCTCATTTCCTATTCTCAATTAATAAAGGATAATTCTGATATAAATCATGTCTATTGGACCTTCCGATTCAGCACTGACTACATCACCACTTAATAAAAAGAGACAATTTTGTGATGATTTAGCCAATTTAAAACCCACATGGACCTGTTCTATATCAGAATTTTTCATTCAATATCAAAATTCCCAAAACACCCCAAAGAATAGAGAACTTCTCATCAGTAATACTAAAAAGAAAAAGCCAAAGAAAAAACTCTTGACCTTCTCACTTTCTCTCTCACACACAGTCACACACATCTTCTCATCTCTATATAACGCTATACACACGCATCCCTTTTCAACTCTCTCTCTCTCTCTCCCCACTCCCACCAGATCTCTCCTTGGAGATGCGTGCTATCTGAGCAGATTTCCCCCACCAACACCACCGCCACCGCCACGACAACTCCGATCGCCTTTCTGGGTCTTTCTCTTTCTCCCCACATTCCTCATCTATCACGGATACACACGCGCTCTTTATATTTAAATATATTCAAGTATATATGCATAAAATATCATATTACACATATATATGACGCAACTGCGAAAAACCCATTTGTTTTTTTCCGATTCTTTTTGTTGTTTTCTCATAGTTTCGGTTCGATTTTGATGGGGTTTTTTTTTATTATTTTATTTTCCTGATAAACAGAGTCTTTATGGAGAGTCCTAATGGTACTGTGACTATGATGAACAATAATGGTGCTTCGACGGCGGTACTGTTTAGCGATGAAGAAGTTAAAGAGATAAGTGGGTTTAATAGAGGAGTCGATGATTACGTAGAGGTGACGTGTGGCTGCACTAGCCATCGCTATGGAGACGCTGTGGGTCGTCTTAGGGTTTACCCTTCTGGTTATCTTGAAATCACTTGTGAATGCACTCCTGGTTGTCAAGAAGGTCTCTTTTATACAAATTTCTTGCCTAATATACCCTTTATACCCTTCCTTTTAGGCCATACCTTTCTGTAATAATAATAATAATGGGTTTTATTGGATGCATGTTTTTAAGCCTTTCTTACGCGTAAATCCTGTAAAATGTACTCTGTATTCTACGATGAAATGTGTTCATTTGCAAGTTGAAATTTTGTTGATTGCGAAGATATGATAACGATAGTAGTGGGAATGAGGCAGGCTGTTATGAAACAACCTACATTGTGTTTTGCTAACGTTATATCACTTGTCTGAAGTTTGTTTTTGCCGAAAGTTTTGTGTCTTTGATGCAGAATTAGGATGATCATATACAATACTCCCTCCATTCCTAAATATAATACTTTCATTAAATGTTGCGAAAATTAAGGAAGTAAAAAATTAGGATGTTTTTGTAATCAAAATAACAATATTACTCTCTTAAATAATCACTAATTCTATTTAAGAGAGTAATATTGATATTTTGATTACAAAAATATCTTAATTGATACTTCCTTAATTTTCACAATATGTAATGAAAGTCTTATATTTAGGAATGGAGGTAGTATCTTTATTATTTCTGATGAAGTTAATAGTCTTGAAAATCATATATGTCCATTAGGATTGGTATGTGGTTGATTCTTGAATCTTGTTTCCTGCAACTTTTTGCAGAAGATTTTGCCTTTTTGTTTCTCTAGAAAAGGAAAGCCTTTATCACTTCCTGGGCCTCTCTCTACCTCTTATGTCCTCATTGTTCCGCCACCTTTCAATTCTTCTAACAACAGCGTCATTCAGACTTCTTTTTATGTATTCAAAACTGTGAAAATGCATTTTTGCATATCTATTTTTATTTCACTGCTAGATCGGGTTTTACCTGACAGATGTTTGATTTTATGGAGTGGGATTTCCGGGAAATGCTTTATTATCCTTGTTTAGGAAACTTGAGTTGTTATTAGCATACAATGATGAATGTAGAACTAAGAAATGGAAGAGTTGCTTATGACTCTAATATCAATAAGATATCTCATGTGATTATAGATCAAATACATATTCAAGTGCCAAGCTTGTAACTAATTATAGTGAAATTAGAATTTCTTATCTCCTATGGTACATAATTTGTTGTTTAGTGATGAGTTAAAACTTATCCTGCTCTCTTTCATGAGCTTCCTATAGATGATCAAGTTTGTTAGCATTTTGGCCCTTCTTGCAAAACTTTGGTGTACATTTTGCTCTTGATCTTTTCAAATGTATTTCAAATATAATTACCATAGCTCCTTTCATCCCCGCTCATACCTTCAATTATTGGGGATGTAATGGGTTATGTTATTGTAACAGTGGTCTCTCTTTACTCTCTCTGTGAATGAACATTGCTCTTATTTTCCTTTATGTTGACATCTGCCATTTGTTATTAGACAAGCTGACACCAGCTGCATTTGAGAAGCATTCTGGAAGAGAGACTTCAAGGAAATGGAAGAACAACATATGGGTTATTGTTGACGGGGAGAAAGTGCCTTTGTATAAGACAATACTGCTCAAATATTACAACCAATCATCAAAAATCACCAATGGATCAAAAGGATCACATAATGGGAAAGTTTCTCATCGGGATGAGTTTATTAGGTGCTCAGAATGCAACAAAGAGCGTAGGTTCCGTCTTCGCACCAAGGATGAATGCCGGAGTTACCATGATGCTTTGGCTGATTCTGATTGGAGATGCTCTCATATGCCTTGTGATAAGTATATCTCCCTTTACTCTATGGTTTTTAATACTTCAATCATTATATTCTCAAGTTTTTTCTCTTCTCTAAAGATTGGATGCTATTAGATGCTATCAGGTTTCAAATTTTTGTTATTTTTGGAAAGCTTTTCAGCAGAAGGGGAGAAAAATATTTTTAGCCTTCTAGGAGGGGTCGCTCAATTATATGACCGTCCTTGTGAGACTGGTCCACAATCCTGTCCTCCGTGTGTTGAATGAAAGAAGAATGATAATGTGTACATAAATCAAAATAGTAAAGTATTCACACTTCTGCTTTGCGCTTTAATTGATATAATACTCTGGTGGAACTCTTTGTTGAAGTAATTGTTGTGCTTCTGGTGGAACTCTTTGTTGAAGTACTTCATTGAAAGATATGAACTTTAAACTTGTGTTCTTCTATTGATCAGAGAATTAGGCTTTTTTCACACATTTGCTAGAAAATCTCAAAGTACATAGTAAGCTGGGCTTTCTAAGTTGCACATTTTCCTGATCACTGGAAGCAGTAGTTCCACATTGCTTCTCTGCTTGTTCTAACGCGCTTTTGAGGCCTTGAAATTTCTTGTTATAAGCTAGTCTTTGCAAAGGAAAGAACTTGACAAGCTGCAAGAATGTAGTGCATTTTCTTTATCTCTATTTGTAGTTAATTCTTATGTGCTTGATCTGCATATCTCTATTCAGGACTACATGTGATGATGAAGAAGAAAGAGCAAGTCGAAGGGTGTATCGAGGCTGCATTCGATCTCCAACTTGCAAGGGCTGCACTTCTTGTGTGTGTTTTGGCTGTGAAACCTGTCGATTTTCCGACTGCGGTTGCCAGACTTGCTTTGATTTCACTAAGAATGCAAAGGAGGCTTAATATAACTTACCATTTACCAACTTACTAATATATCTTCTGTTTCATTTTGGATTAGATGTTATTCCCATTATTTTCTTTATTAATTCTCATCCGATTTTCATAGAAAGCTTCTGTGACATTTTGTTTATTAGATTAACTTAATTCTAGGTCTCGTAAGATTAAATGTTTTCTTTCCGGCTAGGAAATGTTGTTGCATCCAAAGTCTCTATTTACAGCCTGCTCTTTGAATATGTTTGTTGTAAATCTTTAATAGTATAAGATAAGATTCATACTGGAATATTTATAAGCAATAATATTATATTTTGAAGTTGCTTAAACAAACAATTAAAGCCATCTTTTGTTAAAAGAAAGGAAAGTGATGGTACCAAACAAATGATAAAAAAACTAAAAAAAAAAAAGTGGTGATATTGCAAGAGCAATACTCCTTGCAAGAGCAATGTTTACTCAAATGGCAATACTGCCCTTGGTTAGATTAGGAACTAGTTATATTAAGTGACTGGGTTTCATGTCTTACCCGCGCGATCTGCGGTTGTATTTCTAATTAAGATTAACGATTACAACAACACAATAAATTATAATGAATCTTACATTTTCATCCAAAATTAAAGAATCAACACTCATTAAATCGTCAGGTTTCTAGGCATTGAAAGTGTTTCATGATCTGGTTACTCGAAATAATATTCTCTTTTCTTATTTGTCTTTTTCAAGTTCATTGAGATGCACATACCGAAGTCTTGATTTCCTTTGATGGTATTTTTTTTTTTTTTTGTGAGGGAATGCGTGGCTAGTTTTGGTTTATATAGTTGGTTATTTTCTTGAAATATTAAATCTAATTTATGATGCAAGACTTTTAAAATTCCTTATGATGCAAGATTTTTAAAATTCCTATATACATGAATAAGAATTTTGTTTTTTTCTTGGAAAATTAAATTTACTTCATAATGCAAGCTTTTTATAATTCCTATATTAATTACTAAGAATCCAAAAATTCATTATGCATTTTTTTTCATGTAAGCCTTTTAAAATTCCTTACCCTTGCCAGAGACAGGAACAGATGAAGGTATGTCCCATCCTTTTCCTCACCCGTGTAATAATATATATATATATATATATATATATATATATATATATATATATATATATATTATTAAATAGAATATATTTATTGATTTCCTTTTTGTTTTCGATCTATTTTAAAGTTAAAAAATATTCTCCACAAAAAAAAAAAAATCTAATTAACCAGTTGGGGATGGGTTGGAGGCGATGATCCCAATTTTCCGGTTTACCTGATTGGGGAAGGACTGTAGGGATGGCAATGGGGCCGGGTGGGGGCGGATATCATGATCTCCAGCCCCATCCCCGCCTCTTCCATCGATCCCCATCCCCATCCCCGGCCCAGCCCCATTACTGGGGATGAATTGTGATCCCATCCCCATCTCAAGTGGAGGCCCAGCCCCAACTGGGGGAAAACGGGGATTTTTTCTCCCAATATCGATTAGAACAAATTAGAGAATTTCAACAAAAATT
The DNA here is from genome assembly GCA_026122235.1 of Vinca minor. Taxonomy (NCBI): domain Eukaryota; kingdom Viridiplantae; phylum Streptophyta; class Magnoliopsida; order Gentianales; family Apocynaceae; genus Vinca; species Vinca minor. Next base: position 6,080,875 of record JAOCZM010000291.1, read on the forward strand.
TCTCAATACAAACTTGAAAAAATAATCTAGAATTTTAAAATAAAAAATTTAACATCCGTAAAACAAAATAAAACTATCTAAAATGATAATAGTTTGTAGATACAACTAATATGCTGCTCAATAACATAATATAAATCACTTAATGTCTAACGAAACAAAAAAAAACATATAAATAAAGAAATTATATTGAAGTCAATCATCAATCAAGATCACTATCTCTTTCAATCAAGATCAATCTTCCATAATATTTTAGGTATCTTTCTTTTTTTTTGTATAGATATTTTATTACCTTTCTATTTATTATTTTAAACAAGACATGTGGGTGGCAGGGCCCAACTGCCGGGTAGAGATATTCTCCCGCCTCCGCCTCGCCTGCATAGCGGGCAAATTTATCCCCACCCCCAACTTAAACCGGGGAATCCCCGGCCCAACTGGGGCGGGCCGGTCCGGATCCCCAATTTAACCGGCCCCATTGCCATCCCTAGGAAGGAGCAAGGGGGGAGCCCAAAATTCCCCGCTGGGTCGAGGATGGAATCATATCCATCACCTGGGCGGGGCTAGGATGAGAATGCGGAGGCGGAGGCGGAGCTAAGGCCAAGATTGAATTATATGGCACTCATCCCCACCGACCCGTTTCCATTCCTACTCCTATTCCTTTCCCTTTTTTTATTATAAAAATTCTTCATTCCATTCGGTGTGTATTGCACAAATAGGGAGAATATTAATTGGACATTATGTTAATCCTTCTTGAGGTGTGAGTAGATAGGATTTGGTTTGCATGAAAAAGTAAAAGATTTTGTAAAAAGAATGTGAATCCCACATGTAAAAATATGCTTCAATTGAAGCAGGTGGATCAATTGATTTTCTCATATAAATTGTCGATCTCTGAGGAAGATGTTGAAATTAATTTTCTTCTGCCTCTGTAGTTTAAGGATTGCGACGGAGATGCTGCGAAGAAGATTATGTATTTGTTTATCTTACTAGTTTTTAATTTAGTATCTCCTAACCACCCAAGTTTTCTTGGTTGTGTCTTTTGTCTGTTATCATGGTTTCTTAAATCATTGTATAACTTTATTTCCTTGTAATTTCAGATTTTTCTTTAATTGTAATGGTCGGCTAAATTGTGATTAATAAAAAAAAATTTATTCATCAAAAAAAAAAGAGCAATTAATTTCAAACACTTTCTAGAATCTTATTAGTACAATTTTTACATATAACCCGAATCTTGTCTGACCTCCTTTTACACTACCATCCACAGAAGAGGTAAAAGGTTTTGTTGGACTTGCTTGATTTATGCATATATTTTCCTCACGCCTCAAAATCATACTTGAGCTGAATTTAAGACATGATATTGTCGTACTCTCGATTAATTTTAAACGAATAGACGAATCTAATTACCCACGTATTGTAAATTTGGAGCGAAATTTATAAATTTCTCGTCTATCAAACTTCTATTTGTGATGATACTGAACAGAACTAACGAAATAGTTGATAATTTCCCCCCCTCTAAATTCCAACCTAATCCTTATAGGACTAGACGGATCAGAACTTAGGGGTGTGTATTCAATCCGGATTTTAAAAGATTTTAACTAATTTTCAAAAGTTTATGGATTCTGTTGACTTTATGTATTGTTTTAACTCTATGCAGAGTCTACGCAGATTCTATTAGATTGATTTATCAGGATTTCTTTTGATTTATAAAATCTATAGATTATTTGAATAACACCAAGAAATAAAGAAAATACTGATCCAGTAGTGTATTATACAGATCCGGCAGTGTTGAACATCCAAAGTCAACATATGTTTATCAATCCTTTTTTTTAATTAAATCATTTTGTTAAAAATTTAAAAAGTTTGGTGATTGTCTTTGATTTTTTTTAGATCACGTAACTGCGACTTTTTTTTTATTTGTTTAAGGTTTGTATAATTTACTTACTGGTATTTTTTTCTTTAGTTTAATTAAGATATGTTTTGTGATGGATTTTGTTTCGACTCTTTTTTCCTTTGATTTTCTATTTAAGAGGAAATGAAATACATGTTTGAAAATAGAAATTTGTTGTTGAAATTGTTTGCTTTCTTTAATTTCTATTTGAAGATGATTAAAATGAAAATTGTTTGGATATTATGACAATAAATATTGTTTTTGGAAAATAAACATTTCATATTGAGTTTTCTAACAATGTTAAAAAAAAAAAATTAGTTTGGATATTTCTTTATTTTTCTTATAATTTTAAAGAAATGAGATCACTACAAAAAAATTGTAATCAAATACATTTAATTTTAATATTAATGAGAAAAAATCAAAATCTTACGGAATTAGAAGAGATTTCACAATACATATTTAAGCCTAGGAAATCCATCAAAATCTTACCTTTAATGAAATATATGAAAATCTGTAGAGTTTTGAATACCTCTAGAATTTAATGGACTTTTTAAAATCTAAATTGAATACCTCTATATTGAATTTGACTTTTTGAAATCCAAATTGAATACCTATAAACTTTAAAAATCTTTAAAAATCCTATAGATTCTACATTGAATACACCCGTATTAATTAAACTGAAACCTAACCCAAATTGGTTAGGAGATTTACACTTCGGCCATGTGTTGACTCCAAAATTGAAATCTTGCCTAAAAAACTGACCAAAAAGAAGAAAAAAAAAAGCCAAAATCAAGAATGTTGAAAACATCATTCAAAGTAAATTTCAGAATCTCCAAATCCCAGCATTTACCTCAGCGTAACAGCAAAGATTTCCTAGTAGTAATATGCTTATTCTTAGTATTATTTAAATCTTCTTATTACATAATCCAAATGTCTTTTAATGATAATTAACCGACACCATTATAAATTTCCCTCAAAAGTAGTTCAATTCAAGCAGTCCCTTATTATAAAAATAATAATGGGGTGTTAATTTTGCCCACAAGTTAAGCAATCTGTACGGTCCCCTCTCTCTTCATCTTTCTTTCCTTATTATATTAGCTAGAAATCTTTTTTTCTCTCTTTCACGTCTGAAAGAATCTTGGGGCAGCTCAGCTCATTGAGTTGAGTTCTTTCTTTTCCTGTTTTCTCTTTTGAATTCTGATTCTTGATACATTTAGTTATATAAATTATCTTGCTTTTGTTGTTGTTCTTTAAGGTTAATTTGCAGAACATTCGATTCCTTATTTTGTCATTCTTGCTGTTTCTGTTGATTTTCTTGAAATATTTCTTGAAAAAGATTGAATCTTGGATCAATTCCTCATTTGGGTTTCACCATTATTTTGTTCTAAATTAATTTGAAGTATATAGTTTTTCAGTCTAAAGTCTTCCCCAAAATATACTCTTTCTTGTCACAATATCAAGTTAATTTTCTTGGCAAGTAATTTGATTTCTGTGGGAGCTGGGAATCCTTATTTATATACCCTGTGGAATGTTGGAGCTGGTTAGGTTTGATTTTGGTCTTCTTTAGGTTATTCATGGGATTCCTTCTATTTTAGACTAATCATTTTGACCCATGCCTTATTTCAATTTTTCCCTTATTGGGTCCCTTAACTTATAGTCGTTCATAGCTTTTGAGGTTCTATTTGGTAACAAAATCAAATTCATTCAGGGCAAAAGTTGTTTAGATACCATTAGTGTGTAAAAATATTGTGCAGTTTGAGCTTTGGCTTTGTTTCAGAAAGGCTGCACATTTCGGGCATCATTAGGCCTATGCTTGGTGGTGTTCACTAATTGTAATTGACAGTGGTGGTTTCATTGTTTGATATTCTTGATTCCTTTGAGGACGGAGAGGAGCCGTTAGTTTTGTTTTTTGGAGCTTGTGGGTATTCTGTTCTGTTTGAAAATTAAGGACTTTTTTACGTATGAAAATAGTTCGTAGAGCCTTTGGTAAAGTGCAGCTGATTAGTATGAGAAAGAATGGCGCTTCTCACTCGGGAAGGATTTTTAATGACAGAAGGTGGAAAGTACCATTATTTCTGAGTTTGCTTGTGTCTGTTACTCTTTCTACAATAGCAATATTCGGGTTCTATTCGTCATCTTATGGTCAGGAGCAAGTGCAATTAGACATTATTTCATTTGCTAAACCGGAGGACTCCAGCGATTATTTTGTAGAATCTGATATAAGGAGGTCATCTGAATCAAATGCGGATTATTATCCAGAACCACCAAGATTTGCTTATCTTATATCGGGCACAAAAGGTGATAGTCAAAGAATGACGAGGACATTGCAGGCTGTATATCATCCGAGAAATCAGTATATTCTGCACATGGATCTTGAGGCTCCACCACGCGAGAGGCTGGATTTGACAATGTCGGTGAAAAATGATCCAACTTTTAGTGAAGTCGAAAATGTCCGAGTAATGGCACAATCCAATTTGGTCACGTATAAGGGGCCTACTATGTTTGCATCTACCCTCCATGCAATTGCAATATTATTGAAGGAGAGTAAGAACTGGGACTGGTTTATCAATCTCAGTGCTTCTGATTATCCTCTAGTGACTCAAGATGGTTAGTGCCATACTATGTTATCATATTATTTATGGAAATATCATCTTAATTTGCATTTTCTATCTGGACTTTATTAGCTGCTGGAATTGCTTAGCCTTTCCCTGAACGCGTGTGAATAATCATCTCTAGGAATTGCTTATCTGGACAATAGAGTTAGAAATTCATTTCTAGGACATATACACGAATGCATTTGCTTTATACATCCGCTTAAAATCTTAATGTCTGAAAAGTTCAGCTCAAGATATCTGGGAAGAAAGTTTCTAGGTTACACGTGTTTCAGCTCACAAATTTTAGCATGTTGAAAATACGATAAACTTGGCCATTTCTTGTTCTGACATGCTTCTTTGAAACTAAACAATGCCTATGGAAGAGGTTCCGGTATGAATTCCAGCAGGACATGTGTTTCCCAAGTGGCTTTTCGACAATATAGGTTAAAAGTCTTTCATTCTAGTGGATCTCTGATGATAATGAACTGCTAAATATTATTAACCTGCGACAATGTCCTGCAACCTAGGTCTGCATCTTGTGCAGCTGATTTGTATTCATGTGTTATTTACTGCAAAATGTTTTTGTTTTTTTCCTGAAAATGTTTCTGGACTAGTTTGGTTAATGGTGATCGTCATCATAGATTCTTATCTCTATATGTGAACTTCAAAGACTTGCAACAAAATGAAAACTTATTTCCACCCTGAATGAACTCTGCAGATATGCTTTATGTTTTCTCTAATTTGTCCCGAAATCTCAATTTCATCGAACTTACAAGGCTCCACGGCTGGAAACTGTAAGTAAACTAACATCCATTTAAAATACATGTTAATAAACCTGTCTGGCCTTAAGGCCGCCTTCAATTATTTTAGCTTCAATGTTCATCTGATTTTTATTGTCCTCCTGTTTTCAGAAACCAAAGAGCAAAACCAATCATCATCGATCCAGGTCTCTACTTGTCCAAGAAATCTGATCTTTCTTTGACTTCTCAGCGTCGATCGCTGCCTACTTCTTTTACACTGTTTACTGGTAAATAAGGCCACTCGGGATATGCTTACCACTGACCTTTTTTTTTCTTCTAATAACATTAACATGAACTGTGTGAATAATAGATTGCTAAAGAAAGACGCGGCTTTGATTATGAAAGCACGTTTAAAAATGCATTGCTTCCTTCACAGGCTCAGCTTGGGTAATTCTAACGCGCTCATTTGTGGAGTACTGCATCTGGGGATGGGACAACCTTCCACGAACTCTCCTTATGTATTATACCAATTTCATCTCATCTCCAGAAGGCTATTTTCATACAGTAATATGCAATACTGAAGAGTTCCGCAGCACAGCAATCAGCCATGATCTCCATTACATTGCCTGGGACACTCCTCCTAAGCAGCATCCCAAGTCCTTGACGATCAAAGACTTTGATAAAATGGTAAACAGTAGCGCTCCATTCGCCAGAAAGTTCCACAAAGACGATCCAGTACTCGACAAGATTGATAAAGAACTACTCGGCAGGACTAATCATTTTTCACCAGGAGCATGGTGCATTGGCAGCCCTGAAGGCGAGTCTGATCCATGTACATTTCGGGGTGTTGATTCTGTTTTCAGGCCTGGCCCTGGTGCAAAGAGGTTGCAAGAACTCATGACAACACTCTTATCAGAAGATTCTCGAAGTAAGCAGTGCTCGGCCGAGAGCTGACTAAGAAAAACTGGACTCCGTTTTATTGATGGGAACATCAAGATTTTGTGTTGTTGCAGCTAAGAAAATGTAAATTTTTGGGAGCAAGTAGTAGTATTCTCTCAAAGGGGAAAGCAGAAAATGTAAATTGTTGTACTGATATTTGAATCATTAGTAAAAGTTCAGAGTTGTGGAAATATATTTTGTTCTTTGCTTTTCTCAGTTAACAAATCACTACTTCAATTTGTATTAGATGCAATTTAGAAGGAACAGTAGTGAATATGATAATTAATGAAACTAACTTGGGGTATTAGTAGTTTGTAATTCTGAAACAAATTTATCGCGCTTTCACTTATAAATATTGTTCATGTCTATAATTTCTATAAATTTCGCCTCCCACATCGGGAATGCAGCAAAGATAATACCAAATTATAAATCTTGAATTTTGAGGTGACTTCGCCGAGCTTAGTAATGTGAGCTTGTGACCCAAATGGGGGCAATAAGGTGTTGGGACATTGGGTTGGTCACAGTGGTTGGGCTTGTCTCAGCTCTCTACTGGCCTGTCCGTTCCAAGCGGTGAGTTGGACCGTGTTACTTGGGCAAAAGCTTGGGTCACTCAGTCCTTAGAGTGGAGGGCACCGCGTGAGGCTGGTTTCACAGAGCAGCGAAAACTTCCCGTTCTCTGCAGTGGAAGGATAACGGGTTAGTGCTGGGCAAGCCCACTATAACCAGATGGGGCCTTCTCCAATTGGACCAACACCTTTTTAATTTTGTTGGGCCGGTTTTATGGTAATCTTTGGGTTTTTTGAACAGGTTTGTTGGTGTTGGTCTAACCTGTTTGTCTAACATAATACTAACAATGTCCATCAATTTCAAAATAATGTTAACATTTAAATTTCAACTTTTTCTCAAAATAATATTTAGACTATCAATAAACTTTTACCATTTTTGCCTTTCTTGTAACCATAATTTCATTTTTCAAGTAGTTGATGAGGATATATTAGTCTTTTTGTTTTGACTCTAATTGTTTTTACGAATTTCTTAATTTATGTGAAAAATTGAGATGTTAACATTATTTTAAAATGGAGAGAGTAATTGATAAGCATATTTTGCCACTAATAGTCAATTATTTCCTACTGAGTGGGCCAACTCATTTTATTGTTGAATAGTAAATTAAGTTGTATGTGAAGAAAAATAAAACAAATTGAGTTATAATCGAAATTTGAACATGTATTTGAGTTTATTTAACTCATTTTAATGTGAATAACAAATTAAGTTGCTGTTGCAAGTGATTTGGACATGTATTTACCTATAAAACATCAGTATTTTGATAATAAAAAAAAAATTATAGTGGCTCCCTCGTTCCAAGTCACTATATCCCTTGTTCAAAACTTCATTTGTGTATTCATTTGTTTATCTAAAAGGAAATGCTTATTACTGTCAAGTTTATCAAAAGATCAAGTTGAATGCTGGCTAGTTGGTTAATTACCTAGCTAAAGTTTGTTATTTTTAGTGATGTAAAAATTTATCAAAATTTTATTCTGCATGTAATTTATTTTCTTTACTTTCAATATGTTTGCACGTATTCAATTCATACCTTGCCAATCTAAAAAATTACATAGTAAAATATATTTTCTGATTATATAATCTAAAACAAACCTCGATCTTTCAGAACTCATGAATTAAATTTCTATACATATCAAATGTTGAAGAGAACACTACTCTTAATCTACCAAGGAATTAACACTAATTGTAGCAAATGCTGCACTTCTTTCCCTACAGCTACATATGGAGACTACACAAAAACTTGAAACTAACTTCATAACATTAACATTAATTTCTCCAAATTAATTAATATGAAACCTGAAAAAATTTCACACATGTATCAAAGTAATTTATTACAAAAGGGGGGAATTTTTACACGGGAGAGAATAGAAATAACTATACCCAATCGGAATCAGAGGAAACAACTGTCTTCAATTCCTAAAATAGAACAAAAAACAGCCTCTTTTGTTGGGTTTTTTAAAACTTCCAATTTTAATCTTCTTCTACATCTTGCTGAGTATCAAATGTGACCAAATGGGGAAAAGTACGACAATTAAGAGACAAATACCAAGAAGAATCGCGAGACACGTGCATTTTCTCGAGCTTTTCTGATACTCTCTCGCGTCCTGGAGCTGTTCTGTTCCTCGTCTAACGAATGAACTAGCATGTGCAACATGACTTTCTATATCATTCAATTGTTGTCCTTGTGCTTCAACAAGAGCAGCCATATCCAGGAAAATTTGGTGAAGTTCGATTAAATTTTTCTCTATTTCCTTAACAGCGTCGTGTCTTTCTTGAATTTCTGAAATCGTATCAAGAATCTGGCCTCGACCCTGTTCCTGGATTGCTTTTTGGAGAAATGTTTCACTTTCACCACTTGAAATTAAATTCTCAATTACATCTTCATTTGCTTTTTCTCCTGTTACAGTGAAGTATCTTCTTGCAACTGTTTCTTTATATTCTGCATTCATATTAGCCCTCAGGACCTGGAAATCGTCCATCAGGTCTTTCAATTTTTTGCCTAATCCGCTCACGACAGAAGTTCTTGTTCGATCAGTTGAGGATCCTGGACCACACCCTGGAATCCTACGATTAGCTGCATTTGATTTTTCGAGTGCTTCAAGCTTCCCTTTGATGAGTTTAACTCTTTTCAGAACCTGAGAGACATCGGAATCCATCTTAGCCCTTAACACTTTCATGGTTTTGGCATTGTGAACCGTCTTGCTTTCTTCATTTGATTCTTGAAGCTTCTTGTATAGATTTTCGACATCTTGCATATCTTTTTTGACGTTTTCTATATCATCGAAGAATTTTTCAAGATCTCGACCTCATTTGACCGCATCCCACCCTCGATGTCATCCATCTGGACCTGATGCTTCAGGTCTTGATATTTTTTAAATGAATGAGAGAATAAATCATTCATCTTGACTGTTCTTTCAGCTCCAACTCCGTTTTTTTTTGTTTTTATGTTTTTTAATTCCTCGAACCTAAACAGTTAGGTTCGCCTGGAATTGACTTTAGCTTGTTCTAACCTTTTTTCTTCTTTCCCTAGATTAGCATTGAAAGGCCAATGGCTAAATTCAAAAGCTGGGGAAAGAAGAGAAGGAGAACAAGGAAAAGCCTTCGTTAACATATAATTTGGATTCATTGTTTGGTAAGTTAGGAAGACTATTATTAGAGGCCTGCAGTAATTATCATTTATTATCCAAACTAACCAGAGGATATACGGTAAATGTGGAGAAATTTTTTGGTAACTCTCAAAATTTTACAATTGGTGTTTGTCCTTTCTAGAAACAACCTATAAATAACGTTGACTTAGTCTATTGAAGTCGATACTAATATTTTTAGAAAACTAATAAGCAAAATGTCAATTTTTTTAAGGCATTAATAATATGACTGCTCTAACATATATGATGTCTTCGAGAACAAACATATAGATGAGGAATGATAAATTACTATTTTTCTTCTATTTGGCTTTCATTTTGTTTAGAACTTCCTTGAAGTGGATTCATTTGTATTACGTGCCATGCCTCTTTTTTCACGTAACTTTTTCCTAGGTAAAAAATGAGAATTCTAAGTACTTTACATAATCACAATACTTTCCGTTTAGTGCATGAGAGTTTTCTTCTAATTCAAAGAACAGTCAGGGAAGAAACGAGGAAGCAAATTATTATTGTGTAAAAAATACTATTCTGCTATTAAAAATCAAAGTTAAGGATAGAAACTTCATGTTTCTTGGTGGAGAGACTGTTGTTCTAATCTGAATTTTAGCTGCACAATATTACACTTCAAACTCCTTTCTTGAACCTGCCATGTAAGAATAGAAAAAAAGTAAGTCAGTGGGCAGATCCCACAATTTTACGTCGATGGGCGAATTGAATAGATACATATATCAAAGGATAATGTAAAAATTTTAATGTTAGTTTTTTTTTGGGGCGGAGAAAGTTAATATTTTAAACGAACTTTTGAGAACTTTTTTAAGTGATAAAGTCTAGAAATATGATGCAATGATAAGTGCAAAATAACTGTTGAATTGTGATGTTTTCATAATTCTAACCTCTAATTCAGAAATGAACTTGAAATGTTCCAAGCACTCTTCTAACAATAACTTTTCTTGTGTTACTATCTCTGCTAATTCTACAAATGATGTTGCTGTCTTGTCAGCCTGTACATATTTCAAACTTATAATCACATATTTAGCAGGAGAAATAGCAAAGGAAAATTCTCAAAATAAATTAACGCTATTTATTTACCACATGACGAAAATTAGACAGCATAAACTTGATGGATCCAGTAACGTCTGATGCATCGCGAAGAGCCACACTGGCTGATTCTTCTTCAGCCTACAGACAGAAGCGCTTATCATTGTTTTTCTTTTGATTTTTTGTGCTAAAATAAATGTAACTACCTTAATAAACCGTTATTGTTTCACCTACCTTGGCTCCTTCGATCAAAGGTACTCTACAAACAACATATTGCAAACAATCTTTGGTCATATTCACTGATGATAAATGTTGTCTTTCCATATCGCGCCATGCTTCCAATGATTTGATCTGTTCATATCGTACATCATTCAATATTTTTGTTGATGATTTGATGCTATTATTTCTAAGTAATTTATATTGCAATTAAGTTTTACTGACTTGCGAATGAATTATGTAATTCAATTTCATCTTCAACTTCTCTTTCTCTAGCTGCACTTGCTTTTGTCTCACAGAATGCTGCAGTTTGGTTATAGCATCCCATCCACATATCAAGTTTCTCTGCAGAATCCGGTTAAAAAAAATGCAACGCTTTATCTAGTTTATGCAATTTCAGCTTCTCTAATATTGCGAAGCCTATTTCAATTGAAGTTCTAAAGTAAACGTCTAATGTAAAATCCTCCAGACAATTCTATGTATACATAACTATACTCCTAGCTAGTATTCGTATTAATACACGCGAGTGATAGTCAATAAAAAATAAATCTACATTAATCACCCAAGGATATTCCTTTAAGATCAGTTCTGAATAATCAAAGCTTGTACCTCATTATAGTTATGTGAAAATTCTATATGAATTAAAATTACTTATATTCAGAAGTACATAGGAATCGTACAAACCTCGGCTTGTTTACTGATACGTGCATCAACAATCTCAGCTTTAGCATTTGCATATCTCCATTCTACCAATGTGTTATGCAACATTCTTAGTTGATGAACATTCTCCCCCGTACTTAGCGATGTGGAATTTGAAGAAGATTTCTTGCCTTTCAACAATTCAAGTCCCATAGTAAGAAAATTTCCTACTACCTTAGTCCTTGAAGGACTTGTTGGAGGCTTATAATTTGATGATCCCATTGCTGAGCTAGTACCCGAATTAGTCCTCTTTATCGCATTCTTGAGTGTAAAGGGTGATCTTTTAGGGGAATTGTTGTCTGATGTGATGATATGTTTGTGAAGTGGAGTAGACTCTGCGCTCCATCTTTGTGACCGCCATGATAAATCTTGCATATACTCGGATGGAACTTCAATTCCGGACATTCTTGAACTCATAGTGTGCGACATATATGATAATGCTGGTGAGTTTTTTCCAATAACTGGAGAACCAAAACTTGTACCTGACTCTGTCTCGGCACTTAGGTCCGATAAATAATCAGATTTTCGTCTAGTATCATTTTTCCTAAGTGCATTTTCGTCAACTGAAAATCTTCCCGGAATTATATTATTATCATTGTACTCGTCATTTTTTGGAGATTTTAACGAGGATGAGGATGCAGATGATGATGATGATTTTCGCGAAAACCTGAACTTGCCCGCGTATCGAATTGATTTACCAAAGAGGGGTTTATGATTCTCCTTTGAACTAATTTCTTTCTGATCATTTTCAAACCTCCCAAACTCAGCAGTACAACTTCTTTGCCTACTGAGAAACATTGGATTGCTCGAGTTTGCGCCGTTTTTATAGTGTGCAAGGTCTATTAGTCTCTCATTTCCTAGATGATCAGCAAGAGTTCCTTTATTAAGCATTGAACTAGGAGTTTGGAGTGGATGTGATGATGAAGATGGCCAAATTCCCCGATTAGAACCTAAATTCTCAGTGCTATTTTGCTTTCTAGAATCAGTAGAAGATCTGGGCTTTTGCCTAAGTGGAGAATTATCTTTGTTTGGTGATTGGGTTTTATTTTCAATTGGTTCTGAACTGACTGGTGAAAGAAGAAATCTTGAACTAACTTCCCTAGATTTTGGTTTCCTATGCTTCAATGACTGATCAAACCCCATCATTTCCTCTTCCTGGCTCTTCATTTCTGATGGAGAAGAAAAAGGCACAAACACATACTGATCCAACAAAGAGAGATTAGAAGAGAAGTTAAGATTTGGATCCTCCGTTGCAAATTAGATGGCGGGGATATTGCTGATTAGTTATAGGATCCTACTATAATGCTAACTTTCTATCTGGACTCTAAATTGGTAAAATCTACCTATATATGATATTGAATACCTCTTCAGCGTAATGATGACACAGATATTGTTAATTAGTTATAAAATCCCACTATAGTGCTAACTTTCTATCTGGACTCTAAGTTGGTAAAATCTACTCATATATGATATATGATGTTGAATACCTCTTCAGCGTATTAGATGACGGAGATATTGCTAATTAGTTATAAAATCCTAATATAGTGCTAACTTCCTATCTCGACTCTAAATTGGCAAAATCTGCCCATATATGATATTGGATACTCCTTCAGCGTTTAAGTATGGAAGATGAGTCGAGCCCGAAAAAAGAGAAAGAAGAAGGTGTGTTGGAGAGATATATGGGATTTGAGGATTTTGAATTTGTCGTTGGTTGTTAGCGATATTGGCTTAGAAGAAAAACAAACACTTGAAAAGTGGCGGCAAAGAAGATACCAAGCCGGCATGTACACGAGGTTATCTCATTAGCCTTAGCCTTTGACTTTGATTGCAAAATACCTAGTCATATGAAAACTTTTTTTTTTAAGTTGTAAGGAGTTGGTTGTTATGATCTTCTAAACTACACACATTAGACATTCGGTCATTAAATTATTAATTCAATTACTAAGAGAATAATAGTATGATGGTATAAATGTAAGATTTTCAAGTATATCTTATATTTATAAAAGGGACGAATATTTTACCTGAGTATCGAATTCAAATTTCTTGTTTGATAAAACTGTTTTACCAATTGAACAATTATTTTTTTTTATTTTTTTTGATGAAAATGCAACACTAGGGAAGTTAGAGAGGGTGGACCAAATAAAAGAAGTTTAGTAAACGTGACAAGAAAAAAGACAAAAATAAAGTTAATGAATGGAGTAATTTTTCAGGATTGTATTGAGCTTAGCCGGCATGTGCTTATTAGAGTATCCAATTTGATATTGGGTTGCTAGGGACTTGTCAAGTGCCCTTGATGTAGGAGGCTTGATAATTCAAACACAAGAAGCAAATTGACATTTCGAACTCCGTACGATTTAGTCAAAATATTATGCTAGTTGCCAGACCCGTCTTAAATAATACTGAGACTTTATTTTAATTATTAAAGTTAGGCCCCTCAATTTTTTTTTAAAGTATAAATTATAAAAAAAGAAGTCAAAACATAATTATAGACTCAAGTTTTAAGATTGCGAACAATCATAATATTGACATTTATTTAAAAAATGTCATCTTTCTAACACGTTTTGAAGCGAAATCGCTAATCGAATCTTCAATTGAGTGGAGATATAGTGATTTTTTTTTTTTAATATGTTAAGTGAGCCCCTTAAAATGAGAGGTCCGATTCTGTATAGCACCTTGAGCCTGTACAGAGTCGGGCCTGCTAGTTGTGCTAGTCTTCTTCGAAAATGATTAAAGTTATGGCAATCGATCGCTGCTTAACCAATGATAGCCAGACAGCAGTAGTAACTAATTGGTAATAATTTGAATTCGATATATTGTTAGAGTTGGTTAGAGAGTTCTAATTTTCAAAAATCTTCTATTATAGTTCTTAATATATATATATATATATATGTGTGTGTGTGTGTGTGTGTGTGTTTTTTTTAAATATATTACCTTTTTTAAAACGAGTTTTATGTCAATAATACAATGAGTTTGTGCTTCTGCTTCATCGAAACCGTAATCTCGCATGGTGGAAGATCCCTTGTGGCTAGAATTGAAAGATTTTGCCAAAACCTTAGCGCCTCCAATGAAGGTGGTTAGGGGTTTGATTGTGCAACCCATTTTATTCTAGTGACGAAGTCATGCATTTCATGACAAACTCACGTCTTTCATCACCAAAAGTTATCCTTCGTCACAAAAGTGACGATACAATTTGTACAAAAGGTTGATTATTCGTGACAAATAATTTTTTTCATCACGATGGGTGTAACTTTTCGAGATAAAGTCATACTTACCATTGTCGTGATTTATTTATATTTTGTATATACCATGTCTCAAGTTCTATGTACATATGTTGAGGATTTGTTTCCACCGTTTTTTTAACAAATGTGATAGTTTTAAGAAGTTTTTATTGGAAGGGTGAAGATGAAAATGGATGTTCCTGATATTCTACCATTATAGAGTTCCTAGTGTCGATTTTATTGAGACATGGCATTGGATCCTAAGGAATAAAGCTGGACAAATAAGGCTCTCCATAATCCTAGTACATGATTTTTTTAATAGTTATGTTTTGCATGATTGTCCAAAATCCTATTTGGAAAAACCATGTTTGATGAATATTGATATTTTCTGCTTGCCTATCGTAACTATGATTGGTTAGAAGTCACATTTATTTGCTCATTTATGATGTATTCACCGATATTTTAGCCTTTAATATAATATTTTCTACTAAAAATAAACATCAGACCCACATTCTAAAACTCATTATTTAATTTACTATCTCCGTTCAAAATAGTTCCTAACACTTTTGAAAGAAAGTATAATATCTGACTTCCATCTAGTTGCTAATAGACGGTCATATATACCTCTCATTTAAGAATTGGATTTGCTAACAAGCAAAATACCAAAAATACTTCCAAATTCTATCTTTCAATCTCTCCCTCATGGGGTAATTTTTCCTTTTCTATATATTATTTAATTAGCAACAAATAGAAGGGTAATATTAAGGTATAAGGGTAAAACTAATGTACTGTTAATTAAAATAATGCTAAAGTGGTTACAGTATAACTCAAACGGAAATTTAAGGAAGTAAAATAGATTTTGTCCTCCATTGTCAAAACTAATGTATTGCTTAAGAATTTTGTATAAATATATATTTACTCAGTTCAATTTATTGTTTTGGAGGATTTCAAGATATAATTTAACTCTTTATCTTTCATTTCAATTTAATATATGTTGGAGACATTAAAAGTGAAGTAAACCTTTTGACTAGCTCTATTTTCAGCACGTGTGTGAATATTAGGTTAGGTTAGGGACAACGGCGGATGCAAGTTAAGGTGAATGGGGCACGTGCCTCCACTGAAAAGATTAAAAAAAAATATGAGTAATAGTATATACAAATCTTTTATAGACATGTAATGAGACTAGTGGCCCCACTTCAATTTTTCAGTGCATCGAAGTTCTAAAAACGAAATAGCCTCCAAACTCTCTCTCTCTCAGTGCACTAAAGTAAATCCATGTTTTTTAAGTTGTTTTCTTTCTCGTCTTCTAATTTATGTGGATATTATTTGACCCTAAGTTAATCAACTTCATTACTAAATATTTTTTTACTCCAGAATCTTACTCAGGAGGGATCATCCAAAAACAAAATAGCGGTGTCTATGAAGATAGATACGGCAGCCACTGAAATCATAAATAATTATTTTGAAAAATTTAGAAACTATTAAAAAAATTGACAAGCCCAACGGTATCCTATTGTAATGGGCTGGACTTGATCTAAAAAAAGCTCATAGAAAAGAGCGAGGCCCGGTGGACACCATCGTTTACAAAAAAAAAGCCCTAATTTATTAGGGTTTAAAACCTGAAACCTCTTTATATAAACCCTAACCATCTTCTTTCTCTTCACCATTCCAGCCCCCTTCTTCAACTACCACACACAGATCTACACTCTTCTCATATCAGATTACATAAATTACTTCTCCCATATTCAATTTTGATTAGCACGTAGCCTCCCGGGCTTCTCTGAACAAATCTAATATGAAGATGATCGCCCCAAAGCTCGTGCTAGATTGCCGCCGTTCAGTGTTGCAGTTTGGCCGCTTTTGTACCTTAAATTTCCACGGCTGCTCTGTGTCAAAGCAACGGCTAAATTACTCTTAATTGTTTTAATTTTGATTTTTTTTGCCCCAAACACCTTTAGCCTTTTTTCTTGATTATATTTGAAAAAAGGTCCAGTCATGGAGGCATATATTGTTTTGCGGTGTCAACGTGGGGGAAAGGCAACTATTTTCCATTGTTTTACCTCTAAGAACATTCGCTATATTTTTCATTATTTTTTAATAATATATAGAATTTTTGGCGATGATTAAAATGGATTTATCCGCGCTTCTGAGTGAATCTCTGATGTAAAATCTAAATATGGTTGAATTTCTTGATATGAGCCAATTGATTGTTTTTTTAATTTAATTTTTTAAATGTTGTTTTGTACGAGATTTTAAGTAGGGTATTTGAGTTTTTTAAAAGTTATTTTCGTGGCTGTGATGATGAAGATTCAGCTTTAATGCCAGTTCTGCTTCAGAAAATTCATGATTGATAGAGCTGTTTATTTTTCTGAGCTTTTTTAATATAATCTCATACTTTTGGATTTTGAAAAAATCAATTTTTTAAAAAAATATTCTTGATTTTTTGTTTAGAGTCAATGATGATGAATTTTTATGCTGGATAGTATTTGAGCTTTGCTACGGCAGAGCGTGAAATTATTTTTAAGCTACTTATCTGAGACCCTATATAAGTTTAATCAATTTTCTATGTCTACATTTTGTAATTATTTTATTCGAAAACTTAGCCTGTGATGATATAATCCAAGTAAATGAGGGGTATGTAGAGCCAAGACTCTGCTCTGCAGGGTGAACCTACTTGGTGAAGCTACTTCTAGATGAGATTACTGGGTTTTTACTGAGGCATTGACAGTAATTTTTGTTAATCTTTAATGTTTCTTTAATATTGACAATTACCGGTATAAATTAATGCATTTGATGTAATGACCTTTGATAACATTAGATGAAATTGATAAAGTTTATGTAGAAGCTTATTTAGATAGCTGCAAGGGCTTGTGAAAAATTGAGTTTAACTATACTCTTTCCCGTTGGATTATTGGTGGGATAGTGTCTGATAAACTCATAAAGTTTGTGTGTTGTACATCAGCTTCTCTCTTTTGTTTCCACAAGTTTGGAGTTAAATGACAGCACTATATTTTACACTAGAGAGTTATATTTTGTCTTCCAATGGTTTAGTCTAATTGTATGTGGTGATTTCTATTGTTTTGATATGTTATTAATAGTGTATTGGTCTTAGTTGTATCTGCATTTTACCAAATTTGTCAAGTTGTAGATAACTGTAATTTGAACTTCTGATGTTATCTTGTGATGTTCTGCTCACTTTAGTATTGGATTTGGAAGCTCGCATTTTTTGGATTGAGTGAATTGGTTTTGAGATTGCTCGCTTTTATTGACTGTGGCCTCGAACCTTCTAGTATATGTGTTTTTAGATATTCTAGTATATGTTTGGTATACTCTCCGTTATAACATTACTTGATTGTGAGTGTATTAGCAGATATGTTCATCTTTCACCAAGAACAACGTTTTGCATTTTCTCTTGGTTCATTAGTAGGAAACTAACTTGAATAACTGTTTGTTATGTTCAGCGAGCAAGTTAGCTGGCGCACGAGGTTCTTGGGGAATGAGATTCACCTTCAGTAGAGTTTCCTGTTGTATATGATGTCAAGTTCATGTTCATTCTCACTGAGAAACCAGCTTCTGCAAATTGTCAACTGGAATTTGATCCCTCAACTGCTATTGTATATCCTCTTTTTTTTTGCTCTTGTGGAATTTGATTTGTAACTATTTACCATAGAGAGTTTGAGAATTCTTGTATCTAAACATTTAATGAATACCTGTAAAGACCATGTTTTGCTTGTTACATTGTCCTGTTCTGATAATAACAGTAATTTTTTTCTATAAAAAATGCTTAGCTACATTGCCCATGGAGGGATGATCATCCTTCTAATACAAAAGAAAGATAGTTGAACATTTGTACAAATGGAGATTGAGCTTTTGATAAATTAAAACAAATATATGGACATTAAATTTTGAATAGGGTAGTACAAACCATTCTAGTTAAATGCAGATTATTTATTTGGCAATCATAAAGAAATGTAAAGGTTACATATTTTGTTGCAATTTACTTCAACAGTTTAAACAAGTAAAAAAAATCAAATTATTTAAACTAATAAAGGAGGAAAAATAACTAATTTTGCATTCGCCAAAGACCAGCTAGTTGAGTTGGTTGGGGTATTCCGATCTAGATTTTTCTGATATGGACAAGGTCCACTTGAACCATTTTGTTGCAATTTACTTCAGCAGTTTAAACAAGTAAAAAAAAAATAAAATTATTTAAATTTATATAGGAGGAAAAATAACTTATTTTGCATTTGCCAAAGACCAACTAGTTGAGTTGTTCGGGGCATTTCGATCTAGATTTTTCGGATATGGACAAGGTCCACATGAACCATGTGGTTTAGAACTAGCCACATTACTACAAAATTGTCTCTATCCTCTTTTATGTAGTGATGTAGAAGATTTTGGACCACTTGATTCATAACAGAACTATCCTTCAGATCCGTCGTGAATATCATGGTTGTAGACTTGTGTAATACCCCCTCCCCAACATAGAAAAAAAGTTTGTATTTACTTTTTGTTTTTGGTAATTGGTTACCGAATACCAAAAAGGGGAAAAGGTGCACTGATATAACTCATTTAATTAAGCGGAACTAGAAATGGATCGGTTTCAATAGATTCTGTCCCAATTTTCTCTTCATAAATATTTAACTTTGGTCCCATTTATAAAAGCAGGAACCATATATGCTAATAATGAAATTGGATTGATGTGAATCGGGACTAGGGTTAAGGATTCGAACCAATCCACCCATTTTTCCTGTTTGGAGAATCTCCCCAAGTTAGGAGAATCTCTGTCATTGGGACATGTCCTTAATAGCAGTGTCGCCCCCTGTATTAACGCGGGTCTGACACACAAACTCAACAACGTGTCCTTGTACTATTCCACTCCTACTAAAAAAAAGTAAAAAATAAATAAATAGGAGAATCTTTGTTTAAATTCTCAACCAGCAGAGAAGGAATAGAAGCTTTGCGGTTTAATAATTACACCGATTTTTTCTCAAGACTCCGCACAAATAGGAAATGGGCCTTTTCAAATTTCGACATGTGTTCTATTCCCATGCTTTGACTAGTCAACTTTCTTGACGTTACTCCAACCATGTAAAAAAAAAAAAACGAAAAGAAATTCGGGGTACTTGAAAGCACGTACTTTACGCAGTTAGTTCCTTCTAGATGGAAATTGCTTTAGCTTGCCGCAGCAGCAACATATCTCCTCATATATATACAACCCTAGGGAGAGAAAGCAAAGAAAGAGGAAAAGAGCTTTAGGGTTTTGGGAAATTTAAGAAGAATATGAGTAGCTTTTTCCAGAGAGCTTCAAGGCTCAATCGTGACCATCCGCATCTCTCTAAACTTCTCGTTGTCACCACTATCAGGTCTTAATTAATCTCTGTTATTTCATTAATTCCTCACTTTTTTTTCTCTTTTAGTTTGATTTCGTTTCAGTTTGTATGTTTTTCGGTTGTTTTTATGGAAATTCATGTTCGTACGGAGTTAGAAGTTTAAGCGGTACGATAGGCTACTTGTTGAGCAAGTTATTGTTATATAATTCTGTTGTGATAATTTTTTCTCGTTCTGGAGATATTATTATGGTGTTAAAATTGAATCCGCTGATATGATCTGTGTTTCGAGAGGTAATCACCAGATCTGGTGCAGATTCACTAACACAAGGTCATATCAATGGCGAATTTCTTTATGACGTCAGGCAAATGCCAATAAGAGGCTTGTTGTATACAGATTTGATATTCTAATTTCATGAAACGAATGAACGGAAGAAAAATATACTTTACTAATTGATGACCAAAATTTATCGTTACTCTTTCTATATAAGAATGACGTACTCTTATTGTACTTCAAGTTTCATCTGTAGTCATTGCGGTGTGTTCATCCGCTTCATCAGAATGTAGATGTGGTCATTTAAATTTTAGTTGAAATTTGTAATTTTTTATATGAGCAATATTCTATTTACTTGATTGTGTGCTGAAAGCCACTGGCGGAGCTTCATGAGGGCTGGAGGGGGCTACGCCCCTCCCCCAAATTTTTAGAAACAACGGATTTTTTATAGGAATTTTTTTTTGTGATATTTTCTAATAAATGTTGTATTTCGCCTTCTAAAAATTTCCAGTAAGAAATTCGCCCCCATGACAAATTTCTGGCTCCGCCAGAAAGCTTAATAATATGTTTATACTCTGGTGATTTTTTTGTATTAGGATCAGATCTTCTCTTTGACCCATATTTCATATTTAGATGAGATAAATAATATTGAGTTAGTATTTTTCTACTCTGTAAATTTCTCATTGTCACTGTCAGCTCCTAATCTCAGTTGTTTCATGAATTTCTCGCTTATATTTTTATTATCTTGTTTCAGTTTGTATATTTGTGTAGTTTTCAGCATTTGATGGAATTTCGTTGTTGTTGAAGTTAAAGGTGTAAGCAATAATACGATCGTTATAGGCTACTTGTTGAGCAATTTTTGTGTAATATTTCTATTGTGATATTTTTTTTTCTTCTGGTTTTGGAGATATTTTTATGGTGATGAAATTGAATCCGTTGATGTGATCTGTGTTTCGAGTGCTAATCATATCTGATGCAGATTTCACCAGCACAAGGTCATATCACTTGTGAATTTCTACAGAGAAATTGTTTGAGATTAAAATTTTCACTTCTGTCATCTTTTCTGGAATTGTTAGAATCAGAGTAATTACAGGGTTGGAAGCGTCCATTGCATGTATTTTTAAGTCAATTTGTCAATCATTTATAAGAAAAATACTATAGGAGAGTGCCATTGTTTGTTATGTTCATCAATTTTGATGCATAAGCATTTACGCATTCAGAATTTTATAGTCTGATTTCTTCAACTGAATTTACAACACAAAAATTTCTCATTACTGGTGTTTCTAGGTAATAGTGGCGTACATGTTATAGTAGATAGAGTTTTCATGTATGTATGTGTGTGTGTGTGTATATATATATATATATGCGTTGCTGTGTTCATCAATGTTGACGTGTTTGTTGAAACTTTTAAGATTCTTCTTTTCCCCCCTTGTCATACAACACGAAATCTTTTGGTTTTTACTAATGTAGCTGAAGTTTACTAAAATTACATATTAGTACATACTCTTGTATTACTAAATTATCTGCCGGAAGCTTATTGAGATGTTTATATATACTCTGGTAGTTTTTCTGTATTTTGGATCAGAGTCTTCTTTTTGACACATATTTCATCCTTAGATGAGAAAATTCTCTAGTCTAATCTTGAGATAATGTTTTTTAAACTTGTTTGGCTTCTGAATTGTGCAGTGGAGGGGGAATAGTGTCTTTCTCTGATGCCGGACCTTTCCAATCTGGATATGCTCATTCTGATGTTCCAAAAAAGAAAGTGGTAGTGCTAGGAACTGGCTGGGCTGCAACAAGCTTTCTTAAAAGCTTGAAAGATCCATCTTATAAAGTTCAAGTTATTTCTCCACGAAACTATTTTGCATTCACTCCTCTGTTGCCAAGCCTTACTAATGGCACAGTTGAAGCTCGCAGTATTGTAGAGCCAATCCGCAATATTTTCAGGAAGGTAGTAAATTTTTTTCTGAACTTATATCCCTGTATGTTCCATTAATTAAATCTTATGTGCACGTCTTTTCCTTAATTCTGCATGCCTAAGTTAATAAGATTTTAGATTCTGTAAGATAATTTTGTTGCGAAAATCAAGAATTTTAATATTCCTCACCTTTACGGAAACCCATGCCATTATGTTTATTTGGAAAAAGTTTAGCATGTTCAAGTATTATTCTTTTGTTATTCTACCAGATGAAGGAAATATAAGATAGCTATTTTCTTGTGTCAGAAAAAATACGAGGCAGAATATGAGGAAGCTGAATGTTACAAGATAGACGTAGAAAACAAAAAGGTATACTGCAGAGCAGCTCAAAAAGGCAACTTGGCTGGTAACGAAGAATTTGAAGTGGAATATGATGAACTGGTAATAGCCATGGGTGCACGCTCTAATACCTTCAACACCCCTGGTGTTGTGGAAAATGCTCACTTTTTGAAGGTACTTGATTAGTCACCTCTATTTGATCTAGAGTGGTATTTGGAACACACAGCAGTTTTATCTGTTATTACCATATAGTATCTTTCGGCATTTAAAGGAAATTAACGCATATTGCCACAGGAAGTTGAAGATGCTCAAAGGATCCGTAGGAGTGTGATAGACTGCTTTGAGCGGGCAAGCCTTCCAAGTGTACGTGAAGAGGAGAAACATAAGATTCTGCATTTTGTAGTTGTTGGAGGTGGCCCTGCAGGTGTAGAGTTTGCTGGGGAGCTTCATGATTTTGTGACACAGGATGTCAAACGACTCTACCCTCATCTTGAGAAATATGTGAAAATTACACTTATTGAGGCAACAGATCATATTCTGAACATGTAAGGACTATTCTTAACCAGAGCACAATATTTTCGTCAAATTAGTTTGCATTTTATCAAAACAAGACCTTAAACTCAAAAGTTTAAGCACCATAATTTTTTATATCAGTATTGGTACTAAATTATGAATCAGTGTCCACTTGATCATCTGATTGTCCCTAGTGAATGAAGCATTAGGCATTTAAAATGTTTGAAGTATTTCATTATAATGTCAGCTTGTCCTTTGTAACTTCAGTTTCTTTCGGCAATTTACCATATTTTGTATTTGCAAGTTCATCGATATCTCTTCATTGCTTGGACTGTGATTTGTTTCGTAGGTTCGATAAAAGGATTACAAAATTTGCTGAGGAAAAATTTCTTAAAGATGGAATTCAACTGAAAACTGGATCAATGGTAGTAAAGCTAACTGATAAGGAAATCTCTACGAAAGAAGTGAGCAGTGGTCAAATTATGGATATACCATTTGGCATGGTAGTTTGGTCCACGGGTATTGGAACTCGCCCTGTTATTATGGAATTCATGAAGGATATCGGTCAGGTTTGGTGGTTAAACTCTTCACTAATTCAATTCTTGAATCTACGTCTGTTCTTCTGTTGTGTTTACAAATTGGTCATGACTTGTTGATTTCTGCAAAATGTACACCTGAGCTCAAACAAACTTCTGTTTTATGGAGCACAGACGAATAGACGAGTTCTAGCAACTGATGAGTGGCTGCGGGTTGAAGGTTGCAAAAATGTATATGCCTTAGGTGACTGCGCCACAATTAATCAACGCAAAGTAGTGGTATGCAGAATTCTTCTATTTAAATGGATCCTAACAAGTTACTTCCCAAAATTTACTTGAAATTAAAGTTTCTTTTTTCATTTTTATCTTTGCCAGGAAGATATTGCAGTAATATTTAGCAAGGCAGATACAAATAATTCTGGTACCCTCAAGATTGGTGATTTTAAAGAAGTCATGAAGGACATCTGTGATAGGTATCCCCAAGTGCAGATTTATTTGAAGAAAAAGCAACTTAAGAGTTTTGATCAACTACTGAGGAATGCAGAAGGGAATGAAGAAATTAACATTGAGAAATTCAAATCAGCACTTTCAGAAGTCGATACACAGATGAAAAATCTCCCTGCAACAGCACAGGTAATTTCAGTATTAAAAAAAAATGTTTTTGTTTGGAATACTTCTCTCAGCCTCATTTATTATGATCTGAATTATTACAGGTAGCTGCTCAACAAGGTACTTATCTTGCTGACTGTTTCAACCGAATGGTGATCTGTGAAAAGAATCCTGAAGGTCCATTGAGGTTCAGAGGAACCGGAAGGCATCGATTCCATCCCTTCAGGTGATTTTCTTTATGATACTGGAATTTCTAAGGATGAATATTCTTCTTAAAATATCAGTTAGTTAGATGCAAAATCCACTCTGAAAATTAAGCAATAAAGTTAGTACTGTGGAAGCAGTGAGGTAAAGTTGGGTTGTATTGGCATTGTGAGGATACTAGGTGAATCTCATCTTCCCATGGGACAGGCATAACCTGAGTGACTTGTACAATCATTCAACTCTTATCTTTGTTTCACTGAATAGGTACCGACATCTAGGGCAATTTGCACCATTGGGTGGTGAACAAACTGCTGCTCAACTTCCAGGAGATTGGGTTTCAATGGGTCAAAGCACACAGTGGCTCTGGTACTCAGTTTATGCAAGGTAAAAAGGTTTTTCTGTTTTTCTAAGATTGTTCTAATTTGAATTGAAGCTTTTTCCTTCTTATCCAACATACTCCCTTTTCACTTCCAGCAAGCTGGTAAGTTGGCGAACAAGGATGTTGGTTATCTCTGATTGGACAAGGCGTTACATCTTTGGAAGAGATTCAAGTAGGATTTGAAGGCTGAGATCGAGGAGATACCAACCAGAATTTTTACTGCCGAGATTTTTCATTTTCCACACATACAACAGAGAGAATTTTTGCCATATTAGTATTCATCAGTTTTGAGACACTGCTATAGAATTTGGACATTTTACCTTCCATCCACTTAACTGACGCTTTATGGTTGTAACGAATCTATTTTCTTGGTTGGATACTAAATGAGTTACCTTGCTTACAACTTTAATGCATGAAGCAGCTACTTTAGCACAAATAAGCTTAAATTTGTGGCTCCTAATACCTAAGCACATAACAAATTGTCAAATGATAGATGAGACTAAGCAGAGCAGGTATTAGTTTTACTTCTCAATGAATTTTTTTGTCTACAGTGTTGAGCATGGGGTAAAACAAGAGTGGTTTGAGTTGTTACTTTTACTTTGTTTTTTTTATTTTTGCAACCATAATCTGAGTTCTTATGAAAGAAAAAATAAGATTGACAACCTCGTAGCTGCTCTTATTGAAGTTATTTTGTAGTTATTCTGAATCATTAGTTAAATGATTGGAGCTTTTAGACTATTGGTCATTAGTATCATTTTAACACTATAGACAACATTCTTTTATGGCTCATAATCTTCTATTACGTTAGTACATTGTTTACTCCAATAAACTTGCTCTACATGAAGTATATGTTCAAGGTTGGTTAAATTAGACAAGACATTCCGGTCGGAATCAAGCACTTAGTATTACTCAAAGTAGAATATGAATAATATTTCTATTTTCTAAACATTTCTGAAGTCGAACATCCAGGATAGTACAAACTGAGAAAAAAAAAAAACGAGCTGCGTTACCATTAGCTAGCATTACGATGCTTTACAGATACAGATACCATAGGCTAGCGTTACGAGGCTTTAGATCAAAAGTTTACAAAAGATATACACCTTTATTATCAACTGAGCCTGCCTATGTATGTATTCACTAGAGTAGCAGAAACTTTCGCAAAGAGTTATCAACGTCAACCAAAATGACCATAGTACTCTTACTAAAGAATTTCTTCCATTTGCTTAAATAACACGAACTTTACTGTACAGAATCTTACCGCCATGACATCAAAGACTGGCATCAATGCAGATCCATATGCTAGAAGAATCCTTCTTCAAACTATATTATAAATCTTTAGCTATGTTTAGGATCCAACAAACCTGAAAGTAACACGACATGAACAAACCTTTAGTCCAGTAAGAAAATTAACCAAATCTCAAACCAGGATAACTACTATTATGCTTCTTAATATTGCACTAGAATAAATATTGTTAATGAAGAAGATGAGTAAGTTTAAGTTATTACCAAGAAGATCTACCTTCGGCAATTTCTGTCCCAGATATGGCCTGCAACATGAGGTTGAGCTGGACTTGGACACTCCCCTCGACTCGACTGGAAGGAAATATAATCTTTGAAAGCAATATTATCTCTTTTTCCTTTTGAAATCTCTTGGACCAACAAGATCTGGAAGAGATGCATCCATTTCTTCGGAAAATTTTGTAGCCAACTTAAACTTCCCCATCTTCTTCAAGTTACTAATTAATGATCGATAAACGTAAATGGAAGGGCGGATCCTTCTATGCTTCATTTCCTCAAAAAGCCTCAATGCTTCCTCAACATCTCCTGATCTTCCAAAGCTGTCGATCAATGCAGTATATGTCCGCAAATCGGGTTCAGCTCTTCCCTTGCCCATTTCTTTGAAAAACTCCTTGCATAAATCAAGCCTACCTACTTTCCGCAAGCTGTTTATCAATGTATTGTATGAAATAGTATCTGGACCAACATTGCTCTCTTTCATGGAAGCAAATTTATGAAGTAGATCATCTACTCTACCACACCTACCCAATATCGCCAAAATAGTGTTGTAGGTAACCAAATCTGGCGTACACTTTAGAACCTTCATCTGATCAAATATCGTCAAAACTTTATCAACCTCTCTAAATTCAACAAACGCAAAAATAATCCTGTTCAGAAATGTAGTATTTCTGGGGAAGGTCAAGTCTGAGATTTCTCTAAGAAATTTGATTAAGAAAACATCACTATTTTTCTTTACTAAAGCCTCGGCAAGGATAAGAAATGGAGTTGAACTTATGGACTCACAGGTTGTCAATAAATCCTTGAAACTTTGAGAAAGAATGTCAAGATCGTTCTGTTCCGCTGCTGCTTTCAGAAGGCAACTATATGCATCCAGGCCCGGAAAGATGGATTTATTCTGCAAGGACTGCATTAACATAGATGCAGCTGGAAGATCTCCACTGCTACATAGTTTATCAATATAAGTTGCGCATAGTTTGTCAGGCGAGACTGTAGAATCATCCACTTGAGAAAGGATTTCATTCAAAATTTCATTAGACAAATCTCGAGGAGAGGCTTTTGTTGCAACTGATCGACAATTTCCTCTGGAATTAACCAGAGCTTGAAAAAATGGCAAAATCCACAATGCTCCTACTGGGATTGATTTAATACAATTCTGTATTAGAAAGTCGGCTATTAATTATAAACCAAAGGAACACATTTTTCTGGATTCAAGCTCTACCACTATTAAATTCTGAATATTATTTTACCGCAATAAGAATCCACTAGCTATGCAAATACTTAAGCGAGTAATATGATAAACACGCATCCAAGAGAAAGGCTAAAGCAATGGAAAGTATGACGGTAAGAATCGTGGATCTTTACTTTTAACACCAATATAAAGCTCAAGAAAAAAAGATAATCACCAATGGTCAAATTAGTCCCATTTCCAATCTACTATAGCAAATTCCATATAAAAGTAAACATCTTTCCCCTGTTCTCCATGCCTTCAATTGAACTACATCCTTAGTTCAAAATCAGAAACTACATTGAACTGAAATAACAAAATTAAAACAAAAAACTAGAAAACATTTATAAATTTAGACAATTGGAACAAACATAAAAACTATCTATAAAAAGAATAAGGGTAAACAAAGAATTCCACAAATTAAATTAAGAAAAGGGGAAAAACTGAGACTCACAGCAAAAGGGTAAGTTGTGATTCCACGCTGAGTAGAGAATGAATAAGGTTTATGGCAATTAGAAGAATAATAATGGTTCAAAGCCATTGCAATTCTCAGATTGTTTCTGCATTTTGAAACTGAAGCAGCTATCATTTTTCTTGAAATTTTATGGTTTAATCAATCCAGAATTATTCCACTACCTGTTTTAGGGTTTTGGGTTTTTGAGGAAAGTGCTTAAATTCATTTTTGAGATAGTTTTGGACTCAGCTTTTAATAACTCCAAAAAATCGAGTACCATCACATATTTCAGTCCGGCTCCTGTGCGGAACAGCCAAAGTTCCGCACGTACGGGCCACGTCAAGTGCCGTTGATTTCATTTTTCAGATGGATCGACGGCTGCGATTTAAAAGAGGATTAAAAGGGTACATATGTAATTTCCCTTAATAAATAATAAAAAAAGGAACACGCAACCGTCACATTGATTGGGTTACCGAGGTGAGAAAACGACAGAAAAGGCAAAAAGACACATTTTTACATGAACACATATTTTTATACAATCAACACATGTTCTTGTATATTGTGAACACATGTTTCTTGTATATTTGTGATTAATGAACATGTGTTTTTGTGCAGTGAACACATGTTCTTGATTATTTAACACATATTTTTGTTCTGTGAACACATATTGTTGATTATTGAACACATGTTTTTGTTTTGTGAACAATTGTTCTTGATTATTGAACACATGTTCTGTTATTCTGAACACTTCAATTTGAAATGGGAGATATTTTAGAATCCTTATTTATCTTCTTCCAATTAAAAGTAAGAAAGAGAAAAGGGGAATTTAAAATTTCGATTTCCCGCTAAAAAAAAAAAAGAGCTCAAAGTTTATCCCTAAATACCCCTGCTTTGATACAGCCGTTGGATCAAAAGTACAAAATTCAATGACTGACAGCTTGGCCCGCATATACTGAACAATTCTTGTTCAGCATAGGAGTCGGAGTGCACATATTTGGGCATTAGATTCTGCGGTTTAAATCGGTACATAATCTCGATTTAATCAAATTTTTACAAAATCATTTACTATAGATTTAGTAACGTCGGGCTTGAAACTGTTGCGAACATTGACTAATATAGTTTTTAGTCAAGTTCATACAATATTGTGTATTAACCATACTTGATTTAGGGGGCTCAGATTTTTTTAATTGTGACAGGTGAATAATCTCGATTTTAGTCAAGTTTATATAAAATCGTGTACAAACCATAAAAAAATTACGAGTCGTCGAGCTTAGATTTCTTAACTGTTGCGACCGGTGAATAATCTCAATTTTAGTTGTGTTAAGAAAAAATTGTGTACTAACCATCACATATTTGGGGCCGTCGTGCTCAGTTTTTTTCAAAAGTTTCGACCAATGAATGATCTCGATTTTAGTAATGTTAAGAAAAATCGTGCACTAACCATCACAGATATGGGAATCGGGTAGCCCAAGTGGTAAGGCTACCCGAACACGGGGCGGAGGTTCCGTGTTCGATTCTTATATCTCCCCATAATGGGGCAAATAATTTCTCCTCCTTATGAGGCTTATCTTTCCTCCCCAGGCATGGGGCATGCTTCAATCTTCCCTATCTAAGGTACTCTCCGATTTTCCTCTTCGGGGGCTATCGCCTTTAGGCGCTCAAAAAAAAAAAAACCATCACAGATTAAAGGTCGTTGGGCTCAGTTTTTTAAACAGTTTCGACCGATGAATAATCTCGTTTTTAGTCAAGTTCTTACAAAATTGAGTACTAACCATCATGGATTTAAGGTCGTCGGGCTCCGATTTTTCAACTGTTATGAACGGTTACCAATCTCGATTTTAGTCAATTTAATGCAAAATAGTGTACTAACCATCACAAATTTATCACAAGGTCCTTAACCCAGTGGGGCAACGGCCTGCCCACGACCTTAAGGTCGTGGGTTCGATACCCTCCCTGCGCATGGGGCATGCTTTAAATTGTCTCCCTTTTCTAGGGTTATCTCATCATCCTCTTGTGAGCTGCTACTCTCCCCTTTGGGGTGTACGCCCGTCTGGGCTTCAAAAAAAAAATCATCACAGATTTAGGGTCGTCGGGCTCATATTTTTTACAATTGCGGCCGTTGAATAATATCGATTAGTGTTATGAAAAAATTGTGTACTAACCATCAAAGATTTAGGGCCGCTGGGTTCGGTTTTTTCAACTCTTTCGACCAATGAATAATTTCAATTTTAGTTAAGTTCAAACAAAATTGTGTACTAACCATCACAGATTTAAGGTCATCAAACTTGTATTTTTAAACTGTTACTACCGGTGAATATTCTCGATTTAGTAGTGTTAAGAAAAAATCGTGTACCATCACATATTTGGGCCATCAGGATCGGTTTTTGTTAACAGTTTAGACCTGTAAATAATCTCGATTTTAATCAAATTCTTACAAGATCGTTTACTAACAATCATGGATTTAGTGTCGTCGGGATCGAAATTGTTGCGAACATCGACTAATCTAGTTTTTAGTCAAGTTCATACAATATTGTGTACTAACCATCATTGATTTATGATCGTCCGACTCGAATTTTTTAACTGTTGTAACTGGTGAATAATCTCGATTTTATTCAAGTTCATACAAAATCACGTAATAACCATAAAAAATTTAGAGTCGCATGACATATATTTATTAACTGTTGCGACCGGTAAATAATCTCAATTATAGTAGCGTTAAAAGTAAATCATGTACTTACCCATCACAGGTTGGGGGCCTTCAGGCTCAATTTTTTCAACATTTTTGACCTGTAAATAATATCGATTTTAATAGTGTTAAGAAACAATCGTGTACTAACCATAAAAAATTTGGGTCGTAGGGCTCGTTTTTTACAACTATTTCCACTAGTGAATAATCTCGAGTGTAGTCAAGTTTGTACAAAATCGTGTAGTACCCATCAAAGATATAGGGCCACAAGGATCATATTTTTCAACTATTGCTACCGTTGAATAATCTCGTTTGTAGTTAAATTCATGCAAAATCATGTACGTTACATCATATATTTAGAGTCGTCGAGTTTGGATTTTTCAAATGTTGCAACTAGTGAATAATCTCAATTTTAGTAGTTTTAAGAAAAATCGTGTACTAATCATCACAAATTTAGGGTCATCGGACTCGATTTTTTCAATAGTTTTGACTAGTGAATAATCTCGATTTTAGTTAGATTCTTACAAAATCGTGTACTAACCATCATGAATTTAAGGCCGTCGTACTCATATTTTTAACATGTTGTGAACGGTGACTAATCCCAATTTTATTAAAGTTCATACAAAACTGTGTACTAACCATCACATATTTAGGGTCGTCGAGCTCAGATGTTTTAACTATTTCGACCGGTGAATAATTTTGATTATAATAGTGTTGTGAAAAGATCGTGTACATTCCATCACTGTTGCGAAAAGTGACTAATCTCGATTTTAGTCAAATTCAGACAAAATTGCGGATTTAAGTTCGTTAGGCTCATATTTTTTTAATATTGCGACCGATGAATAATTTCGATTTTAATAGTCTAATGAAAAAAATCGTGTACTAACCATCACATATTTTGGGCCGCTGGGCTTGATTTTTTCAACAGTTTCGATCGGTGAATAATCTCGATTTTAGTAAACTTCTTACAAAATTGTGTACTAACCATCATGGATTTAAAGCCGTCGGGCTCATATTTTTTAACTTTTACGATGGTGACTAATCTCAATTTTAGTCAAGTTCATAAAAAATCGTGTATCAACCATGACGAATTTAGGGTCGGCAAGCTTGGATTTTTTTAATTGTTGCGACATGTGAATAATCTCAATTTTAGTCAAATTCATACAAAATTGTGTAATAGTCTAATGATTTTTTACTGTTGCAACCATTGAATAATTTCGATTTTAATAGTCAAATGAAAAATTCGTGTAGTAATTATCACAGTTTTGGGGTCGCCGGACTTGGTTTTTTCAACAATTTCGATCGGTGAATAATCTCGATCTTAGTTAAATTATTATAAAAC
The DNA here is from genome assembly GCA_026122235.1 of Vinca minor. Taxonomy (NCBI): domain Eukaryota; kingdom Viridiplantae; phylum Streptophyta; class Magnoliopsida; order Gentianales; family Apocynaceae; genus Vinca; species Vinca minor. The sequence goes on from JAOCZM010000291.1 coordinate 6,112,731, forward strand.
CGTGTACTAATAATCATGAATTTAAGGCCGTCGAGCCCATATTTTTAATCTGTTGCAAACAGTGACTAATCTCGATTTTAGTTAATTTCATACCAAATCGTGTACTGACCATCATTGATTTAGGGTCGTCGAGCTAGAATTTTTTTAACTATTGCGACCGATGAATAATTTAAATTCTAATAGTACTGTGAAAAAATCGTGTACAATCCATCACAGATTTTGGGTTCTTGGCTAAGTTTTTTAACCAGTCTCGATTGATGAATAATCTCGATTTTAGTCAACATCTTACAAAATCGTTTGCTAACCATCATGGATTTAAGGCCGTCAGCTCAGTTTTTAACCAGTTTCAACTGATGAATAATCTCAATTTTAATCAAGTTCATACAAAATCATGTACTAACCATGACGAAGTTAGGGTTGCCATACTTGGATTTTTTTAACTGTTGCCACATGTGAATAATCTCAATTTTAGTCAAATTCATACAAAATCGTGTAGTAACCCTCACGGATTTAGGTTCGTTGGGCTCATTTTTTTTACTGCTACAACCTATGAATAACTTTGATTTTAATAGTCTAATGCAAAAATCGTTTACGAATTATCACAGATTTGGGGTAGTCGGACTTGATTTTTTTCAACAATTTTGACCGGTGAATAATCTCGATTTTTATTAAATTTTATAAAATCGTGCACTAATAATCACGAATTTAAGGCCGTCGGGCCCATATTTTTAACTTGTTGCAAACAATAACTAATCTCGATTTTAGCCAATTCCATACAAAATCGTGTACTAACCATCGCGTATTTAGGGTCGCCGAGCTCGGATTTTTGAACTGTTGCAACTGGTGCATAATCTCAATTTTAGTAGTGTTAACCATCATAGATTTGAACTGTTGCAACTGGTAAATAAATCATGTACTAACCATCACAGATTTGGGGCCGACGTGCTCAATGTTTTCAAAAGTTTCAACCGGTGAATAATATCGATTGTAGTCAAATTCATACAAAAATGTGTACTAACCATCACAGATTTATGGTCGTCGGGATTGGATTTTCCAATTGTTGCAACTGGTGAATAATTTCAATTTTAGTAGTTTTAAGACATTGTGTATTAGTCATCACATATTTTCAACAGTTACGACCGACGAATAATCTCGATCTTAGTTAAATTATTATAAAATCATGTAATAATCATGGATTTAAGGCCGTCAGACTAATATTTTTAACCTGTTACGAACTGTGACTAATCTCAATTTTCGTTAATTTCATACAAAATCGTGTACAATCCATCACAGATTTTGGGTCGCTGGCTCAGTTTTTTAACCAGTTTCGACTGATGAATAATCTCGATTTTAGTCAACATCTTACAAAAGTGTGTGCTAACCATCTTGGATTTATGGCTGTTACACTCAGATTTTTAACTATTGCGAAAAATGACTAATCTCGATTTTAGTCAAATTCAGACAAAATTGCAGATTTAGGATCGTTGGACTCATATTTTTTTTTTTACTATTGCGACCGATGAATAATTTTGATTTTAATAGTCTAATAAAAAAAATCGTGTACTAACCATCACATATTTTGGGCCGTTGGCATAATTTTTTCAACAGTTTCGACCGGTGAATAATCTCAATTTTAGTAAAATTCTTACAAAATTGTGTACTAACCATAATGGATTTAGGGTTGTCGGGTTAATATTTTTTTTAACTGTTGCGAACGGTGAATAATCTCGATTTTAGTCAAATTCATACATAATCGTGTACCCTCACGGATTTAGGTTCGTTGGGCTCACATTTTTTTAACATTCCGACCGATGAATAATTTCGATTTTAATAGGCTAATGAAAAAAGCGTGTACTAACCATCACATATTTTGGGCCGTCGGGCTTGATTTTTTCAACAGTTTCGACCTGTGAATAATCTCGATTTTAGTAAACTTCTTACAAAATCTTGTACTAAACATCATGGATTTATGGCCATCGAGCTCATTTTTTTAACTGTTGCGAACAGTGAATAATATCGATTTTAGTCAAGTTCATACAAAATCGTGTACTAACCATGACGAATTTAGGGTCGCCAGGCTTGGATTTTTTTGTAACCGTTGCGACATGTGAGTAATCTCAATTTTAGTCAAATTCATATAAAATTGTGTACTGTTGTTAACTCACGGATTTAGGTTCGTTGGACTTATATTTTTTATTGTGGCAACCATTGAATAATTTCGGTTTTAATAGTTTAATTAAAATCGTGTACTAATTATAAAAGATTTCGGGTTGTCGGACTCGAGTTTTTCAACAACTTCAACCGATGAGTAATCTCGATTTTAGTTAAATTCTTATAAAATTGTGTACTAATAATCACGGATCTAAGGCCGTTCGGCCCATATTTTTAACATGTTACAAATAGTGACTAATCTCGATTTTAGTCAATTTCATACAAAATCGTGTACCCATCACGGATTTAGGATCGCATGCTCGGATTTAGGATCGCATGCTCGGATTTATAACTGTTGTGATTGGTGCATAATCTCGATTTTATTACTGTTAAAATTAAATCATGTACTAACCATCACAGGTTTGGGTTGACAGACTCAATGTTTTCAAAAGTTTTGACCGGTGAATAATATCGATTGTTGTCAAATTCATACAAAATCGTGTACTAACCATCACAAATTTAGGGTTGTCGAGATTAGATTTTCCATCTGTTGCAACTGGTGAATAATCTCAACTTTAGTAGTTTTAAGACAAATCGTGTACTAATCATCACATAGTTAGGGTCGTTGGACTAAGTTTTTTTAACAGTTTCAACCGGCGAATAATATTGATCTTATTTAAATTATTATAAAACCGTGTACTAATAATCATGGATTTAAGGCTGTCAGGCTCATATTTTTAACCTGTTGCGAATAGTGACTAATCTCGTTTTTAGTTAATTTCATACCAAATTGTGTACTAACCATCACAGTTTTTGGGTCGTTGAACTCGAATTTTTTTAACTATTGCATTTTTTTTAACTGGTGAATAATTTCAATTCTAATAGTGTTGTGAAAATCGTGTACAATCCATCACAGATTTTGGGTCGTTTGATCAATTTTTAACCTATTTCGACTGATAAATAATCTCGATTTTAGTCAACATCTTATTAAATAGTGTGCTAACCATCATGGATTTAGGGTCGTCGGCTCTTTTTTTTTTTTAACCAGTTTCGACTGATGGATAATCTCGATTTTAGTCAAGTTCATACAAAATTGTGTACTAACCATGACGAATTTAGGGTCGCCAGACTTGAATTTTTTTAACTGTTGCGACATATGAATAATCTCAATTTTAGTCAAATTCATACAAAATCGTGTAATAACCCTCACAGTTTTAGGTTCGTTGGGCTCATATTTTTTTACTGTTGCAACCAACGAATAATTTCAATTTTATTAGTATAATGAAAAAATCGTTTACTAATTATCCCATACTTGGGGTCATTGGACTCTGTTTTTTCAACAATTTCGACTTGTGAATAATCTCGATTTTTGTTAAATTCTTATAAAACCGTGTAGTAATAATCACGGGTTTAAGGCCATCGGTCCCATATTTTTAACTAGTTGCAAACAATGACTAATCTCGATTTTAGTCAATTTCATACAAAATCGTGTACTAACTACCCATCACAGATTTAGGGTCGCCGGACTCGGATTTTTGAACTGGTGCATAATCTCGATTTTAGTAGTGTTAAGAATAATTCTTGTACTAACCATCACAGATTTGGGGCCGACGGGCTCAATGTTTTCAAAAGTTTCGATCGATGAATAATATCGATTGTAGTCAAATTCATACAAAATCGTGTACTAACCATTACAGATGTAGAATTATTGAGATTCGATTTTCCAAGTGTTGCAACTACTGAATAATCTCAATTTTAGTAGTTTTAGGACAAATCGTGTACTAATCATCACATATTTAGGTTCGTTGAGCTCACATTTTTTTACTATTGCGACCGATGAATAATTTCGATTTTAGTTAAATTATTATAAAACTGTGTACTAATAACCATGGATTTAAGGCCGTCGGGCTCATATTTTTAACCTTTTGCGAACAGTAACTACTAATCTCAATTTTAGTTAATTTCATAGAAAATCGTGTACTAACTATCACAGATTTAGGGCCGGCGATCTCGGATGTTTTAACCATTGAGAACGGTGACTAATCTTAATTTTAGTTAAGTTCATACAAAATCGTGTACAAACCATGAAAAATTTGGGGTCACCGGGCCCAGACTTTTTAACTGTTGCGAACGGTGAATAATTTTGATTTTAGTAAAATTCATACAAAATTGTACTAATCCTCACGGATTCAGGTTCGCTGTGCTCACATTTTTTTCACTATTGCGACCGATGAATAATTTCGATTTTAATAGTCTAATGAACAAATCGTGTACTAACCATCACATATTTTGGGACGTCGGGCTTGATTTTTTCAACAGTTTCTATCGGTCAATAATCTCGATTTTAGTAAACTTCATACAAAATCGTGTACTAACCCATCATGAATTTATGGTCACCGGGTTCATATTTTTTAACTGTTGCGAACGGTGACTAATATCGATTTTAGTCAAGTAATTAAAATCATGTACTAACCCTCACAGGTTTAGGCTCTTTGGGCTTATATTTTTTTACTGTTGCGACCGATGAATGATTTCAGTTTTAACAGTCTAATGAAAAAATTGTGTACTAATTATCACAGATTTGGGGTCGTCGAATTCGATTTTTTCAACAACTTCGACCAGTAAATAATATCGATTTTAGTTAAATTCTTAAAAATTGTGTACTAATAATCACGGATTTAAGGCCATCAGGCCCATATTTTTAACCTGTTGCAAACAGAGGCTAATCTCGATTTTAGTCAATTTCATACAAAATCGTGTACTAACCATCACGGATTTAGGGTCGCCGGTCTCGGATTTTTTAACTGTTGCGACTGGTGCATAATCTCGATTTTAGTAATATTAAGAATAAATCATGTACTAACCATCACATATTTGGGACCGACGGGCTGTTTTCAAAAGTTTTAAACTGTTTCGACTAGTGAATAATCTGGATTTTAGTAGTGCTAAAAATAAATCGTGTACTAACCACCACATATTTGGGACCGACGGGCTCAACTTTTCAACAATTTCGGCCGGTAAATAATCTCGATTGTAGTCAAATTCTTACAAAATCGTGTACTAACCCCATCACAGATTTAGTTCGTCGGGTTTGGATTTTTCAACTGTTGCAACTGGTGAATAATCTTAATTTTATTAGTTTAAAAAAAACCAGGTACTAATCATCACAGATTTGGGGTCGTCGGACGCAGTTTTTTCAACAGTTTCAACCGGCGAATAATCTCGATTTTAGTTAAATTCTTATAAAATCGTGTACTACTAATCATGGATTTAAGGTCGTCATACTCATATTTTTAACCTGTTGCGAACAGTGACAAATCTCGATTTTAGTCAATTTCATTAAAAAACGTGCACGGATTTAGGGTCATCGAGTTCGAATTTTTTAACTATTGTGACCGGTGAATAATTTCGATTTTGGACCGTCGTACTCTGGATTTTCAGTTGTTGCGACTGATTAATGATCTAGATTTTAGTCTAGTTTTTACAAAATCGTATAATATCACATATAGAGCCATCGAGATCAGATTTTTCAATGTTTGCAAGTAATGAATAATGTCGATTTTAGTCAAATTTTTACAAAACCGTGCATCAAAGATTTAGGGTCGCCGGATCATATTTTTTAACTTTTACGACGGGTGAATAATCTCAATTTTAGTAAGTTAATGCAAAATCGTGTACTATGTCACTAATTTAGGGGCGCCGGGATAAACATTTTCAATTGTTGCAACTGATTTCCATGAACAGTATCCACGGCGCTGCATCATTTCTTGTCAACAACTGATTCAAAATACAATTTGGTTCAGATCAAGATAAGATGAAAGAAGAAGTCACAGGGAGATCAAGAGGCCTCGTCTCGTCGGAAGAATGCAGTTGTTGGAAGGATTATTAACGAACTTAGTCAGTATGACGTAAAAAACAATCGCAACATCATCAAACGTTCTTCGTCAATTCAGTAAATGTATCATTTAACAACATTCCACTCAAAAAGCGTAGACAGACGTAATAAGGACAGCGGAATTTCTTTCGTCATAAATCAAGATCTCTAATCTCTAATCTCTATACAGAATGCATATACTATACTTATTTGCCTGACGATAAAATGTATGCAGAATGAACATCCTTTACAGAAAAGGTAAAAAAAATATCATTTGAACATCTATCCCATCTTTTCGACCAGAAAAGTCTCTCAATGTGGTCCAGAATGCTCCCTTCAACACAAAACTTTATCTATTGGATACCATTGTAGAATCTGAATACCTTTAGGCTTTTGTAGATTCAACAAAAAGTAGCATTTAAAAGCTGAATTAGAAATTTTACCACCAATGACATGACAAAGATAGCCAGATGCAACAATTTTATTTCTCATATGCAAAAGATTGATGCTGAATTCACATATTACTTACTTAGGAGGAAGCAAAAGAATGCTTACCTCAGTACTAAGAAAAAAAAATTGAAACTAGAATCGAAAAGTAAACGATGGAGAAAGACCTCCATGAGTTTGATCATATTTCTTCTTGAAAATTTAGGGCTTGACAGATTGAGGATGACGACGACTCAGCCTCTTCATCAATGGAAAAATATGATTTCTTTCCTATCAAATCAGCCACTCTTTTGGCAGGTCCAGAATCCCTAGGAGTCTCAGCAATGCACCTGCCAGTCCTAATTCTTGGAAGCAAATCAGGCACAATAGAAATGGTTGGCGGAGAACAACTTTCAGATTCTGTACTCCTATGAACTACAATCTCATTTGGAATTTCCCACCTCTTTTTCACCCTTCCCTCAGTACCCAAATTCTTTATTTCTGGACGCGATTTTCCAGCCGATAAAGATCGTTTCTTGTCGATTCTCTTGCTATCGTCTTGATCATTTTCTGGCAAAGACCTCTTTCTCATAGCTGATCCCTGATTATACCTACTTGCAACAACTCTACCTGGCCTAAGTGGCTTCTTATTAGTAGCAGCACCCGATTTTTCGCCATCTTTAAACAGTTTCTTAGGTTGAATGAAATTAACAATTGTATCATCTTTCTTTAGAATCTTTCTTGATGCAATTGTAGTAGCAGCTTGCCTTGAAGATTGAATCTTGGCAGCATTGGCCTTTCTTGATTTTGGACTAAGGCTTAAACTCTTTCTCCTCCTTTCTTTAGTTACTTTCTCTTCATCAATATCTTGTAGCTTCCAAAAACATGATTTTCTCCTATTTTGAATAGATTGAATTGGGGTAATAATAACAGAATCTTGCTTACCAATTTGTCTCGATTTCGCCCCGGAAGCAAAGATCTCAGCAGGCCCTAAACTCATTCCCCTTCTTGTCCCAGCAACAATCTCTGATGGACCCATACTAAGCCCCCTTCTCTGGACCTTGGATTTCGCCGAAATCGACAAAGGTTCAATCTTCTTCTTCTCCTCTGCATCTTTATCACTCTGTCTCTGCTCCATAAACTTTGCCTGAATTACCCCTTCCTCTTTTTTCAACAGTTTTCACAAATTTCTCAGCCTTTTCAACTTTCAAAGCCTCCAATCTTGAGGACAATCGCTTAATTTCCTTCTCAATTTCCTCAATTTCTCGATCAATCTTCTTATCATCACGAATCTCTCCTTCATTTACAGACTTCAAAATTGATTTCGCCTTAACTGAATTGATTCTTGATTTTTCAAGAACCCCATTTTTATGAATCGAAAAGGAATTGTTCTCAAATAATGGGTTTTGATTTTCTTTACTCGAAAATGAATCCAATGATTCAGTTGAACTCAGAAAATCAGGCTTGGAATGAGACCAAGATGATTTCAAGATTGCTGATGAATCTTCTGATTCTCCATTGTCAAAGGCATCATTATCCCAAATCTGAACATCTGTTGAATTAATTCCTTCTGGATATCGCAAAACACTCATTTTTCTCAACTGGGTTCTCAAGATTTGTATGAATTCTAATGAAAAAAAATAGAAAGAATTTGGAGTTTTTGATGAATTCTTTGGAGGATTTTCTTGTTAGTTACAGAGAGAGGATAATGGGAAAATTTATCCGAGAGTTTTTGTTTTTTTGAGTTTTATGACCGTTGGAGGAAAATTCTGGACGTTGGGTGTCCTCCGCTCCATCCTGGCTGTTGGATAATAAAACGGCTATTGTAGACGCTCCGATTTGATTTAAAGGTATAATGGGTCAACGGAGTGGGGGCTTAATTTGCTTTGATTAACGTAATCGTGGCGCGTCCATAACAAAAATATTTGAGTAGCCCAATAGAAGGCTTTCTGGCCCACCCTGGATATTGTGTTCTTCCTTTTTAAGAAACTAGTTGAAATTATAATACATTAGAGGCAAAATGTTATAAGCCTACTAGTGCCCCTTTTTTCTCTCTTCTCTCTTTTCCCCTGCTCTTCTTGCGTTTTTTTTTCCCACTGCTGCTGATCAGATTTGGCCATTGGCTCCAGCCAAAAGTCAAATCTTGATCTTTTTGTTCAGTTTTTATAACTCTTTTTTGTACCACGAATCATATGAAACCTTTTTCAAAGTTTTTTTCTTCAAAATTCAAGACGCAGTGGTTAGATGAGTCTTCACATATCTAGAATTTTTTTCTATGTTTCTAGGAGGATTTGTTCAACCCGGACTTGATCTGGGTCCTTTATCAACTTTTTACATCTTCCCGAGGCAATTTGTAGGACGGTTGATACGCCCATGGTCCTATAAATTGTCGACCCCCTAAGGAAGATGTTGAAAGTGATATTCTCCTGTCCCTATGGTTCAAGGATTGCGATGAAAATGCTTTGAAGGAGAAGATTATGTATTTGTTTAGTTGGCTAGTTTTTCCTAACCATCAAAGTTTTATTGGGTGTGTCTTTTGTCTGTTATCGTGATTTTTTAAATCATTGGATAACTTTTACTTTTTGTATTTTCAGATTTTCCTTTGATTGTAATGGCCTCGACTATTTGTGATTAATGGAAACACAATTTATTCAGCAAAAAAAAAATGTTATACATCTTTTTTTTAACGCCCCCCGAGGGCGGAACCCCATGAACGGGGAGATAGAACAACCCCATGAACGAGGAGAGAGCAACCCTAGATAAGGGAGAATAAAGCTCACCGCACGCTGGCGGAGGGTATCGAACCCGGGACCTCTCGGTCACGGGCCAAGCACCTGCCCACTGGGCCACGGCACCTGATGATTGTTATAATACATCTATTCTAATAAACTTTTAGAAATTTTGGAAAGAGGGGGCGAGATTTGAATTTAAAAAAAAACCCAGAGAAATGGACATTTTTTAACGGTTAAAATTGTTAATACAAACGGTTATATTGATGGATTAATCAAATATTTCATTACTATAGGATGTAGATTTCTAATGTACCTAGTAGCCTGTTTATTCAAAATGTTACATAAAACAAAGAAACATCACTGATAAACTTAATAAAGTTTACACTTTACACAATATAATTTGTTTTTAAGATAAAAGAACCCCAAGAACAATTGTTTTTTTTTATTTCTCCCATATTATTTCTTTTTATTTATTTATCGGGAAGATTAACCTATATATTAAAAGAAATAAAGGATATAAGAAGCGGTGAGCATATTTGAAGTGATAATCGCTATGTCTTTGATCAATCTCAAGTTGATAATCCATCAAGGCAAAGCCATTCACCAACAAAGAGTCTGTTGCAGTTGAGATTTGGATTCAAAGAATTGAAGTACTCAGTTGTTAAGTTGAAGTACTGGCCAATAGTAAAGCAAGTATCACCACTTTGTGCCCCATATATCTTGTCACATACCAATACTGTGTTACCAGCTGCTAGGTCAACAAGAAAGTAGCATTAATTCTTAAATATTCTTAATCAAAAAAATAATAACATCAATGTATGAGTATTGAAAAATTGATTTAGGCATAGCTACAGCCGCAAAAGGTAAGAGAGTTGTCTAAGTATTATAAGAAATAAATTTGTATACTAAGTGATCAATATATGATATTAACGCATGCCTCCTCACGATTAAAACTGATCATTTAGAGGGTGGAATTTGCAAAAATATCGGAAAATTACCGTTAAGAAGAAGCCTACTTTCAACCATGGAGATGATGAAGAGGAAAAAGAGCACAAAAACAAGGATGGTTGCCTTGTTGTATGCCATTGCTGGTGTTTTTTTATGTTCTTGAAAAAATGTTTTCTTCTTCTGTGATGTCTTTTGGAAAAGTTGAGAATATGATATTTATAGTTGGAATGACATTAAATCCAACCAATCGAAAAAAACAAAGAAGAAACAATGCTTTCCGAGTCTCACAAGGTGATTCACTTGCCAAATTATAGCTGGCAACATAGAGAAACTTATACATAGTTATTTTTCAATTATTGCTTGTGAAAAATGGTGAAAATGCAATATATATTTTATATTCCTCCCGTACAAAATTGAATTTCCACATTGTTATTCATTTTGAGGTTGAAGGGTATATACTACAAGATTGACAGAATATACTAAATAAAAAATATGTTTGTATTGTTGAAATGGCATGGCGAATGACACAAGGTCATTTTGGAAACAGAGCCAAAGTTTTTCATTATAGCTTTTGAAATGTAATATTATTCTTTACAGCCTAAATTGTCTTTTTGAAATGTATTATTATTCACAAATGAAAATCATCCTTTATCAAAAAACACTTCCATTACTAATTACAAATTTCCTGATGAGGCTAATCTTATGTCACACTAGGCAGAGCCTTCAAGAACTGGGAACACAAGTCATGAAAAATGCTTGTTATCTTCTTCTACTCTTATACCTTTTATGTTTGCCCTTAACTGTAAACCAAGACAAAATACAAATATATTAGGTTTGAATTAAAAGAAGAAAAAATATATATATTAGGATTCTCCCAACCCAAGGGGGGTTGGATCTCTTCTCAATTGCCAAAATAAAAAAGATGTTCTATCTATTATTCGCAATCATCTGTAATTTGGTGAAACCAACAAGGAAACTTTCCATTTATACACAAACTATTATTTCAGCAAATAAGCAGAACCAAGGACAAATGTGTCTTATTCCAGGAAGTATTATGTCACCAAATGCATAAAAAAAAAAGGAATTATCTGTTGATTAATTTACTTGCTAATAAAATCCAAAAAGGAAAATGACGGTGGAGATGAGAACTTTTTACCCCAAAAATAAAAAAAATGAAGACAGCAAAAACAGGAAAGACGGTAACTAAGAGCCGGTTAACTGAGATGTGAAATGTCAACCTCATCTGGGATTTTGAAAGTGGCTGCTGCACCAAACTTGCGAAATTCTTCAGCAGTAGACTCTCCATCGCTATCTCCATCGTCATGGTCATCACTGTGGTGACTTGCGGGATCGCGAATACTTCTAGATTTGCAATCAGGGGTGGCGAGCATCTTGACCTGGCGAAGGTGAGATATTTCGACTACAACTGTATCATCATCAACAGGGAGGGGCTGCTTCCATGGTTCCCCGTCGATCCTCATAAATGTATGCTCGGCTGCACCCTTATGGAACTCAAATCGTACTCGGTGTGCCTGTAGAAAAAAACACAATATAAAACATTAAAAACTCGAACATAAAAAACAGCAGAGAAAGTAACGAAGGAACTTGGAAATATCCTCATAAATATATGTTCTTCAGGAAGTAAAACTGAAACATATCAAACCTGAGATGTCTCGGTGTGGAAAGAAGTTCTTTACCAACTAAGTTGCTGCCTTGAGAGCCAAGGATAAAATAGATAAAAAAAAAAAGTGATAACCTGTGCTAGACGAGTGCCATGTCCCATTTGGAGCAAGCAAAACCAGACCATGCCAAGCATCTCTAAAGCCGACAACTTCAATCAGGCCATCATCCACATATGGTGCAGTCAAGTCTCTCTGTATATAGATCGAAGCAGTATAAATACATAAAACTACATAAAAAAAAAAAAATAGAGCTAAATTGAAGTGTGTTTGAAGGGCACATACATCATGGCGTTTACTTGTGCACGGTGTTCCCCAAGGGTTTAGTCCACCAGAGAAGCTCGGCAAATTTAGGCATATGATTGATCTGATACTGCATGTCCAAAGAAAAATACAAGAAAGGTTTACAAGGAAGGATTTAAGACACGAATTGGTACTTGTCTTTTTATCTGAATGCAATTGCGTTTGATCAGATATAAGACTGGATTTGGCCATTTTAGTTTTTCGATCTAATTTGAACGTTTACATTTGGGCTTGTTGGTAATACTAAGTTTATAGGTGTTATTAAAGATAAGGCTAAGGCCATTGACAGCTGCCTCGAAAAATGATAAATCACTATCTACCTGTGAGGAATATGAAGGTCTTTCCATTCACCATGCCTTTTCATGACCTTAACTTTTGCAAGTTGAGCTATGTTCCTGCATTAGGAATAAAATAAAAATTCAGCAAAAACTAGGCATTAAAACATTATGAAGAGAAACACACATTTCTGCTACCCATTTCGCTACTGATAAATGGGAGAATAGGGAGACCTAGAATAGATGTCTTTAAACTAGGTAAATTTGAACGACAATACCAACAATCAACAGGCGAATAGAATGTCTTCAAGTATTTTCATTTTGTTTCATTTTTTCATTTTTCGTTCAATGAATATTAATGTGCAATTTGCGCATCTTAGAATATTTACTCACTTTGAAGAAGGATGAAAAAGCGAAGCACAAAACCATCCTTGAGATCCCGCAATTTTTGCATATGTACTCTGAAATAGAGAAATCACGATTAGAAATAATATCAGGACCCTGGAAAGATATACTTCCATAGCAATCAAGAAATACTTCAATTTCTAAAACACACGGGGAAAAAAACCAGAGCAGCTTCTGAACAATATAAATCACATCCTTGTCTAATATTTCACACACACACACACAAACGCTCCATACACTACGAGAAAAAATCGAAGCCCTCTAATATTCATAACCTTTTCTTCCCATTACTATCAACTTGTGGAAGTCTGCCTATAACTTCATCATGAAGTTTCTATACCTAAAATACGGCAACTGCAGAAAGGTTTGTACCTGATTAGCCAGCTGATTTTTAAACTTTTCAGGATGTAGCTTCCTCTCAGAATGAAACGCATATGATACTTGTGCATCCATTCCTTTAAACATATAGATGTTCAGAAGAATATCAGAAACAGTATAACATTAACAAGCAAGAGGCACATGGAGATGAAATAAGCTAGTTAAAGATGCAAGAGAGAAACTAGTATAAGTAATTATCAGTTTAATAATGTTCTGGAAAACTTATAAAAGAAGAATAAACCATTGACATAGATAATAAAATAGAAATGCATATGATATTTTTCGGCATATATCGGCGGACAAGTGTGTGCTTCACAGTTCATAAGAGATTACGACAATTGGTCCAAGAGTTTTCAGGATTCGAAAAGAGGCTTTGTTTTATATTTAGCTCCTTCAAGAATGTTACGAGTATTTCATCAAACTCATACTACCATGAAAAACAAGTTTGTATTATAAGCAACAATTCCGATTAAGATGTAAACCAGAAAACAGAACACTGATAGCTTACCCATACTGAAGTAATTCCAGAATCCTCCTCGGAATGAAAGGCAACCTTCCTGAGAATATTCCAAGATATGCATGAGATAAGGTGAAAAGAATAAAATTAGTTAGTTGAAAGCGAAACCCTTTTCGAAACATAGAAGACATACTAACATGTGATCTCGAAACTAGCATACATCTTAATGCCCCTATAATAATTAACATCTCATTTGGGTGAATCCAATTAGTTCTCAACTAAAATCAATATGGAGATCTTGCACTCAATTCCTGTCAATTTGTTAGACATAAATAGAACAAGTTCATCAATTCAGACAACCAATTGTGAATGGTAGTCCTGACTGTTGGATATAATCATCTCTAAAATCCAGTCCACGTTGTAGGATAGGTTTCCAGAAAAGTAAGAACCAGGATCGTAAATGGTGAGAAGTCAACCGTGTACTCTGTTCAAAATCAGATTATATCTATGGCCTTAAGTTCACTAGAATACTACAGAGAATTTGGAGTATGTATACTAAACAAGAATGTTCTGAACCCACCCCACTAGGAAATTATGTAATGAAGGAAATTTTCTTTTCTGAGGTTAAAAGAAAAGTATCTTACCACATTGAGCTCATCTGACAAAGAAACTCGTTGGAATGCATGTAAAGAATGAGGCAACTCCAATGGAGCAATTGGATCACAAGAACCTGAAGTTGGTTCTCTCATCCTCATGAGAATGTGCCAACTGGATTTCAGTAAAAATTAGAGACAAAAGAAGAGCGTACTGTAAGAAAACTAAAGAACTCCTCGAATAAGATTATAATGGAGTTAGTTTCAATTGCAAGTGGATTTGAACTGAAACCTGTCAATCCTCATTTCCCGTGCGTTCCTTACTTGCTCCAAAAAAGAGACAACAGATTGACGATCAGTACCTGGATTTTTTTTCCCCTGCAAGATATGAAACACATGAAACCAAATTATCTCACATGAAACTTACTAAAATATTGACAACTACAGTAACAGCTCGTTTCATGTCATATTTTAATTAACAATTCTACCAAAGGGGGCCAAAGTTAAGCAAAATTTGCATACTCAATGAAAAAATTGAATGTAGAAGAACAAAACACTACCCAAAAAAGAAAAAAACATTCATTAAAACTAAATGCATGAGCAGATACAGTCCCGCATTAAACGGGGAAAAAGATAAGAGTTTCCTACCCAACCAAATGCAAATGGAAGGTTGTTTCCGGTACCCAAAGGCACAGTTGCAATTGGTGGTGGTTGAGATAATTTGAGATCAGAAACAACTCCAAGAAGCCAGCCAGCTGTACCATCACCACCTGCAACCTAATAAGTCGTGACCCTTTCAGATATTGAACAAAATAAAAATAAAAATGAAGGAAAAAAAACAGTCATCTTTTAGTAGTTGAACTCACAATTATTCTCAAACTTTCCTCAATCTTGTAAGCAAGTTCATCACCATTAAGTTTGAGCTTTTCGAGATTGAGATATAACCTTTGCAAGACACTATCAGGTGCTTCTTCCCCTAAATCAATAACCTGCAATTTATTCATGACGGTGCATTTTAAATGAGTGCCAATTTAGGTTTATAAGGATGGCAAGAAGTAAAACCTTCAAGGTCACGATAAACAGTCTATAGGATGCAAAAATACCTGCTGTTTGTTTAGGAGTGAACGGTAGGTCACAAGAAGATTGCCACCAAGTTGACCGCCACTTTTAGAATTGATGAATACCAGCACTGGACAGGAAGGTATATCCGAACATTTCTCAGGTTGAGCGTCAAGTACAAGTATATAGGTAGGAATGTAGAAGTCCTTCAAGATATGATCGGACTCGGAATTTGAATTTTCCATTTTGTCAACCGAAGTGCATTTCATCAAGGAATCTACTAGTTTTGCTTTTCTTGCCAAGTTACACCAAATACCTGCAGCATATGGGAACACGATTTCTAATGATTTCCGGTAATTCAAGAATATCAGGGAATACTAATACTTCAAAGTTCAAACTACTCATGGAACAGCACCCCAAAAGTCTGAAACCGAAATACAATGGTGCTATAGAATGTCTAATTCTCAAGGAACAGAAATTTTGGAGTTTCTTAAAACAACTGAATGTATTCCTAAATACATAAAATGGAAATCTGCTTTCCTCTTAATTCCTAGATCAAGACTTCAATCCCAGTTCCAAAGTCAACCTCACTATTACCACTAAAGAATTTCAATACAACCTAAAATTTCATATTGAAGCTATCAAGAACCATTCTTTCAGCAGAATTCATCCCAAAACTATAATAAAATTATAATAAAAAAATAAAAACCCAGAAACCCAAGATCAAATTATCAACATTACAAGGCAAAATTCACCAACAAATTCTACATAAACCCAAAACTCACTTTTTCGACCCATGAACATTCACTAAGATTACTTCAAAAAAGAAAGACATTCACTAAGATTCAAGGAAACAAGAAACTGTACCTAAGATAAAGAATTTGATTCCTTCCTTGTTGTAACACTCAAGTAATCACAATGGGAATATGCAAAACGGATAAAGATTAAAGAATAGTGTGGATAGAGAACTCTTGAAAAGAAAAGTGGGATCTAAATTGACAATGCGATCCACTTATAACGCGTGAAGTAAGATCAAGAAATTTGACCATCACAACTTTTCAAGATTTCTTGAGGGTGTAAAGTGGGAAGCTTCTAAATAGGGCAGTTATTAACTGATTATATATTCAAGAAAAGAATCGTAGAAAATTTGTCTAGTTTATGGGGCGTGGTGGGGACGAAGATTTGGTAGGGAATTTATTACCACAATTTGATCTGAATAACCTTTTTTTTTATGAAATATCAGAATGACCATATTCTTGTAATAATCACTCCTCAAGCAGTCTGTTAGTATCTCTTACCCATCTAAGTTTGTTGGGTGTGGCTTTTGTCTGTTATCATGATTTTCTAAACCATTGTATAACTTTTAATTTCTATATTTTTAGAGTTTTCTTTAATTGTAATGGCCTCGTCTATTTGTGATTAATGAAAACAAAATTTATTCAGCAAAAAAAAATCACTCCTCAAGCAATCCGTATCCTATGCGGAACTAATTTTTTCCAATATATACGGAACGCTTCAGAACAGGTATTATGAGATTAAAAAAACATGTGTTTTAATCTTAAAACATGTGTTCTGAGATTCAAAAAATATGTGTTCTGAGTATCAGAACATGTATTTTTTAAATTATTCTTAACCGTCAAAATTTTAATTCAACAGACGAGAAAAATTCCGTTCCGCACTGGAGCCGTGGCGCTCTTCAAGGCCTGAATTCATTTGGGGAATGGGGGATTTATAAAACGTTGGCTCCACTCCGGAACGGAGTAATTTTGCACGTGTGAAACATCTATTGTTCGTTGAATTAAAATTTTAACGGTTAAATTAATTTAAAACGAACATTTGTTCTATTTTTTACTGTGCGAAACACATGTTATAAATTTTTGAGATACTGAAAGTTTAGACCGGTGTTGATCTTATGACCTCAGTCATAATTAATTTTCAACATTCTGGTACATAGAATAAAAACCTTCTAGTGAAAATGGAACATGTTTTACGTACAATTCTCTTTCGGTCTTCCCAAATAATAATTAAAAAAAAAAAGTAATCTGCCGAGATAAAACGAAATTTCAAACTACATAAATAAGATCCTTCTAGTAGAAATGCTGTATATTGACTATATGGTTTGCCGGAGTTGGTTGACCTCGTGGGCTGCTTATTGGCTAGTG
Source organism: Vinca minor (assembly GCA_026122235.1). Lineage (NCBI taxonomy): Eukaryota > Viridiplantae > Streptophyta > Magnoliopsida > Gentianales > Apocynaceae > Vinca > Vinca minor. The sequence goes on from JAOCZM010000291.1 coordinate 6,130,173, forward strand.
ATTTTGGTAAGAGCTGACCCTCGATTATTACCTAAGTCAAATTGGTGAATGATTTTTTTTTTCTAAATAAAAAATTATATATTAATCATAAAATAATTGAGGTCATTACAATCAAAAAATAATTTGAAAATACAGGAAAATAAAAATTATACAATGGTTTAGACAACCATGATAACAGATAAATGCATACACCCCGGGACTGGGTAAAAAATACTTATAATAGTAGAAAAAGTAAATACATAATAAAATTATTCACACATCTTCTTCGTAATCCTTGAATAACGGTAGCAAGAGAAGCTCAGTTTCAACATTTTTTTTAGAAATCAACAATCTACAAGATAATGAGTGTATCAACCGTCTAGTAGATTGTCTCGGAAAGATGTAGAAAACTCAGAAAGGGCCCATAACAAGACCAGGTTGAGAGAATCCTCCAAGGAGAATCGAAAGAAATTACATATCCTGGAAGGATCTGAAGTAAATTTTGCATCAGTCTTGAATTTTGAAAAATAATGTCTTGAGAAAACTTCATTACTATTTACGGACAAAAGAAGGAGTGAATACACAAAAAATGAAAGAATAATGGCTAGAACCAACCAATATCCGATCGAAAGTTGAAACTTTTGGTTGGATCTATTCATGAAAGGTGAAAAAAATGAAAAAAAAAAATCAAGAAGAAGAAGAAAAAGAGAGCAAATAGTAGAGAGGTAAAAAGAAGACTTCGTTATCCAAATTGGTGAATGAGTTGAATGTAAATAATTGATACAAATTGAAATGAACCATATTTATTTTTTAGTATTATTATCACAATTATAGAATTCCCACTGGTGTTTCACGTGGAGACATATTTAATTTTTACACATACCGAACAATGCACGTGTTATATAAATAATACAAACAAATATATTTATGAAATCGGACTTTTTTTATTCTCTATTTATTTCTTGTTTCACGTGCCAACAAAAACAAACTACCTACATTACAAAATATTTGGTTTTTTTTTAACATATTCTGAATTATTTGCAATGTTTAAAAAATTAATGCATATTTATTGTAATTTTCCAATTTTATTCTTAATTAATTAATCATTAATAATAATTTTTTTAATCGTTAATTAGAGTAATTTTAGACTTTTTCTTTCATTGTGTAAAATTGAAAATATTGCAAACAATTTGGGAACAGAGTTAGTAATACTCCACCCATATTCTAAATTGAATTTCTATACTTTTGGTACCTCGGTATTCAGTGATTCGAGTAATTCAATTGACATTGCAATGGACATGCTATGAGAGGTCACAAGCGAGATGAGTAACAATCAACTACGACACTGTCTCTTGTCATTGAATATATATACCTAACTTACATAAAAATTAAGAGGAGTAGTTTAATAATATATAAGTTGCAATAATATCTTAAATATAAGATGATCCATGTTTTAATAGAGTTTGCATCCCTTATATAAGAGACTAATTATGGAAGTTGAAAGAGAAAATATATCTATATTGAAAAAGTGAAGAAATTAAAACATAAAGTAGAAATTAAATAAAAAGGGAATAATATTTTTGTAGTTAATAAGCATGAGATTAGATAATTTGTTAGTGAGAATTTTGTTTTCTAAATTTAAAAAAAAAGAAGGTGAATTATATCAAAGTGAAAAACTTATCAAATTTCAGATGGAAACTTGTGCATCAAACAACCATGATCCACCTAATCCATAAGATTTAGAAGAAAAAAAATTATCATCTAAGGGTCAAGGCTGCATTTAGACAAGCTTTTTTATCCGATTTTCAAAATTAAACGTTTTCGAGCTTATATATATTTTTTTAGTACAAAAGGTTAGCCTAGTTAGTAAGAGGTATGAAATTTAATATTTTCTGTTAGAATTCAAATATCTTCCAAGACGTAAATCTCGCCTAATGGTTCACCCTCTTGGATGATTTGTGATTTATTGAATTTACTTAGTACACTTGTTGTCAGCAATTGTAGAGTTGTTTGGGAAAAAAAACATAAATTTTTAGATATCATTTTTCTTCTCACAATAATTTAACTTTTACGAAAAAAATAATATTTTCAAATATAACCATGTCTAAACTTGGGAGCAGTTGGAAGAGCACAGCCAGGTATTAACTATTGTGATTTTAAAAGGCAAAATTCTAATTCACTTTTCTTCCAGGTATTAACTATTGTGATTTGTATACTACTAATTATATTTAAGAGAGTAATATTGACATTTTGACTAAAAAAATCTTATTTTTGTCTTCCTTAATTTTCGCTACATATTTTAAACCACCTATATTAAGAAATTGAGGGAGTACTTAATTAAATATATTTCATCATTACAATTGTGATGAAATAGGGCAAAAAATCTTTTGTCCAGATTTTGTGTCCTATTCTCTATCCTATAAATAAGAATTATCATGTGTTAATTTTTTCATTGAGGGTTTCAACATTTTTGTTTGGGTATAGTTTTTTAAATTAAAAATCTAGCATGTGGCAATTTTTTTGTTGATGAGAAATAAAACAGAATATAGAATTGGGACAAACGATGATTAATCATTATATCTGAGTTCAATTTATAATTCTTGAAGTGAGACTGGAGGGCTTAGATCAATCAGGTAGAATGAACGGTGTAGATTCCTTCTTCTTCAAAGGGTTTCTCACACTATATAACTGATACTCACTTCGTCATAGAATAGCTATGGTAGTTTTTAATGGTAATTCTTTAGTTCTGAAATCTTTTACGGAATAGGGTTTCACACTAATTGCGTCTTAATTCCAGTTTTAGATCTTTGAGTTAAATCAATTAGTTTGATTCAGTTTTCTCTTTTATTATCCTCCTCTTGAAGCATTAGATTTTGCTCCCAACCTGCACATACGAGATTCTTGTTACATTCTTGGAGATCTCCAATTTATCTTTAAACTAAATAGTAAAATTTAATGGAGGGCTCGAATTTGTTGATCTTACTCAAAATGTGTTAACATATCAATAAATAATTTTAATTTGGTTTAAAGTTTGGTCTGCAAAAAATGGCGTATGCTGCGCGACCCTCCGAACGGCTCGACACCGTTCACTCGAAAACCTTTTTAAGAGGCAAAATAAACGGGACTTTTCATAGTGAAAGAAGCACAGAGTCCAAGCCGGAACCCAAACCGCCCTGGTTTACACAAACCGGACGGTTTAGCTTTAATTTTTAAAAAAGCGCTGCCCCACATATTCATCTTCTCTGAAAACCCTCGTCGTGAATTTCATTTCCGAGCTGATGAATTTTTGTAATGCGTAAAGTGATCGGCAAAGAACATTAATTCCACTAGCGAATCAACCACCATAAAGGAGACCGAAAGTTAATCGGTGAGGAGATCTTTGATTTTTCGATAATGATATTATGCTATTGTTTGATTTTTTGGTTACATCAACTCAATTGATAGTTTTGAATTTTAATTATTATTATTGTTTGGTAATTTAAATAGCGGTATTCTGATTTCGGATGTTGTTAATTTGATGCGGTTGGATGTCACAAGTATAAAGCTAACTTCAATGTTAATTCTTATAATTTTTTTGCGAAAATATGATATGATTCGTCTTTTTTTCTTTACCATTTCTGCTTTTTCATTTTCTTTTAATTGGCGCCAGTGACTCAGCCTGGCTAAACAAGCCACGGCCTAGTTGTGTTTGGATCTTTTGTGACACTCCCTGTAACGCTTCCGGTAACAATCTAATTATGGAAACGGTCTTTCGTATATCCTAAGCAAGATAAACCATAGATGTGAACGAGACTATAATTAGGATTCGGTGTGATGTAAAAGAGTGACACTATATAGTTATGGTGGTGCGGGCACTGGTTCTTAGTTGACAAGGCTGAAACTTTAAAAAATATGCATAACTTGTATCTAATGAAGGCTATCTTGATTTTGGTTCAGTAAATTATTCAATCTTTATTGTGATCTTCATTAATCTCTACTTATGAGAGTAGTCAAAATTGATTTGTCTCTGCCATGTGTTCTCAAGGATAGTGGAGATGTCAGGGGAACGTAACAAGGATAGTGGAGATGTTGACGGGAATGTGTCAAGCTCAGTTACAGAAATAGAGATGAGTCAAACAAAGAAGAAGAAAGGATTTTTCTCGAGAATGTGGAATGCAATATTTAGATCACATGGAGACGATTTTGAGAAAAGATTGCAGCATATATCGAAGGAAGAAGCTGCTGTTCTTACCAGAATTAGAAACCGTTCTCTAAACTGGAGGAGGATCACTAAGCATTTCATTTTACTCTCTATACTTTTGGAGGTGAGTTTCCTCTGTATGATGTTTCTATCAGGCACTTAGAAGTCAGATGATTATGATTTTGAAGTTCGGAGTTTGCAAGCTGTGATTTGTCGAAATTATTCCTTTGTGGATATCACTTTGCTTTTGATAGATCGTGCTTTCTGTCAAGTTCAAGAACTATTGATAATCATGTATTTCCCTGATCCAATGTAACTGCAGCTACTAGGATTGAGTCTACATATGTTCATATATAATGAGATCCAATGTATCTCGTCTTATAGGAATGAAAGGGATCTTAACAGCAGATCTATATTTTGATGGATTCATCTTGTTGACCCCTATGGATTACTGGAAATACAAGTTACTTGAGCTTCATTGTTTTGCTTCTACCACCACTTTCTCCTTGGAAGTAACCTTTTGTTTTTGGTAAAATTCCAATTGCTATTGCCAGGTAATTGCAGTGGGTTATGCTATCATGACTACAAGAACTCCAGATTTGAAATGGAACATGAGGGCGGTGAGAGTTTTGCCAATGTTCCTTTTGCCCGGCCTATCATTTCTTACCTACTCAACAGTTAGTAGCCTCAACAAGATGTGTAAGTATTTGGAGCTCCCATATAGTAAATGCTGGCGACTCTTTACTCTTGTTTGTCCCTATTTTCTTCAATGTTTTATTTTTTATTTTCTATTTTTTGGGGAGTTGGTTATAAATATCCTCAAACTATTTTTCTATTGCACAAAATTCCCATAAATTTTGTTTTCATTCTATTATATCCTTCACCTATTTTCCTGCCTCTCAAAGTGTTAATCTTACAATATGCTCCTGTTTGTTGGGAGAAATTATTTGCAACCAATTGGAAGTTCTTCACTGTTTCTCTGACACAATCGTACGTTGTACTGTTGAAACTTCTGGTTATGATAAATACTTAATGAATCTTTGTGCTCTTGCTAGATATCATCCCAGCATGTCTGGCTCCCAATCGATGGTATCTGGAAAGAAAGATTTCTTAAAGATACTATATACTTTTGACTTTCTGGATATAAGTTTAAGTCATTCTGTTGGCATGATGATCTTGTAACGTAGGTGTAGCAAGAATATAATAATAAAAAAAGGTCGTACCCAGTGCACAAGGCTCCCGCATCAACAGGGTCTGGGGAAGGTTCCGATGTACGCAGCCTTACCTTTATTTTTAATAAAGAGGCTGTTTCGGGGTTCTAACCCGTAACCTAGCGGATAGCAAGTAAACACTTGACCATCGCGCCAAGCACGAATATGCAGTGCATTATTTTAAAATTAGTTTAAAAAGCTTTTGCACTTCAGAGAGAACTCTTTTGACTTTTGGGAATGTTTTCTAGCCTGTTGCAATTAACTAGGCCGATTTATTTCTGAAAATCACTTGTATGATCGTTTGTATTACTTCTGCATTTGCCCTGGTTAAAAGATTACAGTTGTCTAGCTGAAAGACGATTGTAAACAATGTAAAGAATAGATTGGGGGCAGGGGGAATGCATTTTCTGTTTTCTTTTTTTCTCTGTTTTGAAATTATGACCAGAGATATAGGCGCTCGTTTTTGCCACATATGATAGAGGTGCAACCATAATCGCAACTTATAAATTTTTAATTGTTGCTGATCTTGACATTTGCACTCTTGACAGTTGATCGGAAGGACCAAAAATCCCTGGAGAGGCTTAGAGCCGAGAGGCAATCTAAGATTGATGAACTCAAGGAGAAGACGAACTACTACATCACACAACAGCTCATCCAGGTGATGAAATTTGTGTTTGATGCATTACTTTGTATTCCATACTAATGCATGAAGGCAATGAAAGCACAAACTTACATGTCCTCTTGACTTCTTTTCTCATATCTAGCTTTGAATTGTTCAAGTTGGTTCTTTTTCTTTTCACTGTAGTTTCTCAGTCATTCATATATAATTCATGCTGATTTATCCATGCATTCTGTTATGCCTTAATGCAGAGGTACGACCCTGACCCTGCTGCTAAAGCTGCTGCTGCATCCGTTCTTGCTTCAAAGTTGGGAGCAGACTCTGGCCTGAAGGTTTATGTTGGAGATGATTCCAAGTCCACAACTCCTGTAGGAAAAAGCAATGATGTAGAGGTCATGCCATCTAGCGGACTTCGGAACAGGAAACAGTCCCATACTAGAGGAGTCAGCAACACAGATAGTACAGCATTGCATCCTCTTGAAGAGGAAATGATTCGCCAAACAGCATTTGCTGCCGCTGATATTTCTCAGCATCAGCAGATTGTTGTTGAGCATCACGATCCAACTAGCTCTACTACAAATGATGGCGGATGGTTAGCTCGGATTGCAGCTTCGCTTGTAGGAGAGGACCCGGCTCAATCATACGCGCTAATATGTGGCAACTGTCATATGCATAATGGTAATTGTTAATACTATGAATCATCAGATATATCTATGTTGAAAATGAGTCAACTACCTTTACCTTTTCTTCTTTCAGGACTTGCCAGGAAGGAAGATTTCCCATTCATTACTTACTATTGTCCTCATTGCAATGCCCTAAATCAGCCAAAGCAACATGGTGAGCTAGTTGCTGAATCCAATCCTCCCCGCATGAGTTCCTCGGCAAGTGTGACTGATCTTGATCTTTTGAAGAACCCTCGTGTTTCCACAATCGAGGCAGTATCTGGAAATGCTAGTGGGGCAAGGACAACAGAAGCTGAGAAAGTTCTCTCTGATGCTTCGGGTAGTTAATAGAAGCTCGATTTGTAGATTGGGTTCTCTCTTTATTTCGCCTTCGTGGTACCAGAGGTAAATCGCATTATCATCCTTATACATGAAAAAGCAGCTTGCGGATGCAAATATCAATGATTGGTGCATGATCAGGATATCCAGTTCCGCTGAGTGTAGAGTGTAAGCAATGTAATAGTTGCTTCGCGTGGTTTATATGGACTTTGGCACAAGGATGCAGTTCGTTTCCTTTTTCTTTTACTGAATTCCTGGCTTAATTAGCGTGAAATTTTGTTTGGTCTAAAATGAGTTTCTTGGCATTCTTCTCCCTCTGCAGAACATCATTGGGGTCATTGGATCGCATGATTCAACTACTAACACCAATATAACTATGTTTTTATAGTCTCCAAACATCACTGGGATCATTGGAAAGGATGATTCTACAACCAACACAAAATAGGTATTTTAAAGTCAAATTAGCTATTTTATTATATATAATAAAAAAAAATACCCCCCTCGGGTACTATCTCTATGATATTCCCCGGTGACACATAATTTCATCTCAACCTTCCAAGAAATAGTGCCAAAAACAGATCTTTCTCTTTTCTTTTCTTTTTTTGAAGTCCCAACAGGGCGTACATCCCAAGAGGGAGAGAGTAGCACCTCATAAGAAAAGGAAGAGATAACTCTAGAAAGGGATACAATTTAAAACATATCCCATGCGCGAGGGAGGGTATCGAACCCACGACCTCAAGTTCGTGGGCATGCTTTTCTCTTAAGAGATCAATCTATCATAAAGTGATTTGAGGGCAAGCCGAAATTAGTTTTCCTATGAGAAGAAAATAAAAATAAAAGGATTGAGATCCAATCCCAAGTTCGTGGATGAGGGCAAGGGTGTGGTGATGGCCGCTCTTCCCATAAATTTTTTAAATTTGCACTATAAATTTTTAAAAATTTGAAAACATTGCTAATAAAATTACTCTTTGCCCCAATTTTTTTTATAAAATGTTTACCATTCACTCCTTAATCAGAACTTTCTGACTTTCTCTCTACCTAGGGCTCCTATCTCCTCATCCTTGTAGGCGGGATACTTAAGGTACAAATATCTATTTACATCCGCACATACAAATAAAATAAAAATTTTGACGGCTGATATTAAAATGCCTATTTTGAACCATTGCTATTTTGAGTTCAAAATAGATATTTTAATATCATCGGATCGAATGATCCCTAACCGACATTCTATCCACATGTGCAGAGGAAAACAGGGTCTCCAGATCATAACAAATTGCTCAGTAGAAGCTTACCACAAGTTGCATGTGCATTACTGGAATCTAGTTTCATAACTTTTGACAGAAATTGAATCCTCACTCTGTTGTAGAAGCAAAAGTTATCACAACAGTAACGGTTGTAAACAGATCTCCCACTAAACTATATAATTAAATATTTGTTTCCTTGCTTTATGGTTATGCTTTCTCTTGCACCAATTCATGGAGATAGAGAGACTGAAAGAATCCCTATATGAGGGTAAGTAAAGATTGAAATGCAATTAAAGCTTCCAAAAATGAATAGATAATTAAAGAGGGGGAAAGAACAGAACTACAAGAAAAGAAAGAGGGAACACTCTTCAAAGGCATTTCGAAGTAATGAAAACTTTAAAGGCTGTTTGGCTTCTTCTCATTTCCCCATTCCTTTTTTTTTTTTTTTTTTTTTTTGTGTGTGTCTCTCCTCGTGTTTTAACATTTTTTTGACATAATTTTGGGCAATGTGAAGATTATTCTTTACCTTTTAGACTCCTTGCTCTTCTGTTCCTACAAATTCGACTCTATTCACTTTTATGGTTTACTTAGTACAGTCAAAAAAATTAAACTGTAAAAAAAATATTACTAAGAAAAGTTGTTCTGAAAAAAAATACTAAAATGTGACATTCTTAAATGTAAGACTTTCAAGATAAGTAGTGAAAATTAAGGAAGCAAAATATAAGATGTTTGTTAATCAAAATACTAATGTTATTATCTTAAATATAACTTATATGCTACTAATTATATTTAAAATAATAATATTGATATTTTGTTTGAAAAAATATTTTAATTTTGGCTTTTTCTTCTGAAAGTTTTATATTTAGGAATGGAGGGAGTATTAAGTTTCGGAGGTTATCATTCGTATGAAAGGGGGAAATGGATTTATAAACTTCTTTCCTTTTGCTTGTTTGGATGTGATAAATAACATATATAGGGATAGCTTCAACTAGCAATGCCAATATATTTTTATCTTAAAATAATTGAGGAGGTTTTATTTGCTTTAATAGAATTAGTGGTGTAAGATATATTTAAGAGAGTAATATTGATATTTTAACCAACAAAGTACTCCCTCCGTCCTAAATTATCTATCGACTTTTACAAATGCACGGGTATTAAGGATTTGATAATTTTGATGGTAAAATATAAGTAAATGTCTAAAATACCCCTCATTAATTTTATTAATCTCATTCAAAATTTATGTATTTCTCTCTCCTTCCTCTCACACAATATCCAACTACCTCTTAAATATGTGTTGGAAATTGATCATTTTAATTAACTAGGAGTATCAATGAGGAGTTGGAAGAAGGATAAAATTGGAAAAATTGTCATTAATACACACTTTATTTAGAAATTGGACAGTTAATTTGGGACAAACAAAAAAGAAAATATGAACAGATAATTTGGGACGGAGGGAGTACTTGTTTTTTACTTTCTTAATTTTCGTTATATATTCTAAACGACTCATATTATGAAATGGAGTGAGTATATAAAAGTCCTTAGGAGGCCATGTTCGAATCCTTTTGTAATTGTTGGCACAAAAAATATGGTCGAATGTCGAGTTAAAAAGCTCAGCTGACCAGACATTTTATTCACTCTCGAAATTTCTCTTTACCATATGATTTACACATAGAAAATGAATAATTCGACAAAATATACGTTTATTAAATATAATTTATCACGCAAGAAGCCTGTCTGGAGTCTAAAGGACCACCTTACAACTCTTATTTGTTTCGAGAACAAAGACAGCGAACACTCGCCTTTTCTTCACTGTGTCATTAATAAAACTCTCCCTCTCTCGCTCCGTCCCTTTAACAATGCAGTCTTCCTTCTTCACTTTCCTCATGAGATATAACTAAGAACTCTCCAGAGAAATTAACAAGGAATCAAAGCTTCAATGGAGTTCGACCTTGAAACCCCATTACCAATCTCCATTGAATCTCTATATGAAAGATTAGTTTCACTGTTTGATAATGAATTTGATCATATGCCTTCTTCTCTTATATACCCTCCTCAAAGAAGTGAAATTGTGTCATTAATCTTTAATTTTTCTAGAAATTTTGATCCTTTGTTATCATACCTTGCCATTAATTATCTTGATCGATTCCTCTCTTCCCAACAACAACAACAACAACCCATTTCTTCGGTATGTAATAAAATTTTCATTTCAAGACACGATTTTGTTTGTTGCAAAAAAAAAAAAAAAAAAAATATATATATATATATATATATATATATATATATATATATATATATATATATATATATATATATATATATATATATATATATATATATATATATATTTTATTTTATTTTTTTTGTTGAAATATTTTGTCCCCATTAATGTAGGAAGAAGAGAAGCCATTTGTCCCCAAACTTGTTGCAGTTTCTTGTATTTCTTTAGCAATAAAGATGAAGAAAACAGATTCCTCTGTTTCTCATTTTCAGGTTAGTAAACTCTTTTTTTGTTACGAGTCAAACACTCGACTATTAGTTAGCCGAAGTTGATAATGATAGTTTGTTATTTTTTTTGGTAGCATGATGGTGGGATTATATTTGATTCAAGAACAATTGAAAGAATGGAATTATTGATTCTTGGTGGTTTAAAATGGAGAATGAGGTCCATTACACCTTTCTGTTTCATCAATTTCTTCATCACATTGTTCAAATTCAAAGACCCTCATTCAACAAATGCCCTCAAAGCAAGAGCTACTGAAATCATATTCAAAGCTCAAAATGGTACATTATTTACATTATATTTTCCCACTACTTTCTTTAATTAATCATAATCATAATCCAATATTCATAATAATAAAGTTTTTATTTTTTTCTTGCAATGTAGATATCAAATTGTTACATTTTAGGCCATCAATTATCTCAGCCTCATCACTCCTCTCTGCTTCTCATGAATTGTTCCCATTACAATTCCCATCATTTAAAGATTCAATCTTGAAATGCTCATTTGTGAATAAGGTTAGAATCCCACAATTCTTTTCCTCTTGTTTTAATCCAAGAACCTATATTATGGACTGAAATGAAATTATTACTATATGTAAACAGGAAGATTTTGTAATGTGTTACAATGTGGTTCAAGAAATAGCAATGGAAGGTTATAAGTCAGTATTGGATATGGTTTCCAGCTCAAATACACCGATAAATGTGCTTAACATGCAGTACTGCTCCACCACATCAAGCTCAGATAACGAGCAGAGTCAGAGGAAGAAGACGACTGAAGAAGAAGACGATTCATTTAGGCTTGAGAAAGACCTTAAACGCCGAAAGATTAGCGGCTTCTTTAGGAGCACTGTTACTGCTGGCTAAGCTGATTTTTTATTTATTAGTCAAATAAATATGTACTCCAGACTCGAAATAATAGGTTCGAAAATAGGCAACTAAGAAAAAAAAATTTATTGTAGTTTACTACTGTTAGTCAACGGTTAAAGTAGTAAACTTTTTTTAAATAGGCATGAAAATAATAAGCATGTTTTCAATTATAATTGATAGTGTTTGTGTAAGTTTATTGTCAATTTAAACTCCCTTCAAGCGCTTAGGTGGTGATATTCACCGGAAGAGAGGTTAAAATTGATTAGAGGCTTACATCCATAATAATGTTAATGCTGAAACACATTGGTCATTTTAACGCCCATTTAATATACCCAATAAAAAAAAGAAAATGAAAAAAAGATGAATTTGATTTAAAAGAGGGAAAAGCTAATTTGATGAAGCAACTGAAACAATTGATGCTGCAGAAACAGAAGTGGGACTACATTGGAGAGTGACTCTAGCTTTTGCCTCAAAGAACTCAACATGAAAAAAGATAGCCTAAATGGCTTCTTACTTACTCGCTAGTGGAATGACAGTGATGGAAAAAAATCAAAAGAGAGACCAGGGTTGGGAATTTGAGGGATGAGGAAATGGGACTTTTTTACCCTTCGAATCATGTGCGAAATATTTTTTTTTAATTTTATGTGCGAAACATGTGTTTTGTAAGGTAAAAAAATAAAATATGTGTTCGTTTTAAATTAATCTTAATCGTCAAATTTTAATTTAATGGACGAAGAAAATTCCGCACGTGTGAAATTATCTCGTTCCGCACTGGAGGCAGCATCACTTTGTGGAAGTCTTTTAGCTTTTACTTATTTTGGACATTAACTATTAATTTTTCTTAAGAATGCACTAAACCAAAACTAGTTCAGTCCAAAAAATATTTCCAAAAAAAGGGGTAATTTTATTAGAAAATTATTAAAACAATCTTGTTTTCTACTGTTATTGGGTTTATTTGTCGTCTGGGCCCGGAAAAATTTAATGGTTTTTTTTTTTTTAAACGCCCGAGGGTGGAACCCCAAAAGGAGAGAACCAACCGCAAAGCGGAGAAGAACACCTTATAAGAGGAGAAGAGTACCCTAGAAGGGAGACAATTGAAGCTTACCCCATGTTTGGGGAGGATATCGAACCCGGGATCTCTCGGTCACGGGACGGCCAATGCCCCACTGGGCTATTGGACCTTTGATAAAAATTTAATGGTTAGTTAAGCTATTTTGTTAGTAGTACTTCTAATATTTCTGTTTTTGTAAAAAAGTATATTATTTATTCCAACTTCCAAGAATAATGTTGAGGTTTGGTGCTCTTGTGCTGGGATAAAATTTGGCAGATCTAGGAACTTTTTCATAGAATAAAGAAAGGGATATTCAATTTTTAATTTATTACCTGATAAAAGGTATTTTAAGCTATTTATTTTTATTATTTTCACGAAAATTGATGAATATTGTTTTATCATTTAGTCGTATTTTTTTCTTTTTGGAAAGTATATCACACTGTTACAATATAATTATACTATGAGATGGACATTGCCTCTCACGAGCATCAATGTTGAGACAAGGCCCGTAAATGGGTATAGTTTATCTCCGTATTCGACTCGAATTTGAAAAAACGATCCGAATTTAATAAGGACATCATATTAGGGATGATAATAAGGTCGGGTGGGAACAGAAACCATGATCTCCAGTCCCAACCTCACATCTCCCTTCCCATCCTCATCCCCCAGTCCCAGCCCTATCACTTTGATGAATGAGGATCCCATCCCCAGTTCAGGTGGAGGCCCAACCCCAACTGGGAAAATATTTTCCCTAAATCCTCACGTTCGTCTTAACAGAGACATCGACTAAAACAAATAGGGAAATAATATAAAATTGTAAAATAAAATATTTAATGCAGATAAAACTAAATAGCATTTTAGACGGGTCATGCGGGGCGGGGCTAGTCGGGATGGAGGATGGGAATATTATTTCACCCGCCCCCGTTAGTGGGGTCATCCCACCCTGGTTTAAACCGGGGAATCCCGACCCAATCGGGTTGGGGCGGGCCGGATCTCCAATTAAACGGGGTCCATTGTCATCCCTACTCATATACTCGCATCCGAATACATATAAGAGTAATAAAATAGTTGCAGGTATAAAATATAAAAATCAGATCCGTTAGTCCCTGATTCGTTTATGCATATATTAATTATATATAGTAAATAAATAAGTATATATTATATAAATAATTTGTTTAAACTTTGTATCAATTCACATCTAAGGCTATATTTTACCCTAATTACAGCATTATGTATTTTATTTTGAGAAGGCTTCTAAATATTTATATTGAAATATGATCGAAATTCTTGTTATGTATTTTTTTTTTAATTTTGAACTTTGAAAAGTATTATGATTATGGATTGTATTCTAGTTTGTAAAATTATTTGTGGATTGAAGTATAATTGGGGTAAAGTAGCATATGATATGTAAGATTATTAGAGTAAACAAATATATTTTTAATTAACCAAAATAGAAAAAAAAAATGTGGAGGATTGGACTTTTTGAAACGTATACATCCGAATTCGAATGGATGGATATGGTAACACATGTTATGGATCCATTCGGATCCAGATTCAAATTCGGTAAAAAAAGTTAAAAACGGATCTGGAACTGGAATAAACAATTCCGTATCCGTTTGTAGGCTTAGTTGGGAGACAGTTCAGCCAACAATAAGCATTTTTATAATTTAATTAATGACTTCGATGCTCATCCATGTTACTTTTATATTAAATTCTATTAGTAGAACTACCTAAAATGTAAAGCAATACAAAGATATATGGTTCAAAAAAGGCTGTTAGGAATTTATTTATTTTTTTTAGTTGGAGTTTTTGCTACTGTATTTTAAATGTTCATAACAGGGAAAATAGGGTGCTGATCCGTGGGATCGCCCGTTAGCCCGCAAACTTGATCGCCATTAATTCGGTGGCCGGCCCGTAGAAATTGGGCCAAATCGGGCATTATCCGTTTTTGAGTACTCCACAATGGATCAGGCCGGACCAATTTGGTCCGCTTGGATTGAAATAAAAGTTTTGCCATATTTGGAGGAACCCCAGAGGTTTCCTGGATTCATTTTTTGAAAATGTGGCGCAAGAAGGGAATGAAGACGTTTGGAATTTGTGAAGATCTCACACGACAAAAGCAAGTGGAGTTTGTCTACAGTCTCCATCACGGCAATGGCATGAGGGACATGTCCACTTCACCGAAATTAGCAGAATTTAAGGCGGGAAGTCACTTTCATAAACAGCTGTTTAAAACAGGAGATCAAGAGGGAGAGTAAGGACATTATCATCAACCCTCAACTATAAACACACTAACTGAGAAATTGAGATTCCACTTAGTTACTTGTGGTATTTCTTACATACAATATCTATTACTCATCAAAATATTTGAAGAGAAAAAAAACATTACTACTAATACCTATGGCAGAATAAGAAAATACATTCAAGGCAAATGCAAAAAGAATCATGTGTCCTTTAGGGATCCAAATCTTTTGATGAAGTGGTACTCTTGGAGTTTGATGAAGTATTTGAATTCTTGCTTTCGGTTTCAGAAGTCTGGTTTGATGATGATTCGGTGAAGAAAACAATATGTTCTTGGTTATCTACAAACAGTTGGAGAGACCGTGGCAGCGGAGGCAAATTCACATCCAAGACTCCCTCAAGAATCTGAACAATCTGACCCATTGATGGCCTGTTGTTTTCATCATCTTGGATGCACCAACAAGCAATTTTACATAATCTTGAAACCTGTTCTTCATCAACTATCCTCTCCAATTTAGGGTCTAATATGCCGAGGATGTCACCTCCATCTACGATCACTTTTGCAGCCCAAGAAGGGAAGAATTTCGGTACTCCATCAATGGAGTTCTCTGAGTTTCTCTTTCCGGAAATGAATTCAAAAAGCATCATCCCATAGCTATAAGCATCTGCTTTTGCAGTTATGGCTACTCCTGATATCCATTCTGGAGCAAGATATCCTCTTGTTCCCCTCATAGTCGTTAGGACCCGACTAAAATCCCGTCCCATGAGCTTTGCAAGACCAAAATCTGCCACTTTGGGACAGAATTCAGAATCCAGAAGAATGTTTTCTGGCTTTATATCACAATGAATGATGCAGTCCCTACATTTTTCATGGAGATAAGTCAAACCTCTTGCGGTTCCAAGAGCAATTTGGTATCTAGTTCGCCAGTCCAATACCTTGGAATCTTCCCCATGGAAAAGATGAGCATCCAATGAGCCATTTGGCATCCAATCATAGACCAACAACTTCTTATTTCCATCAGAGCAAAACCCGCGAAGCCTAACAAGATTAACATGTTGGATCGTCCCAATTGTGCTGACTTCTGTACGGAATTGCTTCTCCCCCTGGCTGATGCCCTCCAACTTCTTTACAGCTATGGCACTTGAATCAGGCAATGCACCTTTGAACACTGAACCAAAACCTCCTCCTCCCAATTTCACTGAAAAATTCTTGGTCGCATTTTGTAAATCCTTGTATGTAAATGCCACCAGCGACCCCTCTCCAGCTTTTCTGGCTCCAACAAGTCTTTTGTTGCGCCTCCAGATGACAAGCCAAATAAGACCTATGACGACTACAGCACCAGCAACACCTCCCAACACAGCACCTATCACAATCCCTTTGTTATCCTTTGCACTTGAAAACTCGGAGGCAGCAAGTCTGAGGTAAAGGGTCCTTCCATTACCATCATCCGGTAAAAGTTGCTGCAGATTGAGGAGTTCCCTATTCCAGATTGAACATCCATTGCTTCCGTAAGCATACGCGGTGCAAGAGCAATTTCCCAGACAGGCAGACTCACATTCTGCAGCACTTCCAATTCCCACAGACTGAGCATTTTCTGGTAATCTCACCTGATCTAGCACCCGGAACCTATCTCTCTGCCGCGTAGAAGTGCTATTATTTTCACACTGCAGCCTTGACTCCCTCACACAGCCACCAGAAAAATCATTCCTACTCCAGTCCTCGTTGGACATACGCCTAAAACCAGGCAAACAATCACAGGAAGGCAAAGAATCCTCATTGCAGGTCCCAAACGCCCCACAATAACGATAAACTGCACATTGCTGCCTTGGTTGTGCCCAAAACATATTCCACTGGTTATTTTCTAACAAAGCAAACTGCTTAATTTGTCCAGAAACATCCATTAAAGTATATGTTAAGACTGATGGGTCGTAAACAGTATATATAAAATAACTCTCATTTTCATTATCAATATAGCTAAAATTATAAAAGAAAGTATAAGTCATTTCAGGTACTTCGCTGAAAATACGACCATTCCATACACCACTAGTCCAATATTGATTACTCTGATTCCACCTTATAATATATTCTCTTTGACTTGGGAGTAATTCAAGAGAGAAAAGACCTGGTGCTGGATCTTCAGAATTCCTCCAAGAAATAGGGAGCTGCTTTGTCTGTGTAATTTTATTATAAGAAAGTTTTCCACCAGGCAACCATGCATGAGTTGGGTTATCAAGACTTTGCCAAATTGGGGGAGTTGAATTAATATTCTCCAACCCATTAATCAATTTTAAATTCCCATCATCAAGAAGAATAGCCATCAAAGAAGTTGAATTTGTGGAGGAGGTTATATTAGTAGACCAAATGGGATTTTGAGATTCATTCAGAAGAACCAAGTTTCCATTTTGAAAAATGAGATTTGATGAATAATGATCAGAAACAGGATTAACTCTATTTGCAACCCAAACAACAGTTTGTTCAGTAAGTCTCTGGTACCATATTCCAATATAATAATTGGAAGAATTACCTGGTCTGAAGAATCCAAGCTCAAAGATCCCACCTCTAGACACTATTGTTTGGTCACCAGAAACAGATTGGTTTACAGAAATGGTATCAGCTGCAAAGGAAAGATGGGCCTTCAAGAAAAAGCATAACAAGATCAAAGAAAGCTTGTTCCCGATTTCCATAGCTTCATAAGTTTCTGAGCAGAAAAGATTGGATTTTTACTACAAAATCTATGGACATTTTGGTCATTCTGAAATGAGAAGGGTTGCAATGTTAGGCAGGGAAAAGGTCAAAAACTGACTTTTGAGGTTTCCACTTTCCACTGTCAAACTTTGACATCCTGACAGATACTTGAAGCGTTGGTTATTCCCCTGACTAGGTCAATCCTAAGAACTCATTGGTCTTCTGTTTCTATTTTTTTGGAAATTCTTTTTTACTTTATTGTTTTTCATTGAGTAATTTTTACGCAATAGCAATCAACCATCATGAACGCAACTTTCTAGCTTTTATTTTCAACTCGCATGACTTTGAATGTCGAAAAACTTCGGCTTACAATGGTTTGAAAAGTTGGTGCAGAGAACAAAGTGGAAGCCATTGCTGGTGGTGATTTGAGCAATTGGATATGGATATTTGAAAGAAAAAGATTAGTAATCTGGAAATGAAACAAAAGATGATGGTTTTGGTTCAACATATTCGCAGTGGGAGGTGACTTCAGCGGTAGATTTGAGGTGAGATTGTGAGGTTGTGGCTATGGCGGTAGTCTAGTCCGCGAGACAATTTTTTTTTAGTGAGTTTGAATCTGGATCCAATATTTTGAGCCCAAGTAACCCCAATTGACAGTCCTACTTCCGGACACTTGAAGGCATATTTGCAAAGTTTGAAAACTAGTTCGGACCGTCGATCAGCATGTTTTGCGATCCGGTTTGGCCTCTAAAATCGGTATGGATAAAAAACATGCTTCATTTGTTCAATCCGGTAAAATTCGACGGTCGGACCGTCTAACCCGGAAACTAGAACGGATTTAGTGGAACCGGTCGGGTATAATATATTGTAATTTTTTGTAAAAAAAATGGTTATTCTAATTGAGATTGTTATTGTCTTGTTGGATTGCTTATGATTTATGTTTATTATTTAATCTTGTTTGGAGACTTTATTGGTTATTTAGAGTTATATTATAAGGACATATGAGTGAGTTGTGACTGAATTTACATAGCATTTTATTAATTTGCAAGTTTATAATAAGCTGGTGTTGTAAGCTTTTAATTTGTGCATCCCATATTAATTGGAAAATTTTACATTTATTTTTTTAAATAATAATTATATATTATTTATTTATTTTTAATATTTATAATGTCACCGGATAATGGGTCAATGACGGTCCGACTAGTGATCCATAACCCAATAAATTTTCCAATTCAATATCCGATCCGAGTTTCAAAACCTTGCATTTTTGTCCAATCTCGTATTTTTTTAAAAAAAATAAATAAGAAAACAAATCTTCTAGCTATCTATTTCTTCTTTTTTCTTCCTCCAAAAAACAAAAGCTCATCACTCCTGATTCCCCTCCGCCAATCACCACTATCGCCAACCAATATTCCTTCAAAGACCTATCACCACAAGCCTTCCATTTGTATTAGTTTTCTTCTCCTCATTTTCTTACCCCAAATTTTCAATATCTCCTTCATCTTTTCCATAAACTTAGTACAATATACATTAGATTCATAAACATATCCCTAAATCCAGGATGATTAGTACATGATTTTATACAAACTTGAATAAAATTGAGATTATTCTTCAGTCAGAAGAGTTGAAATTTTTGACTCTGATAGCCCTTAATCCGTGATGGTTAGTACACGATTTTGTAAGAAATTGATTAAAATCGAGATTATTCACCGGCCGCAACAATTAAAAAACTCGATCCTGACGTCCTTAAATTCGTGATGGTTAGTACACGGTTTTATAAGAACTTGACTAAAATTGAGATTATTCATTAATCGCAACAGTTGAAAAATATGATCCTAATGTCCCAAAATATATGATGGTTAATATACGATTTTGCAAGAACTAGACTAAAATCGATATTATTCACTGGTCACAACAATTGAAAAATCTAAGTCCAACGGTCCCAAATCTTTGACGGTTACTACACGATTTGGTAACAAATTGACTAAAATCAAGATTATTCACCAGCCGTAACAGTTGAAAAATCCGATCATGACGACCCAACATCTATGATGGTTACAACATGATCTTTGAAGAACTTGACTAAAATAAAGAATATTCATCATTCGTAATTGTTAAAAAATTCGAACACAATGACCCAAATCTATGATGATTACTATACGTTTTTGTATGGACTTGCCTAAAATCACGATTATTCACCGATCGCGACCGTTGAAAAATCCGAACCCGACTGCCCAAAATATGTGATGGTTACTACACGATTTTGTAAGAACTTGACTAATATAGAGAACTTGACTAATATAGAGATTGTTCGCCGATCGTAAAGTTGAAAAAACCTAGACCGGATGCACTAAATCAGTGATGGTTACTACACGATTTTGTAATAACTTGACTAAAATTAATATTATTCATCGGTCGCAACAGTTGAAAAATCTGAGTCTAACGACCCTAAATCCATGATGGTTGGTACACAATTTTGAAAGAATTTGACTAAAATCGAGATTATTCACCAATCGCAACAGCTGAAAATCTGAGTCCATCGGCCCAAAATCCGTGATGGTTAGGACGTGATTTTGTTAAAACTTGACTAAAATCGAGATTATTTGTCGGAGGCAACGATTGAATTTTTTTGGCCAACTGCCCAAATATCAGTGATGGTTAATACACAATTTTGTAAGAATTTGACTAAAATCGAGATTATTCATCTGTCACAACAGTTTAAAAATATGAGCCGACGACCCAAAATCCGAGAAGGTTAGTGCACTTTTTTAAGAACTTGACAAAAATCAAAATTATTCATCGTTACCAATAGTTAAAAAAATTCGAGCCTGACGATCCAAAATTTGTAATGGTTAGTACACGATTTTGTTAAAACTTGACTAAAACCGAGATTAATCACCGGTCGCAATAGTTGATAAAGTCGAGGTCGACGGCCCAAAATCAGTTATGGTAAGTATACAATTTTGTAAAAATTTGACTAAAATCAAGATTATTCACCGGTCACAGGAGTTTAAAATCTTGAGCCTGACGACCCAAAATCCATGATGGTCAATCAAATTTTTTAAAACTTGACTAAAATCAAAATTATTCGTTGTTAACAATAGTTGAAAAATCTGAGCCCGACGATCCAAAATCCGTGATAATTATGATATGATTTTTTAAGAACATGACTAAAATTAAGATTATTTATCGTTCGTAACATTTGAAAAATTCGAGCCCGACGGCTCAAATCTTTGATGGTACTAAACATTTTTGTCTAAACTTGACAAAAATTATGATTATTAGCCGGTCCAAACAGTTGAAAAATCTATGCCTGGTGGGCCCAAATCTGTGATGTTTTTTACACGATTTTGTAAGAACTTGACTAAAATCGAGATTATTCACACAGTTTAAAAATCTTATTTCGACGGCCCTAAATCCGTGATTTAACTAGTACACAATTTGATAATAACTTGACTAAAATCGAGATTACTCACCGGTTGAAATACTTAAAATCTTTGATCCTCCCTGCCCCATAATCTGTGATGGTTAGTATACGGTTTGTAAGAACTGTTACTAAAATCAAGATTATTCACCGTTCTCAATAGTTAAAAAATTCTAGCATGTTTAAACTAAATCTGTGATGGTTATTACACGATTTTGTAATAACTTGAGTAAAATATAGATTATTCACCTGTCGCCAGTGTTGAAAAATTCTAGTTCGACGACCCAAAATCCGTGATGGTTAGTACACGATATTTTTAGGAACTTGACTAAAATGAAGATTATTTACCGTTCGTAATATGTTTAAAAAAAATGAACCCGACGACTGAAATTTGTGATGGTTACAACACATTTTTATCTGAACTTAACCAAAATCACAATTATTAACCGGTAGAAACAGTTGAAAAATCTGAGCCCAACGGTCCCAAATCCGTGATGGTTAGAATATGATTATGTTAGAACTTGACTAAAATCGAGATTATTCACGTTCGAATAAGTTGAAAAATATGAGTCTGACGACACTAAATCCATGATGGTTGGTACACGATTTGAATTTTTTTTTGACAAGAGTAGAAAAAGTTGAGGTCGACGGCCCAAAATATGTGATGGTTAGTACACAAATTTTCAAGAATTTGACTAAAATAAATAATATTTATCGTTCGCAATAGTTAAAAAATCCGCACCCCAACGACCCAAATTCGTGATGGTTAGTACTCGGTTTTTAAAGAACTTGACTAAAATCATAATTAAATACTGGTTGAAACAGTTGAAAAATTTGAGTCTAACAGCCCCAAATCTATGATGTAATGTATACGATTTTGTAAGAAAATGACTAAAATCAAGATTATTCACGGGTCACAACAATTGAAAAATCCGAGCCCGATGATCCTAAATATATGATGGTTAGTACACAATTTTGAAATAATTTTTCTAAAATCGAGATTATTCACCTGTCGCCATAGTTTAAAATTTTAGTCCAAAGACCCAAAATCCGTGATGTAACGTACACTATTTTCTAAGAACTTTACTAAAATCAAAATTATCCGCCGTTAGCAATAGTTAAAAAATCAGAGCCCGACGATAAAAAATACGTGAGAGTATTACAAGATTTTTGTAAAACTTGACTAAAACTGAGATTATTCACCGGCCGCAAGAGTTGAAAGGTTGAGGCCGACGACCCAAAATAAATGATGGTTAGTACACAATTTTGCTAGAATTTGACTAAAATAAATGTTATTTACCGTTCGCAAGATGACCCAAATTTGTGATGGTTAGTACACGATTTTTTAAGAACTTGACTAAAATCACAATTAAATACCGGTCTAAACAGTTGAAAAAATCGTGCTGACGGCCCCAAATCTGTGATGGTTAGTACACGCTTTTGTAGAAAAATGACTAAAATCGAGATTATTCACGGGTCGTAACAATTGAAAAATCAGAGCCCGGCGATCCTAAATCCATGATGGTTAGTACACGAATTTGAAAGAATTTGACTAAAATCGAGATTATTCACCTGTCGCAACAGTTGAAATTTTTAAACCCAACGACCCTAAATCACTGACGGTTAGTACATTATTTTGTTAAAACTTGACTAATATCGATATTATTTACCAGAGGCAACAATTGAAATATTCGAGGTCGGCGACCCAAAAAACAGTGATGGTTAGTACACTATTTTTTAAGAACTTGACAAAATTCAAAATTATTCGCCGTTAGCAATAGTTAAAACAATATGAGTCCAACTATCCAAAATCCGTGATGGTTAATACACGATTTTATTAAAACTTGACTAAAACCGAAATTATTCACCGGAGGCAACAGTTTAAAAAGTCGAGGGTGACGGCCCAAAATCATTTATGGTTAGTACACAATTTTGTAGGAACTTGACTAAAATCGAGATTATTCACCGCTCGCAATAGTTTAAAAATCTTAGCCCGACGACCCAAAATTCGTGATGTATCGTACACTATTTTTTAAGAGCTTGACTAAAATCAAAATTATTCACCGTTAGCAATAGATATGACTGGTCACCACTGTTGAAAAATTCGAGTCCGAGACCCAAAATCCGTGATGATTAGTACACAATTTTTTAGGAAGTTGACTAAAATATAGATTATTTACCGTTCGCGATATTTAAAAAAATTCGAGCCAGGCCCAAATTTGTGATGGTTACTACACATTTTTGCTTCAACTTGGCTAAAATCACAATTATTAACAGTTCAAAACAACTGAAAAATATTAGACCGGCAGCCCCAAATCTGTGATGGTTAGTACACGATTTTGTTATAATTTGACTAAAATCAAGTTATTAATGGTCGAAGCAATTGATAAATCTAAATCCAGACGACCATAAATCCATTATGTTTTGTATACGATTTTGAAAGATTTGATTAAAATCGAGATTATTCGCATGTCGCAACAGTTGAAAAATCTGAGCCGGACAGCCCTATATCCGAGATGGTTGTTAGTACACGATTTTGTTAAAACTTAATTAAAATCGAGATTATTCACCAATCGCAACGGTGGAAACAATTGAGGCTGACGACCCAAAATCAGTGTTGGTTAGTACACAATTTTGTAACAACTTGACTAAAATCAAGATTATTCACTGACCGCCACTGTTGAAAAAATCAGTGATAGTTAGTACACGATATTTTTAGGAACTTGAATATGTGATTTTTAGTACACGATTTTGTAAAAACTTGACTAAAATCGAGATTATTCATCGTTCACAATAGTTAAAAATCCTAGCCTGGTTGCACTAAATCTTTTATGGTTACTACACGATTTTGTAATAACTTGACTAAAATCAAGATTATTTACTGGTCGCCGTTGTTGAAAACTTAGAGCACGATGACCTAAAATACGTGATGGTTAGTATACAATTTTTTAGGAACTTGACTAAAATCAAGATTATTTATTTTCGCAATAGTTTAAAAAACCCAAGCCTGGCAGTGCAAATATGTGATAGTAACTGCACATTTTTGTTTGAACTTGACATCACAATTATTTACCGGTCGAAACAGTTGAAAAATTCTAGCCTGACAGCCCCAAATTCGTGATGGTTAGTACACGATTTTGTAAGAACTTGACTAAAATCGAAATTATTCACCGGCCGTAACAGTTGAAAATATCTGAGTCTGACGACCCTAAATCTATGATGGTTAGTACACGGTTTTGAAAGAATTGGAATAAAATCGAGATTATTCATCTATCGTAACAGTTGAAAAATTCGAGTCCAACGACCCTAATTTTTTTTATGGTAACGTACACGATTTTGTTAAAATTTGACTAAACCCGAGATTAGTCACCGGTCGCAACAATTGAAAAGGTCAAGGACGATGACTCTAAAAATCAGAGATGGTACACAATTTTATAAGAATTTGACTAAAATCGAGATTATTCAAATGTCGTAACAGTTTAAAAATTTGAGTCCGACGACCCAAAATTCGTGATGGTTAGTACTCGATTTTGTAAGGATTTGACTAAAATTAAAATTATTCACCATTATCAATAATTGAAAAATTCGAGCCCGACGATCGAAAATCTGTGATGATTAGTATACGATCTTGTAAGAATTTGACTAAAATTAAAATTATTCACCATTATCAATAATTGAAAATTTTGAGCCCAACGACCCAAAATTCGTGATGTACACGATTTTGTAATGATTTGACTAAAATTAAAATTGTTCACCGTTATCAATAATTGAAAAATTCGAACCCGACGATCGAAAATCTGTGATGATTAGTATGACTAAATTTTTTTAAGAATTTGATTAAAATCGAAATTATTCACTGGTCGCAACAGTTGAAAATTTCGAGTGTGCCCTAAATCCGTGATGGTTAGTACATGATTTTGTTAAAACTTGATTAAAATCGAGATTATCACTGATTGTAAGAGTTGAAAAAAATAGTGATGGTTAGTACACAATTTTTGTAGGAATTCTACTAAAATCAATATCATTCACAGATTGTTATTCCTTCTCTTAGGAAAAAAAAATTAGCATACTTAGCATAATACTTCCAATCCAAAAAGATATATATTCGATTCACATCCTTACCTCAATAATAATAAACTTTAAAAAGAAAAAGAAAAAAACAAAGAATCAATTGTTCCTATATTTGAACAAATTAACATGCGAATTCACCTGGAAATTGATCTCCACAGCAATTTATTAAAAGAACATCGAATCCTTTTACAAATGAAAGTGAATATTTAGTTTCCTTCTTCACATGTTTATCTTCAACTAGAATCCAAGGATATATCACAGATGGATTCGAACTTGGAAATATTCAATTCACCAGCTTGGGGTCTCTATATTTATAAAGGGTTCCTTCTTTGGG
Organism: Vinca minor; assembly: GCA_026122235.1. Lineage (NCBI taxonomy): Eukaryota > Viridiplantae > Streptophyta > Magnoliopsida > Gentianales > Apocynaceae > Vinca > Vinca minor. Next base: position 6,155,580 of record JAOCZM010000291.1, read on the forward strand.
CATTGTATTGGACTGACCATGATTTGGCATAAAGGGCCAACCATGACAGTTATTTTTTTTGGACCAACATTTTTGTTCAGAACGGAAGTGTCACTTCCGTCCTGGAAGAGAACGGAAGTGGGACTTCCGTCCTGAACTGACTTGGCACATTCCAGACGCACCTCGCCATGTCAGCCAAGAACGGAAGTCCCACTTACATCCTCAACTTGCCATATGCAACAGTTTCTCGTAAAGGCATCATATATATTGCAATAATGTTTGAACAACCTTTTGGTTATAATTATGCCCCTATGCAACATAGTTATTAGACCTAGTCCCATGAGCCTCCTAACCTTCTGGCCAATGAAACGTCCCCCAATTTCCTTAGTTGGAATAGCCATGATTCACATCAAATTTGTATAGTAAAGAATTGATAATCATAACACCCCATGACAGCAGACTCGAAGCGCGACATATAAGATGGGTTGTCACGTTCTGTGTTTGCGAATCCGTAACGAGACTCAAAAATATGAAATTACTCACGACCACTTAATTGGAAACGAACCCGCTGTGATCAAACAAATGACTATATCAAACTATCCTATATTTCTTGAATTAAAATCAGAGCTAAAAAACTTAGTACTAGGAAGTCTTATTAGAGAAGAAAAAAAGATGATGCAGAAAGCTTATATTATAGGTCTTTGAAATATAAATTAAGGCCTTTTTTGTACCTTCTTTTGTCTTCTTATGTTAGATTCTTAATTTTCAGTCAGGTTCCCATGCGGAACGCTTAATAATCCGCACGTGCGGGCTGCGGATCCAGTCGTTGGTTCCCACTGAGTATTGATCGACGGCTGTGAGTTAAGGGAGAGTAAAAAGGGCAGAAATGTAAATTCGCAAAAAAAAAAAAAATTAAAACGAAATCACGCATACAGGCAAGGTCACGTCATTGGCCGCATTGAGGAGAGAGAAACGGCAAAAAAAACCGCCTTTTCACCTTCTTCTTCATCGAAACTTGGCAAAAAATTACCTGCAAGGAAATTTTGAATTTTGTTGGTTGCTGTTCAGAGACCTCTCCCCCTTCCGCAAATTCCTTCAAAAAAAAAAAAGCATTGTTCTGGTCTACCAAAAGAAAGAGCCACTAGCAAATAAACCAAGAAAAAAACTATGAGTACATCCGAGTTTAAAACGGACAAAGAAAGAAAATGGGAATTTCTGTGTACAACCGAGAATATAATTTCTCTAAATGAACAATTATTAAGAGATAAAGAGGAGAATGCAAAAAAATTGGATCTTTTGCAAACTTGGGGTTTTTTGGGCTTTACAAAAATTTCTCTTGGTGGGTTAAACGAAGAGTGGCTTAAATTTGCCATTAACAACTATGATGCATCCGAGAGTCGGCCGATGGGAGGCAAATTAACCTCACCGTCGAAGACATGCATAGGGGTATACGGTGTACCCATGGGTATTAGAGATGTACCCTCATCAAAGGAGCTTGAAGAAAGCTATAACATTGTAGAATTGAAGAAATATGCCAAAGATTTTTTTGAAGATGGAGACTTCAAACAAAGGCTATGTTCATCGACGAGATCTTTATAACATTCCAGTTTGAAGGACAAAAGTCGAAATCAAAAAGATGGGTAATGTATTACCTCCCGTATGTTTTTAGTCGCTTGTTTGTTGCAAGCAATTCACGTATGGTCGGTGTTCGATTGACCAACTGCTTAAAGATGGCAACAAATACAATCAGGGCGACTTATCCGGCGATCTTGTACACGAATCCCTTGAACAATCACATTCAAAGAAAGTTGGCGGCAAGCAATCAACTTTCGAATACTCATCGACATGCACTTTGTTATGGTACAAATTTTTTTTTGTACCGTGAACACTGCTTTACAATGTGTGAACACTGCTTTATAACCTCGTGAACACTGCTTTATAATGTGTGAACATCTCGTTTATAATGTGTGAACACTGCTTTATAACGTGTGAACATCTCGTTTATAACCTCGTGAACACTGCTTTATAATGTGTGAACATCTGTTTATAACCTGTGAACACCTGTTTATAATGTGTGAACATCTGTTTATAATGTGTGAACACCTGATTATTACCTGTGGACACCTGTTTATGAGTACCTGTGAACATCTATTTATAACCTGTGAACACCTGTTTATAACCTGTGAACATCTGTTTAACACCTGTGAACACCTGTTTATGAGTACCTGTGAACATCTGTTTATAACCTGTGAACACCTGTTTATAACCTGTGAACACCTGTTTATAACCTGTGAACTCTTTATAACCTGTGAACTCCTCTTTATCGCAGGTGCATTCCCTGGATTACCTTACCGGCAACAACCATTATCCGGATGGGCAAACATGTGGGTTTTGGAATGTGCAGAGTATGAAAAGTATTTTCAGCTCACTATTCCCGAATGGTGAGTTCGAGAATGCTGTGGAACCAACCCTTGTATCCACAAGCGCAGGGCAAAGAAAGAGGGAGAGGCTAACCCAGCTTTTCAATGAACGAAAAACTTTAACTAGGGAAATTTCTGAGAGAAAGAGTTTGATTGTGGAAATAAACAAAGAAATTGTTGAACTGAGAGGTGGAGGGGAAGCATCTATTGAGGAGGCTTGTGATGACAATGAGGCAATTGGGCAGTGGCCTCAAAACACAAAGAGGAGTAGGGTCATCCGGAAAAGGAAACTAAGTGCGGCAAGTAATTTGGAGGATGACCAGGAAAGGGAAGTTGAAGAGCAACATGATGGTGGAGGGAATGATGATCTTCACACTGTTGATGAAATGGAGGTTGATGCTCAGTCTGTTGAGGTGGAGGCTGCCGGAGATGATGTTGAGGTGGTGGCAAGTTATGAGGGGGATGACCAGGAAAGGGAAGGTCAAGAGTACCATGATGGGTTTGGGGATGATGATGTTCAAAGTGTTGATGAAATGGAGGATGATGTCCATTCTGTTGAGGTTGAGGTTGAGGCTGCTGGAGATGAGGTTGAGGTGGAGGTTGCTGGAGATGAGGTTGAGGTCGTGGCTGGTGGAGATGAAGTTGAGGTTGAGGTTGCCGGAGAGAACGTTGAGGTGGAGGTTGCCGGAGATAACGTTGAGGTTGAAGCTGTACTCCGTGATGTTTGTGGCTATTATAAGAATGTAAGTTGACACATTATTAATGGTAACATGTATTCTTACTCTTACAACGTATGTTCAACTTCCATGAACGCATGTTCAACTTCCATGAACATATGTTCAGTAATAGAGAACAGCTATTCCTTTTTAATGAACAGATGTTCAGTAATAGTTATTACCCTCTTGTAAGGACTAATTACAAATGTTGTTTATTGAATTAGCTTGAAGATAAGCCGGATGAACAAGCCGACAATGTGGACGAAGTGGAGACTCAATCCCCGGTACAGTTAAATAAGCCTGAAATAGATGAGGTCGTTCAGGAGACACCGGCAATTGCTGTGCTACCTGAAGAGAAGAGTGTAGGGGAGGAAATTGAAAGCAGTTCAGTAGGAGTAAAACAGGCAAAACATGTTAAGACAAGGAGGCCGGTGAAGCCTAACAGGTCTATACTGAATTCACCATTCATAACACATAACAAAGACGAAGCCTCCCTTAATGCCAATGAGTTAGCATTGGTAGAGTTTGCATGGAATGATGATGATCAGTAAGTAACTATAACACTAAATTTTCTGTTCAACCTGTATTGAACACCTGTTTGTGTGTTTGTGTGTATTGAACATGTGTTTCTGTGTATTGAACACCTGTTTGTGTGTATTGAACACCTGTTTGTGTGTATTGAACATCTGTATGTGTGTATTGAACACCTGTTTGTGTGTATTGAACATGTGTTTGTGTGTATTGAACATCTGTTTGTGCGTATTGAACACCACACCTGTTTGTGTGTATTGAACATGTGTTTCTGTGTATTGAACATGTGTGTGTCTGTATTGAACATCTGTTTGTGCGTATTGAACACCTGTTTGTGTGCAATGAACATCTGTTTTGATACAGTCTTCTGTTTTGCAGAGAAGTTGTTATGTTCGATTGTGGACATGGATTGGTGAAGAGGGTGCACTTTAAGACGTGTATGCCAGGGCAACAAATGGTTGACGACGTTGTCAATGCATTTGCCCACATGCTAAATGTGGATGAAATTACAGCGACAAAGGGGAAGATGAAGAAATTCGTCTTTACAACATTTATAACGGTACGTTTATTTTCCAAATTGAAGGGTGGCAACATAAGTTATCAAGCGGCTTACTAATTACTTTTGTTTTTTTCAGAGTCGTGCGGTAGGGTACTGGAATGGGGGAAAAAATAATATTCCGTTGCCGAAGATTCCAGAAATGGCGAAATTTGTTGAAGACGAGATTGTTGGATGAATGGATTATTTGCCAAAGGGTAGTGACGGCTGGGTGCCTGACAGTGTTGAGACGGTAAGGAACAATTCCCCTTAATATATGTTTTTTTGTTACTTTTTGAACTCGTGTTTTTCCTGACAACTCGTATTTTTATCAGTTTTTTCTACCTATCGTGGAAGGGGGCCATTTCTGGGTTTACGTTCTTGATATGAATGCAAAGGAATTTTACATACTGAATAGTCTGGCAGTTGATGATGAGGCAAATTCATTTAAATACTATCCGTTGGGAAAATTTGTATTGGCTCACGTGGGTCGCATGGTTGAAGAAAAAAATTGAAGTTGAGGTACAACTTCAAAAAGCGTTACCACTAAACACGGTCGAGTTCCAATCCAGCCAATAGATGAACCGGATTGCTGTGGAGTGTGTGTATGCAATGTGTTGGAGCATTGGGTAGGTCATATTCCACAAAAGTTTTTTTCTACATGGACGACTGCAGCACACATGGTAGCTCTGAGGAAGAAACTGGTTGCTCGCGTATTGGCACACCCTATTAACAAGCTCGCCGCAGACATTATGGAAAAAGCCATTGCTTACAAGCATGACGAATTGAATGACTGAACATTAGACTAGATGTATCGCAAAATCGCGCTTTTAGATACATTGTTTTATTTGTAAAATTTGAACTCTGTACAAATGTTCAACTCTTTGGTAAATTGGCAGTTTTAGATAGAAACATGTGTTCATTGGACAAGAACATGTGTTCGCTGGACATGAACATGTGTTCGTAGGACAAGAACATGTGTTCGTTGGACAAGAACATGTGTTAAGTCAGAATAAATATGTTTTCAGTTAAAATGAACATGTGTTGAGTCAGAATGAACATGTGTTCAGTAACCGAGATCAGATGTTCAAAATTATAAAACATATGTTCAATAAAATACAACATTTGATCAGTCAAAATGAACATGTGTTCAGTCAGAATGAACATGTATTCAGTCATCCTGAACATGTGTTCAGTCATCCTGAACATATGTTCAGGCAAAATGAACATGTGTTCTGTAACAGAAAAGATGTTGATGATAAATAAAAAAACAAATTCATTCTAAGATAGTGATAGGTGTATGGCCTCTTCATCTAAATACGAAGGCCCTCCTAGTTCTTTTTCCCGCTGTTTAACATGCTTGGCCCTTGCCTGTTGCCTTTTGATCTCTACAAATCTCTTTAGTCTCTTCCTTGACCTATTTGCATCTTTCCTCTTTTTCAGATCTACGACCTTAGGTTGGACTCCAGTACTAACAGTAGCTTGTGAACAATCTGCAAATCAAAAAATAAATGAAAATTAGGTTAATTTATAACGAAACCTAACTAAATTGTGGAACTTTGTGCAGGAGTGTGTTTACCCTGAAACACGGATTCAGATAATGTCATGTTACGTTAGCGAACATGTTTGCGCCAAACACGAATAACTATTCATGCGGATCTGAATAGCTATTCATGTTTGCCTGAATAGCTATTCTCTCACCCCCACGATAGGTATTCATGCTTACCGGGAGTAACAGGTGCATGTTTGGAACCAGTATGTGCGAGTAACTCATTTACACCCTTGCACAAATCATCGAATGATCGATCAACAAATTCATACGCAACATCACTTCCACATACATTTGTTACCAGCATTACCATCTTCCCACAAAGTTGTTGGTAACGTTCTCCGTATTCTTTAGGTGCTTTACCACCATTACCAATGCAACTTAGGTCTAAACTACATTTAACAGTTTTTGTCCACCTTTTCAGCACGTAATGTGATGGCAGCTCTCTCAGTTTCGTGTGCACTCCACCGCAAGACCCTAAAAGTTCCATAACTCTAAGGCCATGTCGGCAATGCACACCTAATATTTCAAATAATCGACAAGTGCATTCAACAAGTGCTTTTTCTGGATCCACCATAACAGTCCGTTCGTCAAGTTTTGTTATCATACCACCATTATAAACATTCTTGAACACATCGTATGCATTCATACTTTGTGTATTTTTTGATGGACACGGGTTTAACAAGTACTCCATCGACTGATGATACTGCACACAATAAAAAACGGAACCATGTTAGTAAGCACATGTTCATTTTAACTGAACACATGTTCATTTAAACTGAACACGTGTTCAGCCACACAGAACACATGTACAGCCCCACAAAACTTCCGTTGTCACACAAAGCAAATGTTCTGCCGTGTAAAACACCTACAATTTGGGAGTTGAGTACCTGTTCCTGCCACATTGCGAATACATTAGGAGTGTAATGTTTTGCTGCACTATCAGCCAAAGCGGCTATGTGGAGTGTTGTTGTTAGGCAACTTGTTCAGTGATTCAAAATTGCGTCCAAACTCTGCATTCCTTTCTATCGCTCAACATTCTATTGAAGTGAGTAAAGAACCGAACTAGATTATGGTCAGCCTTAAGATATCCTCTAAGAACGCTGTTGTTGGACTCACTCAATTGTGTTGATCGAATCCCAGCAGTGAAATGCATTCTAACCCATGCAGAGGACCATTGTTCCCGAAACCTATGGATCCTTTTGATCCATGAGTGAACTACATCTTGTTTGTTTTTGTCCTTAACCATACACTCCTTCTCAACCTTTGCCCACACATAATCAAACTCATTTTCATCGTCAACATTATACATCGCATTAAAAAATTGCTCTCCGACTTTTTTCTCGTCCACATGGAACTAAGGTTCTTTACAAAGCATTTTTCCTTGATGTGCCATGTGCACAATCCATGGAAAGAGTCGGGGAACTCGGACTTGATTGCAGCGAGCCATTGCAGCGTCCCCGATCTCGTAGAACATTGTTATGGGGGCTTTCCCCGACATACATTTAAGAAATGTCTTGAAAAGCCATTGGAATGAAGGGATTGTCTCGTCGTATAGTAGCGCAGCCTCCAAATATGCATGATTCGTGATGATGGTTGAAACCAACAAATAGAGTCGAAACAAAGGGGAGCGAGTTAGGCTATTAAATACATGCCAAACAACACCTGTTCATCAAAATAAAACAGGTTTTCGTAATCATGAACACCTGTTCATCAAAAGTGAACAGGTGTTCATACATTATAAACAGGTGTTCATACATGATAAAACAGGTGTTCATACATGATAAACAGGTGTTCGTAATGATCAAACATGTGTATATTGGCAAAGAACATATGTTCAGTGGGAAAGAAAAGGTATTCCGGAAACTGGACCTCATAATATACCTGTGGGTCTGAAATTGTTGTTGGTCCTATACGTTGTATCAAAGGTCATTACATCACCAAAGTGACCGTAATCCATCTTCATTAAACCATCTGCCCAGAAAATATTAGCTATTTTCTCCTCGCTGTCCATTTCAATATCGTAGTAAAACGCAGGATTTTTATAAGCTTCTTGACGAAAATGCTCTAGTAGTGCTGATCCTTCACCTAGTTCCATTGACTTTTGTCTTCTTCTATTCAGGTGATTCCTTAAATCCACTTTGAGGAACCCAAGAGTGTCATTGCCGCCGGCTTGCTGTGACATTATAGTGAATGAAGATTTAAGTGCTACCCCAGCACTATCATTCATCTCGGCAACAATTTCATGAATACGCGTCATCTGGCGATTCGATCTTATTAAGTGGGCATATTTTATGGGGTGAAGGGGATGATTATGCTCCTTTACCCAATCAGTAACTACAAATACACGCCTTAGTGTATTAAATTTCACAACCAGCTTGGCCTTACAACCAGTTCGCTCCTCAGCACGCTTACGCTTGAGAAATGCCGTGGCTTCGACGTGACATTCGTGTCCTTTTTTCCGTGTTCTTGGGGTCATGTATACCGCCTTTCCCTGTACTCTCTTTATTACAAACATACTTCAAGTAACCGACTGCTCCTTGTCTCCGCGTAATGTCTTACAATAATTTTTCCTCACACCAAATCCTAAACTATGAGCATAATCCAGGTAAAAATCTCTAATATCATCTACTGTTGAGAACTCCTTTGTCCTCATATCCAAATATTCTGGATCTTGGTGATTTCCTGTTCAAAACAGGTGTTGACTCGACAATTGACTCGACAAGAACAGGTGTTGGGTCGACAAGAACAGGTGTTCAGTCGACAAGAACAGGTGTTGGGTCGACAAGAACAGGTGTTCATGACAAGAACAGTGTTCACCGTCATGAACATGTGTTCGATGAATGAAAAACGATTTTCATATGCATAAAATACATGGGAGTAAACAAGTGTTCGATGTTCAAAGGCTTTCTTACCATTCTGATCATCGTGTCCATCTTCCAATCCTTCCAACCCTGCGTCTATTTCATAATAAACTTTAGATTAGAAGAATAATATGAGAAAAACAATCGATGATATGACACAACAACTCACCATTATCTGATTCATCACCCACAACAACTGTTTGTTGCGATATCTTAGTTGTCCTAGTATCATCATTTTCATTATCACTACATAAAGAAATCACTTCGTTTGGGCATTTCCTTTTGCCTAGCTCTCCAAACAAACCATTATCTTGAATAGAACTTGTGTGGTCTCCAAACAAACTATTATCTTGAATAGAACTTGTGTGGCCGGAGTAAGGGACACCGTTCTTCTCAAGAAATTGTCTGAATCTTTTCCATTCATCGTTATTTGCATGTTCTTCAACCGGTATTGCATTAGTTTCCATTTAATAAAGCAGTCCTCTAAAAAATAAGCCTTGGGAGAGAAGTAAAAAGATGAAAACGAAGAGCTTTTCGAATTTTAAAAGAGAGAGAAAAGGGAGAGAATGGTGGAGTCAAAAAAGATGAATTTTAGATATATCTTCCAAAGCTGAAAAGGGGGGGAAATGATATGTCCTTTTCCCGCCTACTGCCAATATTTTTCCTCTCCTTTATACCCCTGCTTATAATCTCGCCGTTGGATCAAAATCACAAGATCCAACGGCCATCAAAGCGCCCCGCACATGCGGACACCAAGCCGTTCAGCATACGAGCCAGAGCGCTTAATTTTGGTGATGAAATACAACTCAAAAACCAATGATTAGTATTAAAAAATGTGTAAAAATATGTGGGTTTGATGCTAAAATGTGATTGAGCAATGAATCATATATATATATATATATATATATATATATATATATATATATAATGATTGTTGGATCAAAAATTTTGGATCAAACAAGAATCAAATAGTATAAAATGAAAATAATTGTTAGAATTTAATGTGATTTTATGCCTTCTTGATCCAAATTTGATCCAAAATTTTTTTATCCAATAATCACTATCCATATATATATATATATATATATATATATATATATATATATAGTGGGTCAAGAATTAACAAATGACATTCAAGAATTTCACTATTTTCATATGGAAAATGTTGTGGAGGATTTGTATGCCATGTTGTGAAGTATTTCTTTATTTTGTAGATTCCTTTTATGGATCGTTCTAAAGGGGCATAATAACCAAAAGGTTGTTGAAACATTATTGCAATATATATCATGCCTTTATGAGTTGCATATGCCAAGTTGAGAACGGAAGTGGCACTTCCGTGGACAAAAATATTGGTCCAAAAAAATTGACTATCATGATTAACCCTTTATGCTAAACCATGATCAGTCCAATGCAATCCCCTCACTTCTTTTGCCTTAAAATAATTTTATCTTAAAATAATTGCGATAACTTCAATAATTGCTTCAACTAGCAATGCCAATATATTTTTATCTTAAAATAATTGCGGAGGTTTTACTTGCTTTAACAGAATTAGTGGTATATAAGTCATATTTAAGAGAGTAATATTGATATTTTAACCAATAAAGTACTCCTTCCGTCCTAAATTATCTATCCACTTTTATAAATGCACGGGTATCAAGGATTTGGTAATTTTGAAGGTAAAATATAAATAAAAGTCTAAAATACCCCTCATTAATTTTATTAATCTCATTCAAAATTTATGTATTTCTCTCTCCTTCCTCTCACACAATATCCAACTACCTCTTAAATATGTGTTGGAAATTGATCATTTTAATTAACTAGGAGTATCAATGAGGAGTTGGAAGAAGGATAAAATTGGAAAAATTGTCATTAATACACACTTTATTTAGAAATTGGACAGTTAATTTGGGACAAACAAAAAAGAAAATATGGACAGATAATTTGGGACGGAGGGAGTACTTGTTTTTTACTTTCTTAATTTTCGTTATATATTCTAAACGACTCATATTATGAAATGGAGTGAGTATATAAAAGTCCTTAGGAGGCCATGTTCGAATCCTTTTGTAATTGTTGGCACAAAAAATCTGGTCGAATGTCGAGTTAAAAAGCTCAGTTGACCAGACATTTTATTCACTCACGAAATTTCTCTTTACCATATGATTTACACATAGAAAATGAATAATTCGACAAAATATACGTTTATTAGATATAATTTATCAGGCAAGAAGCCTGTCTGGAGTCTAATGGACCACCTTACAACTCTTATTTGTTTCGAGAACTGTGATAACCGTAACTTTTGCATACGTGATTTTGACGTGTAATTTATTTTTCGCGATTAATTGTGTATGCATAATATTTTTCGTGTGATTATGTGACTACGTGTAAAATTATTTTTATAACATGTTACGTGTGATTTTTTGTAGTACGCTTTTATTGAGGGTGTTTCGCTCACGTATCATAGTTGGGGGATTTAATTGTTATTCACCTAAATAAATAATTGGAATAGGAATTAAATGAATTGAATAATAAATAGAATTTAATTAAAAAGAATTAGAGGGGTTCGTGGGTTACTGGGCATTAAAAACAAATATAAATTAAATAGATAATGAAGGGGCATCGTGGGTTAAAGGCTAAAAGGCATCAGGAGATTGGAATTTTTAATAAAGGAAAATATAATTTGAAAGGAGAAGGAAGACTTCTTCCTGGCTTGGGATCAGGAAAAGAAGAAAAAGCGTAGGCAATCATCAGCCTCGGGAAACGTGCCAGATATCAAAGAAAATAAGAACGGCTAAACAGAAAGTATTTAGAGAGTTTTGTGAGAATTCTGAGAGCTTTGTGAGGATTTTTGAGTGAGCAATCCTTATCGGATTTCGACAAACCTTATATGTAAATTGATCACGACGAAGCAGGCTGCGAGGGCGTGAAGTCGGATTTACTTTTCGAATTCGGAGTTGGAAGATATTGCGCCGGGAACATGGCTGGTTTCTTGAATTTTGTTTTCTGCACAGTCACGGTAGAATCGCCGTACAGGTAACATACGAACTCCAAACGGAGTAATTCTTTTTGATTTATAAACTAGACTGATAGGGCTACAATTTGACCAGAGGGATTGAAATTTTAACCGTTAGATCTTCTGTAATGTATCTCAGAAGTGGAGGGCAGAACCAGATTTTTCTGCGATTGTATATAATCTGTCCAGAACTTCGACATGACGTTTGAGAGGGCTATCGACCTTCGTTTTCGACCCACAGCATATCAATTCGAAGATATCGAAATTTCCTTCGAGTGAGCGCTGACGGGGAGGTGTTCCGAGTTATGAGCCGAGAGATATTGCTGTTTGAGCGTGGCTGACTTCCTGCTGCGAATTTCTGCTTTATTTTTCTTGAATTTATGAATTCAACAAGGTAAGGATCCTACCCCCTTGCTTTTCAAACTCTAAATTACATATTTCAGTACCATTAACTTTGGTTGTCAATTATAAATTGTTTTTACATGTTTTTATACAAAATTGGATGAAGTTATAGATGTGTTGCATTGCATATGTTCTTAGATAATGTTGCTTATAAATTGTTTCATGTGTTAAATTGCTATACTATGATTGTAGTCTTTCCGATGCTTGGGTTAGTTGTTGTCGTTTATCTGGTTTTGGTCGACCGAGTCGTCGCCCCATTCGAGCTCTTGTTTATGAAAGGTCTGTAGCAGGATACGTCCCATTTATATATCGCTAGAACCTGGTGTTCGCGATATCTCTGTGTGGATATGTGGACCCGGACCCTAGCGGGGAGAAACAAGTTAGGGCTGCTAACAGTTAATTGTGGAGCTCATGTGTGGGCAATGACACAATGGACGTATTCTTTATTTTTGGCCTCTAGCCGGGGGAAAGATTCAACTAGGTTTCGTGTGGATTCTGTGTGGCCCTTCCTCAGTGGGTTAATACATGGGGTCTATTAGCAGTGATTATAGGTCTGATTAGACAATTGAGCTTGACTGTGGGATTGTAGTGTCATAGCGATAACTATGTTCGTAATGTCTAAGCAAATTGTGTTACCGAGGATATTGTACGACGGGACGTGCTTGATGTGGATTCGGTTGTATGAAATGCTTAGATGTGAAGAGTATATTTATTTAGCTTAACTGTTGCTTTTCACTTGTTTGGTCTTGTTCGCTTTTATGCTCGATTGTCCCAGCATAACTATTGGGTTGTAGTGCATGAGTAGTATGGGATGCTCATGGCATGAATTCGATATGGGGTGTCGATTTGATAAGTATAGTCGAACATTTGTTTGGGTCATATTTGATACTTGGTATTGAGTCCTTTTAACTTGTATTTTGGGTCGGGATCGATTTGGTGCAAAGTAGTACATTTGTGTACAAGTTTTGCACTTGTTTTTCCGATTTTTCGCAAGTCGCGATCTTTTCGGTCGCTCGGTTTGTGTACTAGTCGATTGGAGCATCTGTTTTCTTTTTGTGTGCTTCTGGGTTGTCACAGGTTGACCGGACTGAGGGTGTGGTCAACCGGAAGGTCATAGTGCAGTGTCTGGGCCGATTACTCGCTTTCGCTCGCTCGCTCGCATTGTATCGCCCTTTCATACGTTTCCGAGTCTCGTGAGGTTTGTTTTGTGTCGTGTCAAAAGCGTATTTTCAAAAGGGGTATTTTGGGAAATGGGAAACGTATTTTGAGTCTTATCTGTTACTTCATCCCAAGGGTGTGGGATTCTTACTGGGCCTCGCAGCTCAGTCCATTCTATTTGTTTGTTTTGTAGATGTTACAGAGGTCGAGCCTTCTTGTGATGATACTTGGGATGAGACTTATGAAGAGTGATTCATAATCGGTTTGGATTATAGATTTAGATCATTCTTTTATTTCATTCTCACTTAGAATATTTAGTTTATAGCAATGTTGAACAATTTTCCCATTGTAACATTTAGTATTATTTCACGCATAGTAATTCTGCTGTTCAACTCTTATTTTTGGATTAATATAATAAATGATTTTTCCTTTTAGTAACTCTGTTGTAGGCTTTGGTGTCTTTTGGACCAATAAGACACTGCCATGTCATCGACCCTGGTTACGGGTCGTGACAGAAGTGGTATCAGAGCAGGTCGAACATTAGGGATTAAAATCCGTAATGAACTTAGGATAATAAGAACACATAATGTGAGGTGTGTGATGGGTAGAGACCATGGACTAGGATGTTTCTATTTATCGAATGTTATATCCTGATGTTATATGATTTTACATGCATGTGATGGTTGCATTAACTGATTTGCATGTATATGTTGACCTGCTTATATATGAAATATGCTCAGTGATTTCTTGTATTATGCCATGCTTTATTTGTTAATGCCTCACATGTTTACTTGTTAATTGTTTATAACATATTTTAATTATTTTCTATATGTCATGCTTTAGTAATCTATATGCTATACCATTCCATGCTCTACATGTATTTACTTCACACGTTCAATAGTTAAGTGTTTTATCGGTTACCTTAACTATCTGTTATAAACTGGTGGGGTTAAGATGGATTCGAGTGAAGGAAGCAGTGACGAATACACCCTACCAATCGCTCGCGTTATATGTGTTGTACTACGCCATTCATACGTATTATACCTGGTTATGCCCAACTCGTATTTCGTTTCAAATCAAATATGACTTCTTTCTTTTCTCATTTATCCCCCAACAACTCCATTATTATCATTTTCATTGATTGGTGTTAACACCTATAGGAGTTTGACGGCTTTTGAGTTCTTTTCATGTTGAAATTCTTCACAATATCTGTTTCATATCTAGTTGAGGGATGAATACCTCTTCTTTCCTTATTTCGATTTGTAATCCCTATAAGAATGTTAATTATCTTACCATACTCATTGCTTTAGCTGGTAAAGTGTCAACCTTGTTCATATCATTTTATTGTTGTTTCAAACAAAATATCACCAACTTGACTTGGCAAGATTTGAATTCTTTAATTCTTAATGAACATCTCCCTATCAACTCCACATCTTGTATGTCCATGCTTCAATAAGAACTCTGTTAGCTTCTCATACCAAACTCTCGAGTTTTGCTTCAGTTCGCAAATAGTCTTTTTCAATTTGTGTACATGAATTGGATAATCTTACTTTCCATATCCGTTTGGGTTGTTCCGCATATACTTATTCTTGAAACACATGTTAACATAAATCGTATAGACTCAACTCTCAAGTCTTTCTACATAAGCAAACTTCTCATCAAAATCCGTCCCCTGTACTTGAGTTCATCCATTCTCTACCATTTGGTTTTGTCTCTAATAATATTTCTTAACTCTTTGGGCTTGTTTCTAAACACCCATTCAAATGCAATGATGTTCACATCATCTACTCTTGTAACCAATTTCTGAACATTATTCTTTGAAACCGTTGAAGTTCTTCTTGCATCGACATGATCAATTTTTAATTATCTACCCCATCAGATGATTTTTTTTACTTACCCGGCTGGTACCCGTTTCGTCGGTTGCACCCCTAAACCTGAGTGATTATCAAAATTATCATCATGTTCACTCATTATATTGTAAGATTTTCTTGGCTCTTGTTTATTAAGATTTTGTCATCTCAACAAGTTCTCTCTCATCAAGTTTTGTGAGAAAATTTTCAACAAGATTTGCAGACAAATCTTGTATCGTTACATTGATAGTTTCATCTCTTTAGAGGTTCTTTTGTTGTATACTTTTCGTTGGAATATCCCAAAAATGTTACTTCATCGGTTCTTTCTCAAAAGTGTTTTCTTCTGCTATTGCGTTCGCTACGTTTCATCTTCTATTTGCTGCCTTCTTGGTTTCCTCACGTTTGTTCTTTCGGAATCCTAATTATTAGCTGCAAACACTTTTCTTGGGGACCGAAATTACTATATTGATTATATCACTTTTTGGCAAGAAAATTTCTATTCTTCCATTTTGTGCACACCATCTTAGTGTACACATGTTTTAATTTTATTTCATTCATTTTTCCTTTAATGCCTTTAATGGAATTGTCGGTTCTTTTGTCCTTGGTCATTTGTACCACACGTCCATTGTACTTCATTTCTTTGGAAAGAAGGAAAATTTTATATTTTATTTGATTCAGCTCTAGAACCATTTTTGAGCTTTTGGCTATTTGTCTTGGTCTCCACTTGGATGACCTGTTAGTGATGGATCATCGAAATTGATTTTTCCATTGTTTCCATTTCTTGATCCACCCTTTAGCTACTTCCAGTTCTCGTTTTGTTCACCCTATGTCTGTTTACGAATTGTAATCTCCATTTCCAGTGAATCAATTTTCGCTGCCAACTCTTGATTTGTACATGTTGGTTTAACAACCTAGATCCATATATCCTGCCTTGTTGTAGTTTTTCTCTCAAATATCATGTTAGTTCAATCTTTGATTTCCTCATCGGAGTACTCTTTTATTCAATTTTTCTGTCAGAGAACTCATAATTTCGCTCATCAACTTTTCACTAAAATATTCTTTATCTAGTGAAAAGATTGATTTCCAATTTCTCTCAGCTTTTGTTGAAATTAGTAATAGCTTCATTTTCACCCATCTTAACGTTCTCGGATTCAGAAGTTCAACCACTCGGAGCGGAAAGTCACTTGAGAGTTGGAATAAGAAGTCGGTTGAAGTATCACAACTTTTCAGAGACCATGGTTAGCAAGTTTCGGGGACGAAACTTTTGTAAGGGGGGAATAATGTGATAACCGTAACTTTTGCGTACGTGATTTTGACGTGTAATTTATTTTTCGCGATTAATTGTGTATGCATAATATTTTTCGTGTGATTATGTGACTACGTGTAAAATTATTTTTATAACATGTTACGTGTGATTTTTGTGTACGTTTTATTGAGGGGGTGTTTCGCTCACGTATCATAGTTGGGGGATTTAATTGTTATTCACCTAAATAAATAATTGGAATAGGAATTAAATGAATTGAATAATAAATAGAATTTAATTAAAAAGAATTAGAGGGGTTCGTGGGTTACTGGGCATTAAAAACAAATATAAATTAAATAGATAATGAAGGGGCATCGTGGGTTAAAGGCTAAAAGGCATCAGGAGATTGGAATTTTTAATAAAGGAAAATATAATTTGAAAGGAGAAGGAAGACTTCTTCCTGGCTTGGGATCAGGAAAAGAAGAAAAAGCGTAGGCAATCATCAGCCTCGGGAAACGTGCCAGATATCAAAGAAAATAAGAACGGCTAAACAGAAAGTATTTAGAGAGTTTTGTGAGAATTCTGAGAGCTTTGTGAGGATTTTTGAGTGAGCAATCCTTATCGGATTTCGACAAACCTTATATGTAAATTGATCACGACGAAGCAGGCTGCAGGGCGTGAAGTCGGATTTACTTTTCGAATTCGGAGTTGGAAGATATTGCGCCGGGAACATGGCTGGTTTCTTGAATTTTGTTTTCTGCACAGTCACGGTAGAATCGCCGTACAGGTAACATACGAACTCCAAACGGAGTAATTCTTTTTGATTTATAAACTAGACTGATAGGGCTACAATTTGACCAGAGGGATTGAAATTTTAACCGTTAGATCTTCCGTAATGTATCTCGAAGTGGAGGGCAGAACCAGATTTTTCTGCGATTGTATATAATCTGTCCAGAACTTCGACATGACGTTTGAGAGGGCTATCGACCTTCGTTTTCGACCCACAGCATATCAATTCGAAGATATCGAAATTTCCTTCGAGTGAGCGCTGACGGGGAGGTGTTCCGAGTTATGAGCCGAGAGATATTGCTGTTTGAGCGTGGCTGACTTCCTGCTGCGAATTTCTGCTTTATTTTTCTTGAATTTATGAATTCAACAAGGTAAGGATCCTACCCCCTTGCTTTTCAAACTCTAAATTACATATTTCAGTACCATTAACTTTGGTTGTCAATTATAAATTGTTTTTACATGTTTTTATACAAAATTGGATGAAGTTATAGATGTGTTGCATTGCATATGTTCTTAGATAATGTTGCTTATAAATTGTTTCATGTGTTAAATTGCTATACTATGATTGTAGTCTTTCCGATGCTTGGGTTAGTTGTTGTCGTTTATCTGGTTTTGGTCGACCGAGTCGTCGCCCCATTCGAGCTCTTGTTTATGAAAGGTCTGTAGCAGGATACGTCCCATTTATATATCGCTAGAACCTGGTGTTCGCGATATCTCTGTGTGGATATGTGGACCCGGACCCTAGCGGGGAGAAACAAGTTAGGGCTGCTAACAGTTAATTGTGGAGCTCATGTGTGGGCAATGACACAATGGACGTATTCTTTATTTTTGGCCTCTAGCCGGGGGAAAGATTCAGCCGGTTTCTGTGTGGATTCTGTGTGGCCCTTCCTCAGTGGGTTAATACATGGGGGCTGTTAGCAGTGATTATAGGTCTGATTAGACAATTGAGCTTGACTGTGGGATTGTAGTGTCATAGCGATAACTATGTTCGTAATGTCTAAGCAAATTGTGTTACCGAGGATATTGTACGGCAGACGTGCTTGATGTGGATTCGGTTGTATGAAATGCTTAGATGTGAAGAGTATATTTATTTAGCTTAACTGTTGCTTTTCACTTGTTTGGTCTTGTTCGTTTTATGCTCGATTGTCCGGCATAACTATTGGGTTGTAGTGCATGAGTAGTATGGGATGCTCATGGCATGAATTCCGATATGGGGTGTCAGATTTGATAAGTATAGTCGAACATTTGTTTGGGTCATATTTGATACTTGGTATTGAGTCCTTTTAACTTGTATTTTGGGCTGGGACTGATTTGGTGCAAAGTAGTACATTTGTGTACAAGTTTTGCACTTGTTTTCTGATTTTCGCAAGTCGCGATCTTTTCGGTCGTTCGGTTTGTGTACTAGTCGATTGGAGCATCTGTTTTCTTTTTGTGTGCTTCTGGGTTGTCACAGGTTGACCGGACTGAGGGTGTGGTCAACCGGAAGGTCATAGTGCACTTGGCCTGATTCCCGCTCGCTCGCTCGCTCTCGCATTGTATCGCCCTTTCATACGTTCTGAGTCTCGTGAGGTTTGTTTTGTGTCGTGTCAAAAGCGTATTTTCAAAAGGGGTATTTTGGGAAATGGGAAACGTATTTTGAGTCTTATCTGTTACTTCATCCCAAGGGTGTGGGATTCTTACTGGGCCTCGCAGCTCAATCCATTCTATTTGTTTGTTTTGCAGATGTTACAGAGGTCGAGCCTTCTTGTGATGATACTTGGGATGAGACTTATGAAGAGTGATTCATAATCGGTTTGGATTATAGATTTAGATCATTCTTTTATTTCATTCTCACTTAGAATATTTAGTTTATAGCAATGTTGAACAATTTTCCCATTGTAACATTTAGTATTATTTCACGCATAGTAATTCTGCTGTTCAACTCTTATTTTTGGATTAATATAATAAATGATTTTTCCTTTTAGTAACTCTGTTGTAGGCTTTGGTGTCTTTTGGACCAATAAGACACTGCCATGTCATCGACCCTGGTTACGGGTCGTGACAGAAGTGGTAACAAAGACAGCGAACACTCGCCTTTTCTTCGCTGTGTCATTAATAAAACTCTCCCTCTCTCGCTCCGTCCCTTTAACAATGCAGTCTTCCTTCTTCACTTTCCTCATGAGATATAACTAAGAACTCTCCAGAGAAATTAACAAGGAATCAAAGCTTCAATGGAGTTCGACCTTGAAACCCCATTACCAATCTCCATTGAATCTCTATATGAAAGATTAGTTTCACTGTTTGATAATGAATTTGATCATATGCCTTCTTCTCTTATATACCCTCCTCAAAGAAGTGAAATTGTGTCATTAATCTTTAATTTTTCTAGAAATTTTGATCCTTTCTTATCATACCTTGCCATTAATTATCTTGATCGATTCCTCTCTTCCCAACAACAACAACAACAACCCATTTCTTCGGTATGTAATAAAATTTTCATTTCAAGACACGATTTTTATTGTTGCAAAAAAAAAAAAAAAAAAAATATATATATATATATATATATTTGTTGAAATATTTTGTCCCCATTAATGTAGGAAGAAGAGAAGCCATTTGTCCCCAAACTTGTTGCAGTTTCTTGTATTTCCTTAGCAATAAAGATGAAGAAAATAGATTCCTCTGTTTCTCATTTTCAGGTTAGTAAATTCTTTTTTTTTTTGTTACGAGTCAAACACTCGACTATTTGTTTAATTAATCATAATCATAATCCAATATTCATAATAATAAAGTTTTTATTTTTTTCTTGCAATGCAGATATCAAATTGTTACATTTTAGGCCATCAATTATCTCAGCCTCATCACTCCTCTCTGCTTCTCATGAATTGTTCCCATTACAATTCCCATCATTTAAAGATAGCCTAATGGCTTCTCGTCGCGGCTCCTATGCTGAACCAAAAAGGTTCAGTATGTGCGGGCCGGCCCTGTGAGCCGTTGGATCTTATACTTTTGATCCAATGGCTGTGGCAAAAGCAGGGGTATTTATGGAACTGAATTGTTTGGCTGTCCATTTAAGCGGGAAATGAATTTTGAATCCTATTTCTCTCTCTCTCTCTCTCTCTCTCTTTTCCTTTTAATCGGTAAAAGAGACTTTCAGATCCATAAAATCTCTACCATTTCATCTTTTTCCTCCTCTTGAGGCTTCATCATCTTCTCTCACTTTTAATCGTGTTCAACCTCTTTCTTCTGGACGACACTTTCTCTCTTGGTGCTATTCAGAAATCAGGAGAAAAGTTGAGGTTTTTTTGGGTGTTGTTCTTGCTCTACGGAAGGTTCATGCTACAAATACTTTGATTTCTGGGTTTTTCTTGAAGATTTGGAAGCCCATTTCTTGGATTATACTTCCTCAGGAAGCTGTTTTAAGGGTTACAAAGTCCGATTTTGGTGATAATTGCTGGTTCTTTGCCTAAATTAAATTTTTAGGACTCGAAGGTAAGTTTTTCTTGGTTTTTCGGCATAATCGTGCTTCACTCACATTTTTGCGATTTTTGGATGATTCGTAAGAGTTTGATGCTCAAACTTTACAGCTTAGTTTCGTCTTTTAACCGTGAACAAGAGTATATGTTTGGTTTTCAGCTTTAATGGTGTGTAGAGATTGGACTTTTTATTTGAAGAACCCCAACTTTTTCTCGCGTAAATGTTGCTTAAACTTTGTAGGCGTTTTCTCACCGAACACATGTTCTTTTGTAATCGAACACATGTTCTTTGTCACAGTAACACGTGTTCTATGTCACGTAACACATGTTCTTTGTCACATAACACATGTTCTTTTTTGTGTATAGGTACATTGTCCTGGATTACTTCACTGGCAACCATCTCGCAATAGATTCAAGTACACTTGCAATATCTCGGGACATAGAAAATATGAAGCATCTCATTCAAAGGTTATTCACTAATGGTGATTTCGATAATGGCAAATGTACATTAACAAAGAGATTGCAGATAGGAAGTTGATGGTGGAGGAGATATATGCGGAGAACATGTGTATTCTCGACATTAATGAATTGTATTCTTGGCTCTTTTTTGTAGTTAATTGACTCTTTTTTTGTGGTCGTTTAATTAATTGTATTTTTGGCCTTTTTTATACTAGTAAACAAAATGTAGTAAATTCTGAATGAATTTATGTATATTGTGATAATTGACCTTTTGTTTTTGGTAATTTAATGAATTAGTAGATTCTGGTAATCTTTTGCACAAAGTGTCTGGTGAATGTTTTCTTCATCTAGATATGAACTGGTTTATGCATCTTTTTGTCGTTGTTCAATATGCTTGACCATTGCCTGCTGCCTTTTAACTTTACAAATCTCTTTAACCTCTTCCAAGAAGACATTTGTCTTACAAAGAACACATGTTCTGTTAACAAGAACACATGTTCTCTTGCCAAGAACACGTGTTTTTGTTTACTGAACACACGTTCTCTTATCAAGAACACGTGTTTTTGTCTATTGAACACATTTTTTTTATTGAAAACTCATTTAAGTAGCATTTCAATCCACAAGTTGCGAAGAACACATGTTCTGTTAACAAGAACACATGTTTTTGTCTACTGAACACATATTTTTTTTTATTGAAAACTCATTTAAGTAGCATTTCAATCCAAAAGTTACGAAGAACACGTATTTTTGTCTACTGAACACATATTTTTTATTGAAAACTCGTTTAAGTAGCATTTCAATCCAAAAGTTATGAAGTACACACGTTTTTTTTTTTTTTGCTAAATAAAAGTACACACGTTCTGTTAACAAGAACACGTGTTTTTGAGTGTTCACAAGAAATCCATTCCAGAAGCACCAAAATGACTTCCTTGAAATAAAACCCAGCAAATTCTATCTTCATTTTATTATTTAATTTCTCCTCCTAATATCCCAAAAAGATTCAATAGACCAAGCATAAACCTATAAAAAACTCTTTAAAATCTGGCTTGTTCCATACAAAAACCAAATAAATCTTAACAAATCATAAATCGAACAATATAAATCATCTGAAACAGCATAAATCGAACAACAACAAAAAAATCCAAGTTTTTCACTCTTTTTTTTCTTCCCATTCTGCTTAAATTTTGAATAGATAAAAGAGACCCAAAAAATTAATGAGAACTCTTGATTAAGAAGAAATTTTGGAGAATGAACAGCAGCAAAAAATCAAAGCTTTTCACTCTTGAGCAAGAAGAGGAAGAAGAAGATGAGACGTTTTTTCGAATTTTTGGGGGACGCCGAATCGATGTGACGGTTCGGTGTCCCCCTTTTCTTTTTTCTTTTTTCATTTGTGAATTTACGTTTGTGCCCTTTTTAATCATTTTTTAAAATTAGTGATCGATTCAAAAAAAATTGAATCAACTGTCGGGATCTCTGGCCGCGTATGCTGGGAATTTTTGGGGGTTCCGCACAGGAGCCGGACTGATGGCTTCTTACTTACTCGCTAGTGGATGACAGTGATGGAAAAGAGACCAGGGTTGGGAAATTGAGGGATGAGGAAATGGGACTTTGTGACCGTCCGAATCATGTGCGGAATATATATATATTTTTTTAATTTCATGTGTAAAATATGTGTTTTGTAAGGTAAAAAATTAAAATATGTGTTCGTTTTAAATCAATCTTAATCATTAAATTTTAATTCAATGGACAAAAAAAGTTCCGCACGTGTGAAATTACATGTTCCGCACTGGAGCCAGCATCACTTTGTGAAAGTCTTTTAACTTTTACCTATTTTGGACATTAACTATTAATTTTTCTTAAGAATGCACTAGACCAAAACTAGTTCAGTCCAAAAAATATTTGACAGGTCCTGTGTTCTAATAATACCTTCTTTGTTTGAAATTATATATATATATATAGAAAAAATTCGATATAGGCACTAGCTCTGAGTGGGGGCGTAGATCAACTTAGTCACAATCATCTCACATCCCATCTTTTGATTAAAAAAAGCAATAAAAAGCGCGCTCAAACAATGCATCAAGTGGGGAATATTTTTATTATTTTAATCAAAAGCGTGATGATAGTGAATGTACTGCAGGTGATGTCTATGTCCCCCACTATAAGCTTCTGTCCATGACAGTATTAATCATATATATATATATATATATATATATATATATATATATATATATATATATATATATATTGTGTATAAAAAAAGTCGACATTCAATTCTTTGCAGATTGTGAGCTCATCATGAACTTGATTCTTTAAATGAGACAAAAAAAAGGGTAATTTTATTAGAAAATTATTAAAACAATTTTGTTTTCTACTGTTATTAGGTTTATTTGTCGTCTGGGCCCGGAAAAATTTAATGGTTCGTTAAGCTATTTTGTTAGTGGCACTACTTATATTTTCGGGTGAAAATCGTCATGTCACGTTTGTGTGTGTCCAGTATCAACCAATCGTAATTTACTTATATAAATATTTGTTTCGATTATATATACACATGGTGAATTGTGATTGGTTGGGGACACGGGGACACACACAAATGGGGACAGAGGATTTTTTGCCTTATATTTCTGTTTTTGTAAAAAGTAGATTATTTATTCCAACTTCCAAGAATAATGTTGAGGTTTGGTGCTCTTGTGCTGGAACAAAAATAGTTAAATATTTGGCAGATCTAGGAACTTTTTCATTTTTTTATACAATAAAGAAAGGGATATTCAATTTTTAATTTATTACCTGATAAAAGGTATTTTAAGCAATTTATTATTATTATTTTCACGAAAATTGATGAATATTGTTTTATCCTTTAGTCGTATTTTTTTCTTTTTGGAAAGAATATCACACTGTTACAATATAATTCTACTATGAGATGGACATTGCTTCTCACGAGCATCAATGTTGAGACTATACCAGTAAACGGGTCGAGTTTATATTCGTATTCCCCTCGAATTCAAAAAAACGGTTCGGATTCCGTAAGGACTTCAGATTAGGGATGGCAATGAAGTCGGGTGGGGGTGAAAAACATGATCTCCAGTCCCGACCCCACCTCTTCCATCTCATCCCCATCCTCTGGCCCAACCCTATCACTGTGATGAATGAGGGTCCCATCCCCATCTCAGATGGAGGCCCAATCCCAACTGGAAAAAAATAATTTTCCCAAATCCTCACATTCGTCTTAACAGAGATATCGACTAAAACAAATAGGGAACTAACATAAAATTATAAAATAAAATATTTAATGCATATAAAACTAAATAGCATTTTAGACGTGTCATTCGGGACGAGGCGAGCCGGGATGGAGGGCGGGGATATTATTTCACCGCCCCGTTAGTGGGGCCATCCCCAACCCCAATTTAAACCGGGGAATCTCCGACCTAATCGGGTTGGGGGCGGGCCGTCAGTTTAAACCGGGGAATCCTCGACCCAATCAGGTCGGGGGCGGGCCGGATCTCCAATTAAACGGGGTCTATTGTCATCCCTACTCATATACTCGCATCCGAATACGTATAAGAGTAATAAAATAGTTACGGGTATAAAATATAAAAGTCGGATCCGTTAGTCCCGGATTCGTTTATGCATATATATTAATTAAATATAGTAAATAAATAAGTATATATTATATAAATAATTTGTTTGAACTTTGGATCAGTTCACATCTAAGGCTATATTTTACCCTAATTACAGCATTATGTATTTTGTTTTAAGAAGGCTTCTGAATATTTATATTGAAATGTGATCGAAATTTTGGTTATGTATTTTTTTTAATTTTGAACTTTGAAAAGTATTATGATTATAGATTGTATTCTAGTTCGTAAAATTATTTGTGGATTGAAGTATAATTGGGGTAAAGTAGCATATGATATGTAAGATTGTTATATTAAACAAATATATTTTAATTTAACCAAAATAGAAAAACAAAAATGTGGAGGATTGGACTTTTTGAAACGTATACATCCGTATCCGAATTCGAATGGATGGATATGGTAACAAATGTTATGGATTCAAATTCGGCAAGAAAAGTTAAAAACGGATCTGGATCTAAAATAGACAATTTCATATCCGTTTGCAGGCTTAGTTGAGACAGTTCAACCAACTAAGAAGCATTTTTATAATTTAATTAATGACTTCGATTCTCATCCATGTTACTTCTATATTAAATTCTATTAGTAGAACTACCTAAAATGTAAAGCAATACAAAGTTATATGGTTCAAAAAGGCTGTTAGGATTTTATTTTATTTTTAGTTGGAGTTTTTGCTACTGTATTTTAAATGTTCATAACAGGGAAAATAGGGTGCTGGTCCGTGGGATCGCCCGTTAGCCCGCAAACTTGATGCGGGCTGATTTGTGCCATTAATTCAGTGGCCGGCCCGTAGAAATTGGGCCAAATCGGGCATTATCCGTTTTTGAGTACTCCACAATGGATCAGGCCGGACCAATTTGGTCCGCTTGGATTGAAATAAAAGTTTTCCCATATTTGGAGGAACCCCAGAGGTTTCCTGGATTCGTTTTTTGAAAATGTGGCACAAGAAGGGAATGAAGACGTTTGGAATTTCTGAAGATCTCACACGACCAAAGCAAGTGGAGTTTGTCTACATTCTCTATCACAGCAATGGCATGAGGGACATATCCACTTCACCAAATCATGACCGAGATTAGCAGAATTTAAGGCGGGAAGTCACTTTCATAAACAGCTCTTTAAAACAGGAGATCAAGAGGGAGAGTAAGGACATTATCATCAACCCTCAACTATAAACACACTAACTGAGAAATTGTGGTATTTCTTACATACAATATCTATTTACTCATCAAAATATTTGGAAAAAAAAACATTACATCTAATACCTATGGCAGAATAAGAAAATACATTTAAGGCAAATGCAAAAAGAATCATGTGTCCTTTAGGGATCCAAATCTTTTGATGAAGTGGTACTCTTGGAGTTTGATGAAGTATTTGAATTCTTGCTTTCGGTTTCAGAAGTCTGGTTTGATGATGATTCGGTGAAGAAAACAATATGTTCTTGGTTGTCTACAAACAGTTGGAGAGACCGTGGCAACGGAGGCAAATTCACATCCAAGACTCCCTCAAGAATCTGAACAATCTGACCCATTGATGGCCTATTGTTTTCATCATCTTGGATGCACCAACAAGCAATTTTACATAATCTTGAAACTTGTTCTTCATCCGCTATCCTATCCAATGTAGGGTCTAATATGCCGAGGATGTCACCTCCATCTACGATCACTTTTGCAGCCCAAGAAGGGAAGAATTTCGGTACTCCATCAATAGAGTTCTCCGAGTTTCTCTTTCCGGAAATGAATTCAAAAAGCATCATCCCATAGCTATAAGCATCTGCTTTTGCAGTTATGGCTACTCCTGATATCCATTCTGGAGCAAGATATCCTCTTGTTCCCCTCATAGTCGTTAGGACCCGACTAAAATCCCGTCCCATGAGCTTTGCAAGACCAAAATCTGCCACTTTGGGACAGAATTCAGAATCCAGAAGAATGTTTTCTGGCTTTATATCACAATGAATGATGCAGTCCCTACATTTTTCATGGAGATAAGTCAAACCTCTTGCGGTTCCAAGAGCAATTTGGTATCTAGTTCGCCAGTCCAATACCTTGGAATCTTCCCCATGGAAAAGATGAGCATCCAATGAGCCATTTGGCATCCAATCATAGACCAACAACTTCTTATTTCCATCAGAGCAAAACCCGCGAAGCCTAACAAGATTAACATGTTGGATCGTCCCAATTGTGCTGACTTCTGTACGGAATTGCTTCTCCCCCTGGCTGATGCCCTCCAACTTCTTTACAGCTATGGCACTTGAATCAGGCAATGCACCTTTGAACACTGAACCAAAACCTCCTCCTCCCAATTTCACTGAAAAATTCTTGGTCGCATTTTGCAAATCCTTGTATGTAAATGCCACCAGCGACCCCTCTCCAGCTTTTCTGGCTCCAACAAGTCTTTTGTTGCGCCTCCAGATGACAAGCCAAATAAGACCTATGACGACTACAGCACCAGCAACACCTCCCAACACAGCACCTATCACAATCCCTTTGTTATCCTTTGCAGTTGAAAACTCGGAGGCAGCAAGTCTGAGGTAAAGGGTCCTTCCATTACCATCATTCGGAGAAAGTTGCTGCAGATTGAGGAGTTCCCTATTCCAGATTGAACATCCATTGCTTCCGTAAGCATACGCGGTGCAAGAGCAATTTCCCAGACAGGCAGACTCACATTCTGCAGTACTTCCAATTCCCCCAGACTGAGCATTTTCTGGTAATCTCACCTGATCTAGCACCCGGAACCTATCTCTCTGTCGCGTGGAAGTGCTATTATTTTCACACTGCAGCATTGACTCCCTTACACAGCCACCAGAAAAGTCGTTCCTACTCCAGTCCTCGTCGGACCTACGCCTGAAACCAGGCAAACAATCACAGAAAGGCAAAGAATCCTCATTGCAGGTCCCGAACGCCCCACAATAAGAATAAACTGCACATTGCTGCCTTGGTTGTGCCCAAAACATATTCCACTGGTTATTAGCTAACAAAGTAAACTGCTTAATTTGTCCAGAAACATCCATTACGAATCTAGACGTGACTGCTGCTGGGTTGTAAACAGTATATGTAAAATAACTCTCATTTTCATTATCAATATAACTAAAATTATAATAAAAAGTGTAAGTCATTTCAGGTACTTCGCTGAAAATACGACCATTCCATACACCACTACTCCAATATTGATTACTCTGATTCCACTTTATAATATATTCACTTTGATTTGGGAGTAATTCAAGAGAGAAAAGACCTGGTGCAGGATCTTCAGAATTCCTCCAAGAAGTAAGGAGCTGCTTTGTCTGTGTAATTTTATTATAAGAAAGTTTTCCACCAGGCAACCATGTATGAGTTGGGTTATCAAGACTTTGCCAAATTGGGGGAGTTGAATTAATATTCTCCAACCCATTAATCAATTTTAAATTCCCATCATCAAGAAGAATAGCCATCAAAGAAGTTGAATTTGTGGAGGAGGTTATATTAGTAGACCAAATGGGATTTTGAGATTCATTCAGAAGAACCAAGTTTCCATTTTGAAAAATGAGATTTGATGAATAATGATCAGAAACAGGATTAACTCTATTTGCAACCCAAACAACAGTTTGTTCAGTAAGTCTCTGGTACCATATTCCAATATAATAATTGGAAGAATTACCTGGTCTGAAGAATCCAAGCTCAAAGATCCCACCTCTAGACACTATTGTTTGGTCACCAGAAACAGATTGGTTTACAGAAATGGTATCAGCTGCAAAGGAAAGATGGGCCTTCAAGAAAAAGCATAACAAGATCAAAGAAAGCTTGTACCCGATTTCCATAGCTTCATAAGTTTCTGAGCAGAAAAGATTGGATTTTTACTATTTGTTCAAAGGAAAGAACACCTGAAATTTTGAACAAGAATGGGTCTGTCTTTGGCCCTCTGCAGAAAATAAGAAAAGGAACAAAATGTTTTTTCTCTTCTTTTGTGGAACTCTCGACTATAAGAAATGTCTTTTTTGTGTTTCTTCTAGATAACTTTGATTATTCAATGGACAATTATGACTTTTAATAGGTATTTTTTTGGATAAGTAATGGACAATTATGTCCTTGACCATTCTTTCATTATGGATCTAGAAACCAAGTAATCTCAATCCTCGAATTATGTATTTAACGAGCGAGAAAATATTGAATTTTTTTTAAGAATACGTGTCCTGAATAAATATTTACAGGGTGTTTTTTTTCACAAATAAAATTAAAATGACTGGTTAACTTATTATGCGGTTGAAATATATTACTCACTTAGAGAACGATGATTTTTTTTATGGAATGTTTAGAAAAATCGCATGAAACAAAATAATAGTATAATACGGTAGGAATATTATTTGAAATTACCACATCGCTAGTTCAAAGTTTGGTTCACATATTTTCTCCTAAAAACAATCTATATGCTAAGAAAACAATGTTAGTGAAAGTTTTCCAACTTCCCTTTATAAATTTACTCTTTTCTTATCCTCTTCCCTTTTTTTTGGTATTATTAAAGAGAAGCAAATATGTTTACTACAAAATCTATGGACATTTTGGTCATTCTGAAATGAGAAGGGGTAGGAAAGCTACACACGTGCAATGTTAGGCAGGGAAAAGGTCAAAAACTGACTTTTGAGGTTTCCACTGTCAAACTTTGACAACCTGACAGATACTTGAAGCGTCCGGGAAATTAAATATAGTATTATTCCCCTGACTAGGTCAGTCCTAAGAACTCATTGGTCTTCTGTTTCTATTTTTTGGAAATTATTTTTTACTTTATTGTTTTTCATTGAGTAATTTTCACGCAATAGCAATCAACCATGAACGCAACTTTCTAGCTTTTATTTTTAACTCGCA